>JAKWJD010001756.1:12349281-12949281 GCA_027705065.1 Solanum peruvianum
GGGAAATTTGTGAGTTATTGATGAAAGCTATAAAAGTCTATACTAAAATAAAAACAATGTTTTTGTAACCTATTACAAAATGTAAAAACAATAAGACAAAAGGGAGTTTTGTACACAAATTGCAATCAGTGGTTATTGTGCCCTGTGAAGACATGAAAAATAAAATAGGGGTTATTGTGCCCTATATGCAACCCAGGGGTTATTGTGCCCTCTGAAGACATGAAAAATAAATAGGGGTGATTGTGCCCTATATGCAACCAGGGATTATTGTGCCCTGTGAAGAAAAATGATAGGGGTTATTGTGCTCTATATGGAATCAAGGGGTTATTGTGCCTTGTGAAGACATAAAAAAATGATAGGGGTTATTGTGCCCTATATGCAATCCAGGGGTTATTGTGCCCTGTGAAGACATGAAAAATAGGATAGGGGTTATTCTGCCCTATACGCAACCAGGGGTTATTGTACCCTGTGAAGACATAAAAAAATGATAGGGTCTATTGTGTCCTATATGCAATCCTGGGGTTATTGTGCCCTGCGAAGACATGCAAAAAATGATAGGGGTTATTGTGCCCTATATGCAATCCAGAGGTTATTGTTCCCTCTGAAGACATAAAAAAATGATAGGGGTTATTGTGCCCTATATGCAATCTAGGGGTTATTGTGCCCTGTGAAGACATGAAAAATAGGATAGGGGTTATTGTACCCTATATGCAATGCAGAGTGTTATTGTGCCCTGTGAAGATATGAAAAAAAGGATAGGGTTGTGCCCTATATGCAAACAGGGGTTATTGTGTCCTATGAAGACATAAAAGAAAAGACAGGGTTATTGTGCCCTATATGCAACCAGGGTTTATTGTGCCTTTGAAGACATGAAAAGTAAAATAGGGGTGATTGTGCCCTATGAAACTGATTATATATATATATATATATATATATATATATATATCTATATATATATATATATATATATATATATATATATATATATATGATATATATATATATATATATCTATACAGATACACACCACCCTACATTTCTTCTTTTCACTTATATTATATCATTATTAATGTTAATATTCATCATGTATTTTTATTTTATTTTTATTTGTACATTGAACAACTAAAAATAAAATAAAATGCCCCAGATTCAATTAAAAAATCATTTTTGTTGTAACTATTATTTATCACGCATATTATATGAAAAGTAAAGATTCAAGAACTTACCATCGTGGCGTTTGTCTCTCGCAAACTATTTACATGATTCTGTCTTATACCTATTTTAAGTAAAAGAAATGTATTGTTAATTTTTCTACATGGTGGTTGGTTCGTGACATTGAGTATCTTGTAAATCTTGACTTCTGGATCCGCCCCACTTGAAAGATTCGTCCTATTGATGATTGTGCGATAACCATGTAGATGTTTTAAAAATAGTCCTTATCTTTCGTTGAAACACTTTTCATGAACATTCTAACTCATTACCATTTTGTGCATGTTGTGTGGTTCATTCGTTCTCAAGAAACTCTTTTGCTTTATCTATTTTCACACGGTATCGATTTTTGATATTTATTTTCTCGATAGGTTCACTACCCTAGCCAATATGGTGCATGTCCCCAACATTCAACTGGAAATACCGTAGTCAATTTTGCGGATTTAATTTTATTTTCTCACTTGACACGAGTTTAAGCTGAGAAAGAAAAATAAAAACTCAAACAAACACAAGCACAAATGACACTAATGAAAGGGTTATGAAGGAAAAATTGTGACTTAAGAAGTAGTAGATAAATAAGAAAATGTTTAAATGAGTGAAATGAATCTTATCAGAAAGTACGTGAAAACTTTGAAACATGACATGCAATGGGACCGAACGTTTTGATCTTTTTCGAGTTGTCTGAATCTCAGGAAACAATGTTGCACCTTTCAGTCTAACTTTGACTTTTATCATGATTGCGCTCATGTCAAGACAAATGTCATCATTCGATCAGTGGCGTCGTTCATGATTTTTCACCAATAAGACATTCTAAGCTTTGTCACTCAACTAACCATCGTCTTATAGTCCCGTAAGGGTTTTCACTCACAACACTCTCTTCTTCATTTTCTCCATAGTTCGCCTACATAATGTCTCAAACTTTAGAGAACTAAAGAACATGATTATCTTTTTATTGAGGGATTAGAACGAACACTAATGAAGGGCTGCCTACATATCTTTTTAGGAATCAGGTCAAACGTAGTTCAATGAACTTTTCGTGTTTTTTGTTTTTTATTTATTTATTTATTAATTATTTTTTTAAAAAAGCACAAGACCAGTGGTGTTTGAGATAAAAGAGTATACATATTTATCTTCTCATCATAAAAATGAGAAGGAGTGCTAAATGTAGTATCTCTTGATCGAATCTTGTCACGACCCAAAACCGAGCAGCGAGTGGCACCCACACTTACTCTACTATGTGAGCGAACCAACCAATCTAAACCCCAACATATTGAACAAAATACAATGCGGAAGACTTAAACTCATTAATGAAAATTGATTCAATAACTTCTAAAAACTCAACAACTATTATTATTCCCAAAATCTGGAAGTCATCATCACAAGAACATCTATCCTCAAATTACTAAAACTAAGAGTATCTAAGAAAGCTTAAAATAAGTAAAAGCTAGTCCATGCCAGAATTTCGAGGCATCAAGACATGAAGGAGAAGATCCAGTCCAAGCTAGAAGCATTAGCTCACCCTGAAATCCGGTGTAATGAAGACTGGCTAGAGTTGCGGTTGAGTTGAAGAAGACGGTACGTTTGCTGCACTCCACAAATAACAAAGAAAACAAATACAAGTAGGGGTCAGTACATGGCACAAGTACTGAGTAGGTATCATCGGCCAACTCAAAATAGAAAACAGTATATATATCAGATAATATCATAAATAAACTACAATACTCAACATGTAGCAACAACAAGTGTTATAATCATTAATAAGTACCACCAAGTTCACCCATGAGGACTCAAGCCTCAATACCATACTCATTTGGGAATTAGGTTCATTAGATTGAGTATATTAATATATTTCAAGATTCATTATCTTTTTTCCTCCCATGTCGGTACGTGGCACTCCGCTCCATATACTATCCTGGTGTCGGAACGTGACACTCCAATCCTCATATACTATCCTGGTACCGGAACGTGGTACCCGATCCATATTCTGTCCTGGTGCCGGAACGTGGCACTCCGATCCTCGTTCTATCCTGGTACCGGAAAGTGGAACCCGATCCATATACTATCCTGGTGTCGGAACGTGACACTCCGATCCTCATATACTATCCTGGTACCGGAACGTGGCACCCGATCCTCTATTTCTATCCTGGTGTCGGAACGTGACACCCGATCCCATAATCTCTATCTTGGTGTCGGAACGTGACACCCGATCCCCTAATCTCACTACTTTCGTTCATCAAGCCTTCTTTTATACCAAGGCATCATCATTAACAAAGTAGATTAGGGTTTTTCAAGATTTAGGATTCAATAGCTTCATCATGCTTATTTTATCACAATTATATAATCACATTCATGCAAGCATACAATTAAGCATATAGAAGGGTTTACAATACTACCAATACATATCATTCGCTATTAAGAGTTTACTACAAATAGCATAAACCATAACCTACCTCCACCGAAGATTCGTGATCAAGCAAGCAATTTCCCAAAGCTTTGTGTTTCCTCTTCGTTCGTATCTCTCTCGATCGTTTCTCTTTCCCTCTCCTTGTTCTTTCTATTTTTCTTATTCAAACCCTCTTTCTTTTAAAATAATTAGCATATAATTAAGTATAAAAGATGAGGAATTAACCCACTAATTATTCCAAGGTTACCTCTTTTAACCCCCAAGTAATTGAGTTATTAATATTAAACCACTAACTTTGTAATTATAAGTAGGAATAGTCCAAAATGCCCCTTCAAATATTTACAGAAATCCGACCCAGCCTGGGATTACGCAACCTGTGATGGCCCGTCGTGCCTGCGATGGTCCGTTCTGCAGGTCCGTCACAAAGTTCAGAGACTAATTTTCTGTGGAAAATTTGTGACGGTCTGTCGTGCCCACGACGGTCCGTCCTGCCATTCCGTCGTGAAGTTCAGAGAGTCGATTTCAGTACCCCAATTTTAGAATTCTAAGTGTTTTGGAACAAGACCCCCTCGACGGTCCGTCGTGCCCATGACGGTCCGTCGTGGGTTCCGTCGACTCAGACAGTTTCTCCAGAAATAAAATCTGCTGCTCAAAACGACTAAACAGGTCGTTATAATAGATACCAATTTACCCATCGTTCGTCCTCGAACGATCACAAGAAGAAAAACAAGGGCGAAAAGGAGTACCTGAATCTGTAAACAGGTGTGGGTATCTTTCTTGCATATCAGCCTCCTTCTCCCAAGTGGCCTCTTCAACTGGTCGATTCTTCCATTGAACTTTGATGGATGCAATCTCCCTCGACCTCAACTTGCGAATTTCTCTATCTAGAATGGCAACAGGCTCCTCCTCATAAGACAAATTCTCATCAAGTAGAACCGAATCCTAACGAATGATGTAGTTTCCATCCCCATGGTATCTTTTCAACATAGACACATGAAATACCGGATGCACTCCTGACAGTTCTGGAGGCAAGGCAAATTCATAAGCCACCTCCCCTACTCGCTTAAGCACTTCAAATGGTCCAATATACCTTGGGCTTAGCTTACCTCTTTTACCAAACCGCATCACCCCTTTATGGGTGAAACCTTCAGCAAGACTTGTTCACCCTCCATGAACTCCAAGTCTCTAACCTTTTGATCCGCATATTCCTTTTTCCTACTTTGAGCCGCTAAAAGCTTTTCTTGAAAAGATTTCACCTTCTCTATTGAATCCCTCAACAGATCAGTACCCCAAGGTCTAACCTCAAATGCATCAAACCAACCAATTGGAGACCTACATCTCCTTCCACACAATGCTTCGAATGGAGCCATATCAATACTTTAGTGATAGCTATTATTGTATGAAAACTCCGCTAAGGGTAAGAAGTTGTCCCAATGACCACCAAATTCTATCACACATGCACGAAGCATATCCTCTAATACTTAAATCATTCGCTCAGACTGACCATCGGTCTGAGGGTGAAATGCAGTACTAAGGTCCAACCTAGTACCTAATTCCGCATGCAATGTTCTCCAAAACTTAGAAGTAAACTGCGTACCTCTATATGATATAATGGAGAGTGGAACTCCATGCAGTCGAACAATTTCTGAGATATAGATTTTGGCTAACTTCTCTGCATTGTAAGTCACCTTGATTGGAATGAAGTGAGCAGACTTAGTTAATCTGTCCACAATTACCCAAATAGAATCAAACTTAACCAACGTCTTTGGAAGACCAACCACGAAGTCCATTGCAATTCTCTCCCACTTCCATTCAGGAATGGGCATTCTCTGAAGTGTTCCGCCGGGCCTCTGGTGTTCATACTTTACTTGTTGAGAATTTGGACATTTGGCAACAAAATCAACAATGTGTCGCTTCATTCTACTCCACCAAAAGTGTTGCTTTAGGTCACGGTAAATCTTGGTTGCACCAGGATGTATAGAATATCCGGAACTATAAGCCTCTTTAAGAATAGTGTGGATCAAATTATCAACACGGGGCACACATACCCTTCCCTTAATTCTCAAAACACCTTCCTCATCAATTATTGCTTCTTTAGCCTCTCCTCGCAACACCATATCCCGAATTCGACTTAGTTTCTCATCATCAACTGTTTTCCCTTGATCTTGCCAAGAAAAGAAGATCTCGCCTCCACACAAGCCAAAATCCTCCCTTCTCATTTACTTCTAGCCTCATAAAGTCATTAGCCAAGTTTTGGATTTCTCTAGCCAACGGGCGTCTAGAGACTTGTAAGTGGGCTAAACTACCCATGCTCCCTGCTTTTCTACTTAAGGCGTCTGCCACAACATTAGCCTTTCCTGGGTGATACAAGATGGTAACATCATAGTCCTTTAGTAGTTCCATCCATCTCCTCTGTCTCAAATTCAAATCCCTCTGAGTAAAGACATACTGTAGGCTACAGTGATCTGTGTAGACTTTACACTTTACCCCATATAGATAGTGTCTCCATTGCTTTAATGCAAACACTACCGCAGCCAATTCCAAATCATGGGTCGGGTAATTGCGTTCGTGCACCTTTAATTGCCTCGAAGCATAAGCAATTACATTCTTCTCTTGCATTAGCACTGCACCCAAACCAGAATAGGATGCATCACAATAAACAATGAAATTCTTACCCTCTATTGGCAAGGTAAGGATTGGTGCAGTAGTCATCAAGGTCTTGAGTTTCTGAAAGCTTTCCTCACATTCATCCGACCATACAAATGGAACATTCTGCTTAGTCAAGTTCGTCAATTGGGAAGCAATAGAAGAGAATCCCTTGACAAATCGATGGTAGTAGCTAGCTAAACCAACAAAGCTCCTTATTTCTGACACATTAGTAGGTCTTACCCAATTCTTCACTGTCTCAACCTTAGAAGGATCCACCATCACTCAATCCTTAGAAACCACGTGCCCCAAGAAGGACACTGAATCTAGCCAAAACTCACACTTGGAGAATTTGGCATAAAGCTTTTTCTTCCTCAACAACTCCAATACAATTCTCAAATGCTCCTCATGTTCCTTCTTACTCTTGGAGTATATAATATATCATCAATAAATACGATCACAAAAAGATCCAGATATGGCTTAAAAATCCCGTTCATCAAGCTCATGAAAGCAGCAGGGGCATTCGTAAGACCAAAAGACATCACTAAAAATTCGTAATTCCCATACCTGGTTCGAAAAGCAGTATTTGGCACATCCGTTGCCCGTATTTTCAATTGATGATAACCGGATCTCAAGTCAATCTTAGAGAAGACACAAGCACCTTGTAACTGATCGAACAAGTCATCAATGCGAGGAATGGGGTACTTGTTCTTAATAGTTACCTTGTTCAACTGCCGATAGTCTATGCACATCCGGAAACTCCCATCCTTCTTCTTCACAAATAATACCGGAGCACCCCAAGGAGATGCACTTGGTCTAATGAAGCCTTTGCTCAACAACTCTTGAAGTTGGGCCTTTAACTCTCTTAACTCCGCGGGAGCCATTCTTTAAGGGGGTATAGAAATGGGGCGAGTACCCGGTTCAAGATCAATGCAAAAATCAATATCTCTATCAGGTGGCATACCAGGAAGATATGCAGGGAACACATCCAGACACTCACGGACTACCGAAACCGACTCAATTGAAGGTACTTGGGTAGTGTCATCCCTGAGATGTGCCAATAAAGCTAAACACCCTTTACTAACCATTCTCTTAGCACGAAGAAAGGAGATGATACGAACCGGAGTGGAAGTGTAGTCGCCCTCCCACACTAACGGATCTGTCCCAGGCTTGGCTTACGTCACAGTTTTAGCATTACAATCCAAGATCACGAAATTCGGAGAAAGCCAAGTCATACCCAGAATTACATCAAAATCAACCATTTCTAAGATAACCAAATCTACATAAGTGTTGCTCCCCACAAAAGTCACCAAACAAGACCTATATACTTTTTCAACTATCACAGACTCACCCACCGGAGTAGAAACACGAATAGGCATGTCAAGCAATTCACAATGTAAATTAAGACCAGTAGCAAATGAGGAAGATACATATGAAAATGTGGAGCCAGGATCAAATAATACAGAAGCCATGCAATCACAAACCAAAAGATTACCTGTGATAACAACATCAGATGTCTCCGCTTCAGATCTCCCAGGAAAAGCGTAACAATGGGCCCTATCGCCTGTATGTCCGTTGCCCCTACCATGTTGTGCTGTAGTGGCTCCAGTTTGCCCGTCACCCCGGCCGTTTTGGTGACCACCATTACCTCGGCCACCACGTCCTCCAGAATGACGGCCTCTTCCATGACCACCTCTACCTCTAACTATTTGAGGTCTGTAACTCTGTTTTGGACAATACCTCTTAATGTGTCCAGTCTCCCCACACCCATAACACTCTATGGATTCAAGCATAGGTCTCTGTGAAAATGACGAAGTCTGGGGATAACTTCCAAACTCAGAGAAGTGTTGACCGGTTTGCGGTGGACCCCCAACTACAGTCTGTAGTGAAGACTGAATTAGTCGGACTGAGTAACCTCCTGAGCCTTGCCCTCTGGAGTAAGAACCATTAAACTCACCTCCCTTTCGAAACCTTTTTGATGTCGATGCCATGGTGAAGTCATCTGGCTTCACTCCTTCCACCTCTATCACGAAGTCTACCACTTCATGAAAGGATTTTGCTGTAGCCGCTACCTGTAAGGCTGAAATCCGCAATTCTGACCTCAACCCCTTCACAAAACGGCGAATCCGCTCTTGTGGACTGAAACAAAGTTGGGTGGCATACCAGGATAATGCACGAAACTTAGCCTCATATGCAGTAACCGATATCCTACCTTGCTCTAGGCTCAAAAACTCATCTCTTTTCCTATCCCTCAAAGTCTGGGGGATATACTTCTCCATGAACAAGCTAGAGAATGAGGCCCAAGTCATAGGTGGTGCCTCTATTGGTTGACACTCGACATGTGACCGCCACCACATTTTGGCGTTCCCTTGAAAATGATAGGTCACAAACTCAACACCAAATCGTTCTACTATACCCATTTTGTGTAGTAGCTCATGACAGTCGACCAGAAAATCGTAGGCATCCTCAGATTCAGCACCCTTGAAGAGTGGAGGTTTTAATTTCAAGAACTTACTGAAAAGTTCATGCTGATCATTTGTCATTATAGGCCCTATAGTCAGACGAGGAAACGTGCCTATTTCCAATGAGGCATCCATGCGGGGAGCCACAGTAGCTGCATGTTGTACCTCCGGATCCTGAGGTGCTGGTGCAGCAAACAATGGAGGTGTCTGGCCCTGATCAGATAACCCGCTAAGATAAGCAAGAACCTGATTAATCATCTCTGGGGTAGGTTGGGGTGGTAATTCCTCATTCTGTACTTGTTCATTCTCCCCTTCCTCACCCCGTCCTACCACTTCCTCAGTCGGTGGAGGAGTCACCGCCCTAGTACTAGTTGGGCTAGGTGCTCGTCCTCTTCCTCTAGAGGACGTCCTCCCGCGACCTCTACCACGACCTCTTGCCACTGTTCCTCTCCGAGCTACAGCCCCAGTGGCTGGCTCATACGCATCCTGTCTTGCCGGTGTTGGTGTTGGTGCAGTCCTTGCTCTAGTTCTAACCATCTGCGAAATAGAGTGAAGATGGTCAGATACCAATTTGTATCACCTAGATACCAATTGGATCCAAGTAATAGCACGAAAGAAAGAAAGAAAGAATGGAATTTTCCTAAAGTCTTATAGACTCTCAAAGAAAAGTAAAGGCGTCCCCCTACCGTTCCTTAAGACTCTACTAAACTCGTTCTTGTGTGATGAGACCAACAAACCTAATGCTCTGATACCAAGTTTGTCACGACCCAAAACCGAGCCGCGAGTGGCACCCCCACTTACTCTACTATGTGAGCGAACCAACCAATCTAAACCCCAACATATTGAACAAAATACAATGCGGAAGACTTAAACTCATTAATGAAAATTGATTCAATAACTTCTAAAAACTCAACAACTATTATTATTCGCAAAATCAGGAAGTCATCATCACAAATACATCTATCCTCAAATTACTAAAACTAAGAGTATCTAAGAAAGCTTAAAATAAGTAAAAGCTAGTCCATGCCAGAATTTCGAGGCATCAAGACATGAAGGAGAAGATACAGTCCAAGGTAGAAGCATTAGCTCACCCTGAAATCCGGTGTAATGAAGACTGGCTAGAGTTGCGGTTGAGTTGAAGAAGACGGTACGTTTGCTGCACTCCACAAATAACAAAGAAAACAAATACAAGTAGGGGTCAGTACAGGGCACAAGTACTGAGTAGGTATCATCGGCCAACTCAAAATAGAAAACAGTATATATATCAGATAATATCATAAATCAACTACAATACTCAACATGTAGCAACAACAAGTATTATAATCATTAATAAGTACCACCAAGTTCACCCATGAGGACTCAAGACTCAATACCATACTCATTTGGGAATTAGGTTCATTAGATTGAGTATACTAACATATTTCAAGATTCATTATCTTTATTCCTCTCGTGTCGGTACGTGACACTCCACTCCATATACTATCCTGGTGTCGGAACGTGACACTCCGATCCTCATATACTATCCTGGTACCGGAACGTGGCACCCGATCCATATTCTATCCTGGTTCTAGAACGTGGCACTCCGATCCTCATTCTATCCTGGTACCGGAACGTGGCACCCGATCCATATACTATCCTGGTGTCGGAACGTGACACTCTGATCCTCATATACTATCCTGGTACCGGAACGTGGCACCCGATCCTCTATTTCTATCCTGGTGTCGGAACATGACACCCAATCCCCTAATCTCTATCCTGGTGTCGGAACGTGACACCCGATCCCCTAATCTCACTACTTTCGTTCATCAAGCCTTCTTTTATACCAAAGCATCATCATTAACAAAGTAGATTAGGGTTTTTCAAGATTTAGGATTCAATAGCTTCATCATGCTTATTTTATCACAATTATATAATCACATTCATGCAAGCATACAATTAAGCATATAGAAGGGATTACAATACTACCAATACATATCATTCGCTATTAAGATTTTACTACGAATAGCATAAACCATAACCTACCTCCACCGAAGATTCGTGATCAAGAAAGCAATTTCCCAAAGCTTTGTGTTTCCTTTTCGTTCGTATCTCTCTCGATCGTTTCTCTTTCCCTCTCCTTGTTCTTTCTATTTTTCTTATTCAAACCCTCTTTCTTTTACCCTAATTAGCATATAATTAAGTATAAAAGATGAGGAATTAACCCACTAATTATTCCAAGGTTACCTCCTTTAACCCCCAAGTAATTGAGTTATTAATATTAAACCACTAACATTATAATTATAAGCAGGAATAGTCCAAAACGCCCCTTAAAATATTTACAGAAATCCGACCTAGCCTGGGATTACGCAACCTGTGACGGCCCGTCGTGCCTGCGACGGTCTGTCCTGCAGGTCCGTCACAAAGTTCAGAGACTTGTTTTCTGTGGAAAATGTGTGACGGTCCGTCGTGAAGTTCAGAGAGTCGATTTCAGTAACCAAATTTTAGAATTCTAAGTGTTTTGGAACGAGACCCCCTCGACGGTCCGTCGTGCCCATGACGGTCCGTCGTGGGTTCCGTCGACTCAGACAATTTCTCCAGAAATAAAATTTGCTGCTCAAAACGACTAAACAGGTCGTTACAAATCTGCATTGACAATCATGTGAATTGCCTTTACCTCTATATCCACCAATTGCAAAGCTCCTTTGGATAACACTTGATTAATAACATAAGGTCCTTGATGGGGTAGGATACTTTTCACAACAAGTTGACCCACTTCAAAATTTCTTGGGCGTACTTTCTTATTATATGCCTGAGCCATCCTTTGCTGATATAATTGACCAAAACAAATTAATGTCAAACGTTTTTATTCTATCAGTGATAATTGTTCTAACCTCGATTTAACCCATCCCGTATCCTCGATTTCTGCTTCAACAATGGTTCGAAGAGAAGGGGTTTCAACTTCTGCGGGTATGACAGCCTCAATTCCATAAACTAATAAGTAAGGAGTTGCACCGACTGACGTATGAACTGTTGTGCGATATCCCATGAGAAAGAAGGGTAATTTCTCATGCCACTGTCTAGATCCTTGCACCATTTTCCTAAGAATCTTCTTGATGTTTTTATTCGCAGCTTCAACAGCCCCATTTTCTTTGGGACGATATGGGGTTGAATGACGATGAACAATTTTAAATTGCTCAAAAACTTCCTTCATCAGGTGGCTGCTTAGATTCATTGCTTTGTCTGTAATAATGATTTTTGGTATGCCAAAACGACATATGATGTAGGAATGAACGAAGTACACCACCGTTTTCTTGGTAACTGATTTGAATGTGACAGCTTCTACCCATTTGGTAAAGTTATCGATGGCAACAAAAATAAACTGATGGTCGTTGATGTTTTTGGCTCTATTGGCCCTATAACGTCTATTCCCCATGTAACAAAAGGCCATGGAGCAGACATAGGATGCAAATCTAAAGGGGGTGAGTGGATCAAGTTTCTATGAATTTGGCACTGATGGCACTTGCGAACAAATTGGAACCAATCTCGCTCCATGGTCAACCAATAGTATCCTGCCCGAATAATCTTTTTTGCTAGGACATAACCATTCATGTCTAGGCCACATAACCTAAAGTGTACCTCATTCATAATTGTTTTGGCCTCTTTATTATTCACACATCGTAATAAATTCAAATCCGGAGACCTTTTATATAAGACATCACCACTTAAGAGGAACCCATTGGCGAGTCGCCTAATAGTTCTTTTTTGATCTCTATCAGCATGTAGTGGATATTCCCTAGCTTTTACAAACAGTTTGATGTCGTGATACCAAGTCTCACCATCTGCCTCTACCACAATTTTATTGAAATAATCATGTTGATCCCTAACTTGGATTTCCAACGGGTCAATGTAGGTATTGCTTGGGTATGGAAGCATCGATGCTAGGGTAGCCAAAGCATCAGCCAACTCATTGTGAAACCTGGGAATATATCTAAATTCAATGGACTTGAACTTTTTGATGAGATTTTCTAAACATTGTTTGTACGGTATGAGCTTAATGTCTCGAGTTTCCCATTCGCCTCGAGCTTGTCGATTGAGCAAGTCGGAATCCCCCAAGACTAAGAACTCATTTACATCCAGATTTATTGCCATATTCAAACCCATGATGCAAGCTTCATATTCTGTTGTGTTGTTGGTAGAAAAGAATCGAAGTCGTGCTGTGGCAGGATAATGACAACTACTTGGTGAGATAAGAACTGCCCCAATTCCCACTCCATTTTTGTTGACAGTACCATCAAAATATAATTTGCATACGGGGTCATTATCAGGAATTTCTTCCTTGATAGAGTTGATCTCTTCATCAGGGAAGTATGTCTTACAGGGTTCATATTCATCATCAATCGGATTTTCTGCAAGATGATCGGCCAACACTTGTGTTTTCATTGAGGTGCGAGTAACATACACAAACTCAAATTCGGTAAGCAAAATCTGCCCTTTTGCCAACCTACCCGTCGGCATGGCTTTTTGAAAAATATATTTCAGAGGATCCATTCGAGATATGAGGTAAGCGGTGTAGGACGAAAAATAGGGCTTCAATTTTTGGGCGACACAAATTAAAGCACAACATGTTTTTTCTAATAGAGTGCCCTTTTCCTCATAAGATGTGAACTTTTTGCTCAAGTAATAGATGGTTTGTTCCTTTTTCCCCGTGACGTCATGTTGTCCTAGAACGCAATCAAAGGAAGTACCTGTCACTGAAAGGTATAAAAACAAAGGCCTACCAGGCTCTGAGGGGACCAGCACCGTAGGATTTGCTAAATATTCCTTAATTTTGTCAAAAGCCTTTTGCAATTCATTTGTCCATTTAATAGAAGCATCCTTTTTCAATAACTTGAATATCGGCTCGCATGTAGTAGTGAGTTGAGCGTTGAATCGGCTGATATAGTTTAACCTTCCCAGAAAAATCATGACTTTAGTTCTGGTTTTTGGAGGTGGCAATTCTCGAATGGACTTTATCTTGGAGGGGTCTAATTCAATGCCTCTTCGGTTAACTATAAAACCCAAAAGCTTGCCATATGGAGCTTCAAATGCACATTTAGCCGGATTAAGCTTGAGATTGTACTTTCTCAACCTTTCAAAAAAATTTCTCAGATCACGCACATGGTCAATTTGTGTTCTACACTTAATGATGACATCATCGACATATACCTCAACTTCTTTATGCATCATGTCATGGAATATTGTTGTCATAGCTCTCATGTAGGTTGCCCTTGCATTTTTTAAACCAAATGGCATGACCCTATAACAATATGTACCCCACGAGGTAGTGAAAGCAGTTTTTTCTGCGTCCTTTTCATCCAAGAGAATTTTGTGATATCCGGCGTAGCAGTCCACGAAAGATTGAATCTCGTTTTTAGCACAATTGTCAACCAAGATATGAATGTTGGGTAGTGAAAATTTGTCTTTTGGACTTTATTTGTTTAAATCTCGATAATCAACACAAACTCTGATCTTTCCATCCTTTTTTGGTACTGGCACAACATTAGCCAACCAAGTAGTGTATTGGACAACCCTAATCACTTTTTCATTCAGTTGCTTCATGATTTCCTCTTTGATTTTATCACTCATATCTGTCTTAAATTTTCTCTGCTTTTGCTGGCTGGTGGAAAATCAGGATGTATGGGAAGTATGTGAACTACCAAATCAGCACTAAACCACGGCATGTCATCGTATGACCAAGCAAAGACATCTTTGTATTCAATTAAAACTTGAATTATGTCATCTCGAATATTTCAATCGACATGAATGCTTATCTTTATTTCTTTCACTTCTTCGGGAGCTCCCAAATTAAACACCTCTGTTTCACTTAAATTAGGTTTAGTCTTATTTTCAAATTGATCCAAACCCCTTTGTATTTCTTCATCAGCTTCATCTTCATCTTCATCATATTTCTTAGACTTAGGATTCATTGTAATGAGATCAGACAACTTTTTAGGATCTAATTGTAAACTCCGCATGCATGTCATATTATTAAAGTTAACGTAACTTAAATGAAAATAACATGTCAAATATTAGAAAGAGTAGGAACAAAGAAGATGACTAGAACTTCATTACATTGAATGGGAAAGGACAGAAGGGTTAACAATTAAAAGAAACTAGAATGTTTGAATTACAACCCTGAGAATAATCCAACAAAATAAAATAAAAAACAACAAAACAAAACTACCATGACTCCTTTTTTGTAGGGAAACGAGTGGCTTTCCAGTTGTTGAGTTGGACATTCGGGACGATAAACTGCACATCCATATGAATAGTGCCCTCACCCCTCTGAGTCATGTTTACCATATAACACATTTCGTTGATACCTTGACATATTTCATCCAAATCATATTGGATTGGTAAGTCTGGACACGGTTAGCCTCTAGATTTAATGAAATATTGAGCAAGGTGGGGGATCAACTTCGACATATTCCAAGCATTTTTTACGATCTTTTGCCCATTTTTAATCAAATCTAGTTGGATTGAAACCCAAACCGAATGTATCTTGATTACCCATTGGACTGATAGGATTCACAATTCCTTGCAACGACAAACCTAACCCCTTTACGGGTTAATAGACGTTTTGTACACTTTGCGCCACCACCATGACTGAAGTAGAGGAAAGACGAGATTGGAGGATAGGCTTTCCTTCTAAGAACTGATTAACCGTTATTATTTCCAAAGCGTGATAGTTGAGGCATTTACAACCTCTTTTGCCTCAATGCATGGTATTGAAGGATCTCGGGTGATTGGGAGATCATCTTCACCATGGACAATGATTTCTTGTTTGTCATGTTCAAACTTTACCACTTGGTGTAAAGTAGACGACACATCTCTAGCAATGTGGATCCATGGCCTACCCAAAAGCAGATTGTAAAACGTGTCCATGTCTATAACTTGGGAAGTGATTCCAAACTCCGATGATCCAATTGTAATAATTAAATATATTTCACCAAGAGTATCCCATTTTGCACCATCAAATGCCCGTACACAAACATTGTTAGTACGAATCCTATCAGTGTTGATTTTCAAGCTTTGTAGAGTGGAAAGAGGGCAGATGTGTAAACCTGATCCTCCATCGACCACGACTCTCTTCACATAGTGTTCTTCACATTTCACGGTTAAATGTAGAGCCCTATTATGTCCAGATCCTTGCAAGGGCAATTCATCATCAGTGAAAGTGATTCTGTTTACCTCAAAAATTCGATTCACCATCTTTTCCAAGTGACCTACTGTAATATTTTCTGATATATGTGCGTCAATCAAAATTCTGGTCAACACTTCACGATGTTCTTTAGAATGTATGAGTAATGACAATAAAGAGATTTGAGCAGGCGTTTTCCTCAACTGATCTATAACAGAATAATCTTGAGCTTTCATCTTTTTCAAAAACTCTTCACCATCGTCCTCAGTGACTGGTTTTTTCATCGGCAACTGATTTTCTTTGATTTTTCAGTCCCTCTTTAACTCTTCCAGAGCATAACATCTTCCGGAACGAGTTAAGCCTCTTGTTTCATTTGTTTCTTCGACAATCTCCTTTCCCTTTTGAGTAACGATGACTTTGTTGTAGTTCCATGGAATGACCTTGATGTTTGTGATCGGAAGTTATGCTGTAATTTCTATCACAACTGGATCTTTCATACTTTCTTGATTTTGATCAAACGTTGAAAATTCAACGGTACGTCTCCTCTTTTTACAGATTCAGGGACATACAATACTAGCTTCCCCGAGTTCCCAAAATTCGAACGTGCACCTTTAACAATTATCGATGCCCTTTGTATGGGTTCTAAAACCATACTAGACTCTTGTTTTAAAACCCTGCTTGCCACTTTTGTTCTACTTGTTTGCTCATAATCTTCAAAAATGTCAATCATCCCCATAACTCGCTCATTATTATGAGCAGGTAGTGTGTTATTGGTGAAATTTGGTGCTTCCTCATTTCGTACCTCGATTTCCTTTTCCTCTATTAACTTCTCAATGAATCTTTTTAGGGTCCAACAATTCTCTTTGATATGACCAGGAGCGTTCGCGTGATACTAGCATATAACAGTTGGATCAAAACCTCTTGCATTTGGATTGACAACGTACGGATTGACAGGTTCAACTAGTCTCAATTGTATTAATTTCTGTACAAACTCGTATATGATTCCCCAATTGGGGTAAAATTTTCTTTTTGACCTTGTTGTCTCGTATAGTTTGTCCGGGGATGTGGATTTTATGGCGCCTTGAAATTTTGTTGTTGGGGCCGAGAAACTTGTGGGGCAGGCCCCCGCCATTGTTGGTGCAAAGGAGGCCGGACATATGCCTTAGTATTGAGAACTTCATATTGGGACAGGTAATAATGCTGAGGAGAATTATATTGTTCTTGTTGGACTTGACCATAAGGATTGTTCATGCCTATTTTAACACCTCTTGATCTAGATGCCGTCATGGACCCTTCCTCCTTCTTTTTTCGATTGGTAAAATTACCAGATCCACTTTGTATTGCTTGTGTGGTAGCTCTAATGGCTGCTTGACTCACAATCTTACCCGATTTTATGCCATTCTCTACCATTTCTCCGATCTTAATCACTTCGGCGAAAGGCTTGCCCATTGCGGCGAGAAGATAATGAAAGTAGTCAGGTTATTGAGCCTGGAGAGAAACATCAAGTAACTCAAAGTCTTTCATCGGCGGTTTAACTCTAGCCGCCTGCTCCCTCCATCTTATGGCATATTCCCTAAAACTGTCTGATGGCTTTTTTTCATATTAGCTAGAGAATTGCGATCGGGAATAATATCGATATAGATTGAAATTGTTGAACAAAATCTTGTGCCATATCATCCCAAACGTTCCTATGAGAAATGTCCTGATCGATAAACCATTCTGATGATACGCCCCGTTAAAATCTCTCCAAAGTAAGCCATAAGAAGTTCTTCTTTTCCTCCAGCTCCTCTCAACTGATTACAGAATCTTTTCAAATGAGCCACTGGATCGCCATGACCATTATATTTATCAAACTTTGGAGTTTTGAACCCTAGAGGCAAGTGAACATCTAGAAAGATGCATAAGTCCTCATTTTCCTTGCAATTTCTTCATGTTCCTCATTCTTAATGTTTTTCTCAACTTCAACGGGAGAATTGTATTGGTTGTGGTAAGAGTTAGGAACATTGAAAGTTAATTTAGGGGCATGACCTTGGACGTATTGATCTTTGAGTATAGGATCATCATAGGATTTTTGTATCAGTGTCGGTTGAGGAATTGTATTAGTTTGGACAGTAGGCATGAAAATTGGATTATTCATCATTGATGGTTTTAATGGGTTTACTGAGGAAGTTCCTGTCACGCCCCAAATCGGGGACGCGACTGGCACCCACATTTACCCTCCTATGTGAGCGAACCAACCCATATAGACCTTAACATTTTAATACAATATCAACAGAAAATAATGCGGAAGACTTAAACTCATAAATAAAACAATTCAAAACTATTATTACTATTATCCCCAAAATCTGGAAGTCATCATCACAAGAACATCTATCTCAAATTACTAAGCTAGGAATGTCTAAGAACAAAAATAACTAAAAAGCTAGTCCATGCCGGAAGTTCAAGGCATCAAGACTTGAAGAAGAAGACCCAGTCCAAGCTAGAAGCATTAGCTCACCCTGAAGATCCGGTATGACGAAAACTGGCTCGAGTTACTGTTGTGTTGAAGTTGACGGAACGTTTGCTGCATTTCATAAATAACAAAGAAGAAAACATAAAAGTAGGGGGTCAGTACAACCACAAGTACTGAGTAGATATCATCGGCCAACTCAAAATAGAAGATAATATATATCAAGTAATATTATAAATCAACTATAAACTCAACATGTAGCAACAACAAGTATTATAATCGTCAATAAATACCATCAAGTTCATCCATGAGGGCTCAAGCCTCAATACCATACTCATTTGGGAATTAAGTTCATTATGTTGAGTATATTATCATCTTTCAAGATTCATTATCTTTCTTCCTCTTGTGTCGGTACGTGACACTCCGATCCCCTACCACTATGTGTCGGTACGTGACACTCCGATCCCCTACATCTATGTGTCGGTTCGTGACACCCGATCCCCTATATGTGTCGGTACGTGACACTCCGATCCCCTATATGTGTCGGAACGTGACACTCCGATCCCCTATATGTGTCGGTACGTGACACTCCGATCCCCTATATCTACGTGTCGGTTCGTGACACCCGTCCCACTAATACTATGTGTCGGAACGTGACACTCCGATCCACAAATACTATGTGTCGGAACGTGACACTCTGATCCACTAAATTCATTCTATCCGTTCATCAAGCCTTCTCTATACCAAGGCATCATCAATCCCATTACTTTAATTCATCAAGCCTTCTTTTATACCAAGGCATCATCATTAATATCGTAGATTAAAGTTTCTTTCAAGATTTGGGATTCAATGGTTTTCATCATGCTTGTTTTATCAAAATCACATAATCATATTCATGCAAGCATACAATTAAGCATATAGACAGGTTTACAATACCACTAATACATATCATACCCTATTAAGAGTTCACTACGAATATCGTAAAAACCATAACCTACCTCCACCGAAGACTAGTGATCAAGCAAGAATTCCCAAAGCTTTGATATCCTTCTTCCTCGTTCGACTCTCTCTCTCAATCGATCAATCTCCCTTTCTCTTTTCTTTTGTTTTGTTTTATTCAAACCCTCTTCCTTTTAACCTAATTAACATATAATTAAGTGTAAAAGAGGACAATAATACCCCACTAATTAACCCAAAGTTACCTCTTTTATCCCTCAAGAATTGGACTTATTAATATTAACCCTCAATCTTTATAATTAAGGAAATAATAGTCCAAAACGTCCCTTAAAACGTGTAAAGAAATCCTATTCTACCTGGGATTTGCGCAACCTGTGACGGCCCGTCGTGCCTGCGACGGTCCATCACACAGGTCGTCGTAAGACCAAAACTCCCCTTTTTCACCACGGACACTGTGACGGTCCGTCACACCTGTGACGGTCCGTCCTGCACGTCCGTCATGACGGTCAGAAACTTGTTTCCCGTACCAAATTATCAAAAGTTGAAGTGTTTTGCAACGGGAGCTCACGACGGTGCGTCGTGGCTGTGACGGCTCGTCCTGCAGGTCCGTCACAATTTACAGAGAGTCGATTTTCAGTACCCAATTTCAGAATTCCTAAGTATATTGAAACGAGACCCTGCGACGGTCCGTCGAGCCTTTGACGGTCCGTCGTGGGTTCCGTCGTTTCAGCCAATTTTCAAGAATTAAAATCTGCTGCTCAAAACGACTAAACAGGTCGTTACAATAGATACCAATTTACCCATCGTTCGTCCTCGAACGATCAAAAGAAGAAAAGCAATGGCGAAAAGGAGTACCTGAATCTGTAAACAGATGTGGGTATTTTTCTTGCATATCTGCCTCCTTCTCCCAAGTAGCCTCTTCAACCGGTCGATTCTTCCATTGAACCTTGATGGATGCAATCTCTCTCGACCTCAACTTGCAAACCTCTCTATCTAAAATAGCAACCGGTTCCTCCTCATAAGTCAAATTCTCATCAAGCAAAACTGGATCCCAACGGATGATGTCGTTTCCATCCCCATGGTATCTTTTCAACATGGACACATGAAATACCGGATGCACTCCGGACAGCCCTGGAGGCAAGGCTAATTCATAAGCCACCTCCCCTACTCGCTTAAGTACCTCAAATGGTCCAATGTACCTTGGACTTAGCTTACCCCTTTTTCCAAACCGCATCACCCCTTTCATGGGTGAAACCTTCAACAAGACTTGTTCACCTTCCATGAACTCCAAGTCTCTAACCTTTCGGTCTGCATACTCCTTTTGTCTACTTTGCGCCGCTAGAAGCTTTCCTTGAATAGCTTTCACCTTCTCCATAGAATCTCTCAATAGATCAGTACCCCAAGGTCTAACCTCAAATGCATCAAACCAACCAATGGGAGATCTACACCTCCTCCCATACAATGCTTCAAATGGAGCCATGTCAATACTGGAGTGATAGCTATTATTGTATGAAAACTCTGCCAAAGGTAATAAGCTATCCCAATGGCCACCAAACTCTATCACACATGCACGAAGCATATCCTCCAACACTTGAATCGTTCGCTCAGACTGACCATCAGTCTGAGGGTGAAATGCAGTACTAAGGTCCAACCTAGTACCTAATTCAGCATGCAATGTTCTCCAAAACTTAGAAGTAAACTGCGTACCTCTATCTGATATAATGGAGAGTGGAACTCCATGCAACCGAACAATTTCTGAGATGTAGATTTTAGCTAACTTCTCTGCGTTGTAGGTCACCTTGACAGGAATGAAGTGAGCAGACTTAGTTAACCTATCAACAACCACCCAAATAGAGTCATACTTACCCAAGGTCTTTGGAAGACCAACCACAAAATCCATTGCGATTCTCTCCCACTTCCATTCAGGAATGGGCATTCTCTGAAGTGTTCCTCCGGGCCTCTGGTGTTCATACTTTACTTGTTGACAATTTGGACATTTGGCAACAAACTCAACAATATCTCGCTTCATTCTACCCCACCAGAAGTGTTGCTTTAGGTCACGATACATCTTGGTTGCACCAAGATGTATAGAATATCCGGAACTATGAGCCTCTGTCAGAATAGTGTTGATCAAATCACTGATGCGGGGTACACATACCCTTCCCTTAATCCTCAAAACACCTTTCTCATCGATTGTTGCTTCTTTAGCCTCTCCTTGTAACACCTTATCTCGGATTCGACTTAGTTTCTCATCATCAAACTGTTTCCCCTTAATCTGGTCAAGAAAAGAAGATCTCGCCTCCACACAAGCTAACAATCCTCCCTTCTCATTTATTTCTAACCTCATAAGGTCATTAGCCAGAATCTGCACCTCTCTAGCCAATGGGCGTCTAGAAACTTGCAAATGAGCTAGACTTCCCATGCTTCCGGCCTTTCTACTCAAAGCATCCGCTACAACATTAGCCTTCCCCGGATGATACAAGATAGTGATGTCGTAGTCCTTCAGTAGTTCCATCCATCTCCTCTGTCTCAAGTTCAAATCTTTTTGAGTAAAGACGTACTGTAGGCTACGATGATCTGTATAGACCTCACACTTAACCCCATACAAATAGTGTCTCCATTGCTTTAGTGCAAATACTACCGCGGCCAACTCCAAATCATGGGTCGGATAGTTACGTTCATGCACCTTTAATTGCCTCGAAGCATAAGCAATCACGTTCTTCTCTTGCATTAGCACTGCACCCAAACCAGAATAGGATGCATCACAATAAATGATGAAGTTTTTACCCTCTACTGGCAAAGTAAGAATTGGTGCGGTAGTCAACAAGGTCTTAAGCTTCTGAAAGCTTTTCTCACATTCATCTGACCATACAAATGGAACATTCTGCTTCGTCAAGTTCATCAATTGGGAAGCAATAGAAGAGAATCCCTTGACGAATCGGTGGTAGTAGCTAGCTAGCCCCACAAAACTCCTTATTTCTGACACATTAGTAGGCCTTACCCAGTTTTTCACCGTCTCTATCTTAGATGGATCCACCATCACCCCATCTTTAGAAACCACGTGCCCCAAGAAGGACACTGAATCTAGCCAAAACTCACACTTGGAGAATTTCGCATAAAGCTTTTTCTTTCTCAACAACTCTAACACCATCCTCAAATGCTCCTCATGTTCCTTCTTACTCTTGGAGTATATCAGTATATCATCAATAAACACAATCACAAAGAGGTCCAAGTATGGCTTGAAAATCCCGTTCATCAAGCTCATGAAGGCAGCAGGGGCATTCGTAAGACCAAAGGACATTACCACAAATTCATAATGCCCATACCTAGTTCGAAAAGCAGTCTTTGGCACATTCGTTGCTCGTATTTTCAATTGGTGATAACCGGACCTCAAGTCAATTTTAGAGAAGACACAAGCACCTTGTAACTGATCGAACAAGTCATCAATGCGGGGAATGGGGTACTTGTTCTTAATAGTTACTTTGTTCAGTTGTCTGTAGTCTATGCACATCCGAAAACTCCCATCCTTCTTCTTTACAAACAAAACCGGAGCACCCCAAGGAGATGCACTTGGTCTAATGAAGCCTTTGCTCAACAACTCTTGAAGTTGTGCTTTTAACTCTCTTAACTCCGTGGGAGCCATTCTATAAGGGGGCATAGAAATGGGGCGAGTGCCCGGTTCCAAATCAATGCAAAAGTCGATATCCCTATCCGGGGGCATACCAGGAAGATCTGCAGGGAACACATCCAAAAACTCACGGACTACCGAAACTGACTCAATTGAAGGAACTTGAGTAGTGTCATCCTTGAGATGTGCCAAGAAAGCTAAACACCCCTTACTAACCATTCTCCTAGCACGAAGAAAGGACACGATACGAACCGGATTGGAAGTGTAGTCGCCCTCCCACACTAACGGATCTGCCCCAGGCTTGGCTAACGTCACTGTTTTAGCATTACAATCCAAAATCGCAAAATTCGGATAAAGCCAAGTCATATCCAGAATTACATCAAAGTCACCCATTTCTAGAATAACCAAATCTACATAAGTGTTGCTCCCCACAAAATTCACCAAACAAGACCTATATACCCTTTCAACTATCACCGACTCACCCACCGGAGTAGAAACACGAATAGGCATGTCAAGTAATTCACAATGTAATTTTAGACCATTAGTGAATGAGGAAGATACATAAGAAAATGTGGATCCGGGATCAAATAATACAGATGCCATGCAATCACAAACCGAAAGATTACCTGTGATAACAGCATCAGACGCCTCCGCTTCAGATCTCCCAGGGAAAGCGTAACAATGAGCCCCATTACTTGTCTGTCCGTTTCCCCTACCATGTTGTGTTGTAGTGGCTCCAGTTTGCCCATCACCTCTGCCGTTGTGGTGACCACCATTACCTCGGCCACCACGTCCTCCAGAAAAGCGGCCTCTACCATGACCACCTCTACCTCTAGCTATTGGGGGTCTGTAACTCTTTTTTGGACAATTCCTCCTAATATGTCCAATCTCCCCACATCCATAGCACTCTCTGGAGTCAGGCATAGGTATCTCGGAGTAGTGTTGACCGTTCTGAGGTGGACCCCCAACTACAGTCTGTAGTGAAGACTGAATTGGTCGAACTGAGTGACCTCTGGAGTTCTGTCCTCTAGAATAAGAACCATTAAACTCACCTCCCCTTCGAAACCTTTTTGATGTCGATGTCGTGGTGAAGTCATCTGGTTTCACTCCTTCAACCTCTATCACAAAGTCTACCACCTCTTGGAAGGATGTTGCCGTTGCCGCTATCTGTAAGGCTGAAATCCGCAATTCTGACCTCAACCCCTTCACAAAACGGCGGATCCGTTCTTGTGGACTGAAACAAAGTTGGGTGGCATACCTGGATAATGCACAGAATTTGGCCTCATATGCGTTAACCGTCATCCTACCTTGCTCTAGACTCAAGAACTCATCCCTCTTCCTATCCCTCAAAGTCCGGGGGATATACTTTTCCATGAACAAACTAGAGAATGATTCCCAAGTCATAGGTGGTGCCTCTGTTTGTTGACACTCAACATGTGAACGCCACCACATTTTGGCGTTCCCTTGAAACTGATAGCTCACAAACTCGACACCAAACCTCTCTACTATACCCATCTTGTGTAGTAGCTCATGACAATCAACCAGAAAATCGTAGGCATCCTCTGATTCTGCACCCTTATAGACCGGAGGTTTCAATTTCAAGAACTTACTGAAAAGTTCGTGTTGATCGTTTGTCATTATAGGCCCAGTAGTCAGACGTGGAAATGTGCCTATCTCCAATGTTGCATCCATGCGGGGAGCCATAGTAGCCGCATGTCGTATCTCTGAAACCGGAGGTGTTGGTGCAGAAACCACTGGGGGTGCCTGACCCTGATCAGACAACCCGCTAAGATAAGCAAGTACTTGGTTGATCATCTCTGGGGTAGGTTGGGGTGGCAATTCCTCATGTTGCACCTGTTCATTCTCCCCTTCCTCACCCTCTCTTACCACATCCTCGGTCGGTGGAGGAGTCACTGCCCTAGTATCAGATGGGCTAGGTGCTCGTCCTCTTCCTCTAGAGGACGTCCTCCCACGACCTCTTCCACGGCCTCTTGCCGCTGCTCTTCCTCGAGCCACAGCCCCAGTGGCTGGCTCAGTCGTTTCTTGTCTTTCCGTTGTTGCTGCTGGTGCGGTCGTTGCTCTAGTTCTAACCATCTGCGAAATAGAGTGAAGATGGTCAGATACCAATTTGTATCACCTAGATACCAATTGGACTCATGTAGTAGCAAGAAAGAAAGAATGAAAGAATGGAATTTTCCTAAAGTCTTATAGCCTCTCAAAGAAAAGTAAAGGCGTCCCCCTACCGTTCCTTAAGACTCTACTAGACTCGTTCTTGGGTGATGAGACCAATGAACCTAATGCTCTGATACCAAGTTTGTCACGACCCAAATCGGGGACGCGACTGGCACCCACATTTACCCTCCTATGTGAGCGAACCAACCCATATAGACCTTAACATTTTAATATAATATCAACAGAAAATAATGCGGAAGACTTAAACTCATAAATAAAACAATTCAAAACTATTATTACTATTATCCCCAAAATCTGGAAGTCATCATCACAAGAACATCTATCTCAAATTACTAAGCTAGAAATGTCTAAGAACAAAAATAACTAAAAAGCTAGTCCATGCCGGAAGTTCAAGGCATCAAGACTTGAAGAAGAAGACCTAGTCCAAGCTAGAAGCATTAGCTCACCCTAAAGATCCGGTATGACGAAAACTGGCTCGAGTTACTGTTGTGTTGAAGTTGACGGAACGTTTGCTGCATTTCATAAATAACAAAGAAGAAAACATAAAAGTAGGGGGTCAGTACAACCACAAGTACTGAGTAGATATCATCGGCCAACTCAAAATAGAAGATAATATATATCAAGTAATATTATAAATCAACTATAAACTCAACATGTAGCAACAACAAGTATTATAATCGTCAATAAATACCATCAAGTTCATCCATGAGGGCTCAAGCCTCAATACCATACTCATTTGGGAATTAAGTTCATTATGTTGAGTATATTATCATCTTTCAAGATTCATTATCTTTCTTTCTCTTGTGTCGGTACGTGACACTCCGATCCCCTACCACTATGTGTCGGTACGTGACACTTCGATCCCCTAATTCTACGTGTCGGTTCGTGACACCCGATCCCCTATATGTGTCGGTACGTGACACTCTGATCCCCTATATGTGTCGGAACGTGACACTACGATCCCCTATATGTGTCGGTACGTGACACTCCGATCCCCTATATCTACGTGTCGGTTCGTGACACCCGTCCCACTAATACTATGTGTCAGAACGTGACACTCCGATCCACTAATACTATGTGTCGGAACGTGACACTCCGATCCACTAAATTCATTCTATCCGTTCATCAAGCCTTCTCTATACCAAGGCATCATCAATCCCATTACTTTAATTCATTAAGCCTTCTTTTATACCAAGGCATCATCATTAATATCGTAGATTAAAGTTTCTTTCAAGATTTGGGATTCAATGGTTTTCATCATGCTTGTTTTATCAAAATCACATAATCATATTCATGCAAGCATACAATTAAGCATATAGACAGGTTTACAATACCACTAATACATATCATACCCTATCAAGAGTTCACTACGAATATCGTAAAAACCATAACCTACCTCCACCGAAGACTAGTGATCAAGCAAGAATTCCCAAAGCTTTGATATCCTTCTTCCTCGTTCGACTCTCTCTCTCAATCGATCAATCTCCCTTTCTCTTTTCTTTGTTTTGTTTTATTCAAACCCTCTTCCTTTTACCCTAACTAACATATAATTAAGTGTAAAAGAGGACAATAATACCCCAGTAATTAACCCAAAGTTACCTCTTTTATCCCTCAAGAATTGGACTTATTAATACTAACCCTCAATCTTTATAATTAAGGAAAGAATAGTCCAAAACGTCCCTTAAAACGTGTAAAGAAATCCTATTCTACCTGGGATTTGCGCAACCTGTGACGGCCCGTCGTGCCTGCGACGGTCCGTCACACAGGTCGTCGTAAGACCAAAACTCCCCTTTTTCACCACGGACACTGTGACGGTCCGTCACACCTGTGACGGTCCGTCCTGCACGTCCGTCATGACGGTCAGAAACTCGTTTCCCGTACCAAATTATCAAAAGTTGAAGTTTTTTGCAACGGGAGCTCACGACGGTGCGTCGTGGCTGTGACGGCTCGTCCCGCAGGTCCGCCACAATTTACAGAGAGTCGATTTTCAGTACCCAATTTCAGAATTCCTAAGTATATTGAAACGAGACCCTGCGACGGTCCGTCGTGCCTGTGACGGTCCGTCGTGGGTTCCGTCGTTTCAGCCAATTTTCCAGAATTAAAATCTGCTGCTCAAAACGACTAAACAGGTCGTTACAGTTCCGGAAGTATTGGATGTGTAAATGTAGGGTCCAAACCAGGTGGATAAACCGGGTCACTTGTTGAGACTTCGATGGGGAATGGCATATTCGCATTCAAATATTCTCGCATTGAAGGTGGAGGAGCTTTCCCATTCATCCAATCTTTGTACATTTTGGTAATCTGTTGTCTTAACATTTTAACCTCTTCTATAGGTACCGATTCTTGCGCAACCATATGGGTTTGTGCGTCGTCATTTTCCGACTATGTTCCGTCTTTACGTGTCTTTTTTTGTTTCCCTTTTGATCTTCTGTTATATTGATGAGATGCCAGCTCTCCTCACAAACCAACCACCTTTTAAACTCTCTAAATTCTCATATACATAAAAAACATCTGTTAGGATTCAACATATTGAGGATATTAAATTCAAGTTGTATGTTATGCACCTAGATTTTCATATGTCTATAATATGTTTTGGAAGACTTTTATGTTTCATCCCAGCTTTGGACGACTTGATTATGTCATTTGGTCCTTTACTTTACTTGAATAATTTGAATGCATTTGGATCGAACCTATTTAAGGTTGCCTATGTATCATGTTTGAACATGAATCAGATCATTACGTAGTTCATGTGGATAAATTTCTTTCAAAAGAAAAATACGGCATTTGTTTAACTTTAAAATGAAAATACCATTCAAATCAAAATCAACAAAATAAAAACATCAAAGTTCTTAAGATTATAACAAAATTTGATCATCATTTGCCCCTTAGGCTAGAGTTGACCTTGAACAAAGCTTTCGGCAGATATGGGGCTAATGCACGCGCCTCTCGACCCAGGCTCCCATCTCATTGTTGGATATGACCACCATAAACATCAATCAAGCTCTCTGTCAACTAAAGCACTTGTCCTTTCGCCTCCTTCATACTCTCAATTTCTGCAACCATTCTTTCAGTAGTGATAACTGCATCACTTAGATGCTCTTCATATGCTTGAAGCTCTTCAATTTTGTTATGAAATTCTTCACTCTCTTCCATCCATTGATTTCTTTCGGTCGCCACTTCTACTTGGTACACCGTGAAATGGTTTGCCATGTCCCTTTCTAGTCCCATAGAGTCTTTTAATTGATTTTGTAACCTAGCTTGCGCTTGTATTAAGAGGCTGTTTTCTTTCTTATATTCTTCCTCCTATTGCTCCATAGCACATGTGAGAATGCCCAAATATTCATGTAGGGTCTTAATAGTAGATAGATGCTTTTTTTCAACCCTTTTTTCAATCAATGTAATTCTTTCCTCGAATATTGCATCACGTCGAGCCAACTCTTCTTTAACATTTTTTAGGTCATTGCTTAGGATATCTAAAGTAGACCTATAATTTCTCTCCACCTCGAGTCTGGCCTGGTTGATTATTACTTCAATTTCCTTTTCTCGATCTATAATTTCTTTCAACTTCTCCTTCAACACGAAAATCAACCATAGCTTTTAAACTTAAAGTTCAACAACCACCCCAAATCTTTTGAGCTTATAATTCTCGATCTCTATCTTCAAATTCTACCTCCCACACAAAATTCAGCGTATCCTCGGCAAATTTGTTTTTGTCCTAGTTGGCGTAAATCTCGGAGGTGTATGTATGCTTGGAACCCACGAAGGTCTGTCAGAATGAAGAATGGACGATAGGAAGACATAACAATTACCTCACTAGCAGGAAACCAATGATAGTTCCATGTAATTTTAGATACCGTCAATTTAAGAAGATAATGTCTCCATTCTTTGTCACCTTTTGGCAATTTGTCTCCTAATTCTTTCATCCTTTCTTGGTGGCTCAAAATAAAATTTGTCCAATCGGATTTGAAAACTGTCGGAAAACGATGGCGATATAGGTGCTGTAAAAACCACATTTGCAATAAAATGCTAAAACCTTCAAAAAAATCTCCCCTTCTCTATATTTAGTCAAAGCACAATAAATATCATCCAACATCATCGGTAATATAGTGGATTTTCTTTTCTTTATCATAACAATGACTATTCCTGACAGACGAATATCGATTTTTTTATCCTTCCTTGGAAAAATCATAGCTCCCAAGAATGCTACCATGAATGCTTCTTGTCTATATTTTTCCCAAGTAGGGAGGTGTTGTCCATTTTAAAGTTGTTTTTCATTGCTTGAAAATCCTTCCTTCTTTCCATATCTTGAGTGCAAGAATTCCAAAGACACCGACCCATTATCAAAACACTCCTTATGAGGATGGATGATGTGCATCTGTTCTAGAAATTTATCTCTGCTGACACTCCTAGGGGCTATAGTGTTTTAGTTGGAAGATCCTGGCCTAAGCCTGTAAAACCACTCAATTCTTCTAATGTAGGCATCTACTCAAAATCACTAAATTGGAACACGTTATTTGTGGAATCCCAAAACGAAATCAAAGCCTCGATCAAACCTCTGTCAGGACTAAATCTCATGATATCTGTAAGGAAACCAAGATGTTTGAATATCTTAGTCCGCCTAAATTCATGCATATCATTCCACCAATCCATTAGTAATTGTGGGGTTTTATCTGTGATCAAAAACTTTGGGGGATCATTGACCATTTCGACTAGTTCATCCCTTGGTTTTTTTATCACACCTCATAGATCTCATGATTACCTGGTTTAGAAAAACAAAATCGGAATTTTTAAAATCAAATTTATTTGTGAAATTTTGATAATTAAAAATTATTTATTGGAGTAGTTAAAAAATGATTCGGAATGTCTAAAGTGATCATTGATTCAGGTTGTTTTTGGAAATAATGACTAGATAAAGAGACAATTTTTATATAAAAAAAGAAAAGGAATGTGTATATGTACAATTCAATAGACATATTTACGTATATTATTAATATTATTATATTTATTATTTATGTATTATTTTAATATAAGCGAAAATAAAATTGAGGATTAGGTGTGTATGTATATATATGTGTATTAATTTATTTATTTTGAATTATTGGTTGAAAATGGGTATAAAATAGATATTTATTTCTTTAGTCGATTATCCTTAAGCCGGTCAACATTTTGTTACAGTCTTCACATGATGCAACAAGTCGCACAAAAATGCACATGATGGTCTCACGAAAATGTACATGTCCTAGTCAGATTGGGCCCATGTACCATATCTCGCTAAGTTACATGGACATGATGCAAATAAATCGGAACCTAGGAAGGATATCATGTCTGAAAGTTTCAATTCTACTAATATTTAACTTGTGGAGAAATGATATCTAGACAGACTGTAAAACGAGCGAACAACTCGAGTCAGAGAGTAGCAACATACCGGTTGCAGCGCTTTCCGGCTTTGTGCATGGGTGCTCCCATCCTATACATATTTACCAGAAAGTCCTTCAGCATGGATCGAAGATCCACTAGCTATCTTGATAGAAGCGGGGTGCACAGTCGCAATTCCCATGTTATTATAGAAGACTCAGAATGGTTTGTGAGAGAAAACAGTTATAATCCAACTAAAATATTATCAAAATATTAAATAAACAATTATCATATTAAGTTACATAAATACAATATCCAAAAGCGTAAATATATAAATCATAGTCATACATATACCAATATTTAAAGCTCGAATTCTATATAGTGGTCCCCAGCGGAGTCGCTATTTGTCACGCCCCTTTTTTTTCTCTCCAAATTTTTTGATTTTTATTTGTTTCGAAAGAAAAAGAGTTTTTCCAATTAAAGTGACGTTTTGAAAAGAGATAATTATTATTTAGAGTCGCCACTTGAAATTGAGTTTTGGTGTTCCAAGTCACCTTATTTAAATCCCTAATCAAAAGGAAATTTTACTCGTTTATTGGTCTGCGAACTAGAAATCCGGGTACGGAATTCTGTTGACCGAGGGAAAAGAGTTAGGCACCCCTCGAGTCCCGTGGTTCTAGCACGGTCGCTTCATTGACTTTGATATGACGCGACTTAATTTTGAATATTATACTATTTAACTTAATAATAAAAATGTTTTAACTTTATTCTTTCATTTATTTTAAACCTTTTAAAAATCGTCTTATTTATTTTAAATCTATTGAAAAATTATTTTATCATCTTTTATATGTGTCCATTTAAAATTTGAAACACTCATATTTATTTATTATTTATTATATATTTTATTATTAGTATTATATATATATATATATATATATATATATATATATATATATATATATATATATATATATATATATATATATTTAATGTTATTATGTGTAGAATTTATATAGGTGTTTAATAGTTAGGAATTAGAATTTTTGTAGGAAAAAGATTTTTAGAGTTCATGTTAATTTAGAATTGTATTTATTTATTTATTAGATAAAAAATAAGAAAAATAAATAAATTTTATAAGATTTGAAGTTAGTTTTTATCAAGAAATCCTAAATAGATTATTAATGTTATTTTTTTTAATGAAACAAAATTTTCCCTTTTTTAAAAGATCTTTTTTTTTCTGCACGTTTTTATTTTATTTTAGATTTTATATATTTGTTTTTTTTTGTTTTCTGTAAATCTGTTTCTCTCTCTCTTTTTTTAATTTTATTTTATCAATATTTATATTCTTATTATTATTTAATAGATTTTGTCTCCTTTTTTTTTTCAAATTCTTTGTAATAATTTCGTTACACTTTTTTTTTTTTTTTAAATTGTCTTGTTTTTTTGTTTTTTTTTACATTCTATTAATTTTATATTTGTATTTTTTCATTTTTCCTTTTTTTTACGCTTTTATATCTTTTTTTACGTTCTTCCTTTCATTTTTTTTTAATTTCTACTTTTGTTTATATTTTTTTTCTTTCTGCTTCTCTCTCTTTTTTTTTCTTTTTTCACATTTTTTTTATATATTTTCTGTTTTTTTTTTAAAAATATATATATGTTATTTTCCCCCCTTTTTTGTGTTTTTTTTTATGCTTTCTTGTTGTTTTTTTTAATTTATTATTTTTTTATTCTTTTGTTCTCTTTATACAATATCTTAAATTTTACTTTTTTTTGTAATTATAATTATTAATAGTAATTATCACTATTTTGTCTTGAATTTCTAGATGAAATTTTGTAATTCTACTTAGATAAAAAAAATACTAATTATTTATATATCCTAATCTAACAAGTCTACAATAAATTCAACAAAAATCTTCTAAAGTGAAAATAGACGGAAAGATATATTAATCTTTTTAAATTCAACAATTCAATATCACGAAGCGACATAAATTGCAAAATCTATCTAAAAACATAATAATAATAATAATAATAACGTAACAATAATCAATATAATATATGTGATTTGAAGTATTTCATGCTATTGGAATCAACTTTTCATAGAAGTAATATTATTTAAATCACGCGAGATTATATAGTTACCTCGCTGCGAAAATTGATACCACAAAAGCGAGCTGTTATCAACGAATTTGGAATCACGATCAAATCTTTAACTCTAGCCTAATTCTCAAAAGAAATAACTCGTTTTTTTTCTCTTTGTGTTTACTTGTTTTTTCTTTTCTATGTCTATCAATCTCAGTTTCTACGTGTTCTCTATATTTCTCTCTATATCTTTTTTCTTCAAATGAACGTGGGTCATATGGGTTATATAATATTTTTTGGGTGAGAATCTGGTGCTAATTAAAAGGAACGTAATAGAGTGAGATTAGGATTTAATTTGAAAATTAGTTGAGAAAATTGGGGTTGAGATAAGGATATAAAATAAATAAATAAATAATAATAATAATAGAAAATAAACAAAATAAAAAAAATGTTTAGAATTTTCAAAAGAAACGTCCAAAAGAGAGAGAGAAAAAAATAATTAAAATAATAAAAAATAAATGAATGGGATGAGATTTTTTAGTAAAATAAGTTAGAAAGTTGGGAATAATTTAGGATATGTCAAAACAAATTTGAAATCTTTAGGACTCCTCTTTTCTTTTCTTTTTCTATACCTTTTCATAATATTTTCTGTATTATTATTTTTTTAAACTAGATAATTCACAAATAACTTAAATTCCCAACTTCTATTTATCAATTTTTTTTATTAAACTATAATTGACCTTATAATTTTTATTAATTTACAATTCATTATTAATATTTTATTTTATTTTAAATATAACCCCTTTTTAAATTGGTGTAAAATGTATTATGTTTTGGTAAAAAATTAGGTGTTCACAATTAGTCATAAAGAAAATAAGCTTTGTCATAAAGTAGTTGATGTTTTTCATAGTTGTAGTGAAATTATGACTAATTGATGATTAAAAAGAAAGAAGATTCCAGTGCTTTCACCTTCCTTGCACTTGGTATGATCCAATTTGCCAAGGCCCTATGTGATTTGGGAGCTAGTATCAATCTAATGTCACACTCAATCTATTAACTACTTGGGTAGTGTAGATCTAAATACTCAAGAATAAGGCTTCTGATGAAAGATCGAACAATCAAGAACCCCGTGGGGATACTTTATGATATCTTTGTAATGGTTGACTGATTCATCGATCCCAGTGATTTTATCATTCTTGATTTCGAGAGTGATTCTAAAATTGTCATTATTTTTTGAAGATTCATCTTAGAAACAGGTAGAGCGTTTGTGGATGTTGAAAGTGGAGAATCAAAATTGTAGGTGAATTAAGATGAAGTCACCTCTAATGTATGTAAGTCAATGAAGCACTCTAGCGATATTCATGTGTTTTTAACAATTTATTCAATTGTTGAAGCATTGGCTAGTGTGATCCATTTGGTGTGTATGAGATAATGACTTTAGACTGTGCTTGTAAACTATTATGAGTATGAAGTACAAAGTTACGATGAGGTAGTAGTTGTGCTTTGGGTTCTGGGAATATTCAAAGACTCCATTGAAGCGACAAATTGATAAAAAAATTCAGAAAATCCTCTCACAGAGCCATGATTGGAATAACCACCGAAGTTTGAGTTGGAAGTTCTCCCTTCCTATCATTGATATGCATTCTTGGAGGAGAGCAATACCTTACCCGTAATTATTGCAGCTTATTTTCTTGAATAGGGAGTAAAGTTGCTTCTTAATCTGTTGATAAGATACATCAAAGCTATTGGATGGATTATAACTGACATTGTGGGAATTCCACCTGGCATTTGCACTCACAAATTTCAGCTTCGTAGTAAATGTAAACTGAGTGTTGAGTGTCAAAAGAGATTTAGCCCGCCGATGCAAGATATGGTTAAAAAGAAGATAATAAAATTGTTAGATGCATGTGTGATCTACCCTTTTGCGGATATCAAGTGGGTGAGTCCAATACAATGCATATAAAAAAAGGGAGGCATTGCAGTTGTCCTAAATGAAAAGAGGGAGCTTCTTTCTATGATATCGGTAACTTGATGGCGAGTATGCTTAGATTACCGGAAAATGAACTTGTGGACTAAAAAAAGTCATGTTCCTATTCCATTTATGGGTAAAATTCTTGATCGACTTTATGAAAGATGATGGATTGCTTTTTGTTTGGGTACTGCAGATAAAATAAAATCTCTACAGCTCTAGAAGATCGACATAAAACACTTCCACTTTTCCATATTTGACGCTTGCATTCAAAATAATTTCTATTGGGTTATTTAATGCTCTGGCAACGTTTCAACATTGCATGTTATCTATTTTGTTCATATGGTAGAATATTCGATGGAAGTCTTCATGGACGAATTCTCAGTTCTGGCTGACACTTTTGAAGCATGTTTGTGGCAGGTCCTTTAAAAATATGTGGAGACAAACTTGGTCCTCCAACTTCATGGTTAGAGACAATATAACTCTTGGTCAGCAAATAAAAAAAAAGGGCGGAAATTTAATATATAAAAGATCAAAGTAATTTAGAAGGTACCACATCCAATCTTGGTGAAAGGGATTCATATATTTTGGGACATGTCAGATTTTAATGGTGATTCATGAAATACTTTTAAAAAATTGCACAACCTTTGTGAAAGATCGTATAGAAAGAAATAGAACTTAACTTTTTTGACGCATGTATCACAACTTTTAAGTGTCTGAAGAGAATTTGATTTCCACCCTGGTTATAATTAGTCCTGATTGGTCAGTACTTTTCGAAATGGTGTGTAATTGAAGTGGTACAACAGTATGTTTCATGTTAGGGAAAAAATGCCACAAGATATTCCACCCCATTTACTAAGCAAGAGGAACTCTAAATGGTTCTAAGCGTAACTATACAGTTACAAAGCAACAACTACTTGTGGTGGTATCTGCATTTCAGAAAGTTTGCGAATACTTTTTTGTCAGGCCTGGGGAGCATCCCTTAATCATAATCGGTGTCTTCGTCCTTTTAGAAGCCTAAAACAAGCCCTTGCATACATCATTGCATTTCATAGGTCAATAAAAATATTGAAAATTTAAAACATAACATATAAAGTTTACTTAGTCTTCTTATTTATCAAAATAGAGTACTTCGTCACACACAAAGCCATTAATCATTGGAGTATACGATTTGGGACATAGCCCTTACAACATTGCAAAAACTCTCATAAGACAATACAACCTAGTGTTTACTATATTGGAAATGAACAATGTCTTTAGTCTAATCAAATGACATGAACTAGAGTAGTTGGCTTCATCGTTGGACTTGGGGACTTACCAACTTTGGGATCTATCCAAACTTCTTCCTTGAAAATCTTCAATGCGCAGAACCTACATTATCTTACAAGTAGAGAGAATATGGGTTAGTACAAAACCACATGTACTAAGTATGAAGACATATTCAAGTAAAACATTTAGAAACGTGTTAAAAAGACATTTTGTTTTAAGTATGCTAAGTATCTTTAAAAGTCTTTATGCACATCCCAGCACATACAAGTCCATAATATAACAATAATGAACTATATTCATATTCATATCCAATAGAACATCATAATAAAGACATAATAAACATTTCATGTTTAGAGTACATTTCATCAATACCCTACAAGTATTGCCCTTACATCATATAGCATCATAACAAGTGTTTTAAACCCCATACATTACGATCTGCACCAACAACATGTATATCAAGTGAATGCAACATCATATGAGACCAACATTATATAGTTACAACATTAAGAATTTCATTCATAACATATGTATGCAAATAAAACACCCTAAGAATCCCCTCAAGGTCCACACGTGCAATGTTTAGGTAAAGTCAAATTCCCTTACCTACACTAGTGTATCTCTCAAGTTATCCTAGTTATTATGCCTCTTTATACTTCCATTCATTCATTTTACTTTCAGGAAACTTTGCCAAAACCGACAATAGACCATGTGAGGTAAAAATCAAATTTGGTGTCAACCCCTCACACTGAAAGGAGGTCATCCAACTTGCCAATGTAGGACATATACATCATAATAGTGTCTATGTGGATCCACTTGCTAGATTTTCCTATGGGTGCACATAGTTAATGAATTAGGAGATTGTTTCTATAAACTCTCTTTAGGCTAATTTGCATTGTAGTTTCCATCTGATGAGACACATAGTGAACCTACCTTCCTCATTGGAAGGTACACCTCTCATTGTCAAAATCATTCGGTGCTAAGATACATACTTCCTTTTTGAAGTATTGGAGAGTCTTTCTTAACGTTGGTTTTATATTTGTAGGTCTTAGGCGACCAACTCTTTGTATAAGCTAATCGTAGCTCTTAGGTTATACAATGTGAACTTCCTTTCATCACAACCAAACATTTAGTGAGAAGATTATATCATAATTATAGTAATAAGATTCATATAGGAATTACCTTCAATCCCTCATAACAACACACTTATCATCATCTCACAGTTCATCACATTTATAATATTCTATCATATTCATAATCCCATCCTCTTTATATAATACCCACATATTTGTACCTCAATTGAGAAATAACATCAAGAATAGACTAATAAAATTAAAGTAAATTATTGAAGGTCTTGTAATTCTTACCAATGGCACTTCCAAGATTGTCATCCAAGATATTACACTCAATTTAATAAACAGTGAAAAATAATCCAATCACCATCATCATATAATAATAAACTATAAAATACTACATTAAATTTCATATTCCTCATTCACACACCAACCTATAACACAAGTTAGGGTTAAGCGAAGAAGAGAACTCATGGGACTTTGTAGAGATTTAGATCAAGGAGTTAGGGGATACATCAAACTTAAAACAACTACACATAAATCATCAGTAATAATTGAATTAACACTATACAATTTCATATATAAAGTAGACCCATGAAATTGGATGAAAACAATGTTTTTGATGTACATTGAAATCAAATTTTTCTAGAGCCTCATGGAGAGAAGGATCCAAAGAGTGAGTAGCCTCCATAACATAAAATTCTTGAAGAATGATGAAGTAATGTCTTGATCTTTTTTCCCTAGGATGAACTTGACCTTATTCTTCAATGGTGGTTTTTGAAGTAGTGAGAGGAACTAGAGAGAAGTGGGAGTTATTTGGATTTTGGGATTTACTGAGTGTTAGGTTAGTTTAATGACTTCGAACCCTTTTATAAACCATAACTAACTAATTATAACCGTACCTAAGTGTTAATTAATTAATTAATTAATTTCCTAACCACCCTTAATTTAATAGTGTTGAAATAGTTAACTAGGGGTCAAACGACGACTCCAGATCGACGCCCCGTCAACAAAACCACAGACTGTACAGGTCAAACATGGTTTGGGACAGAGGCTACTTTTTGGGAGGCTTCGAAGATATGTTTAAGTGTGGACCAGCGTCCATCAACGATGGAGGATCGTTGATTCGACGGCTCGTCGTTTCTCTCGTGGTTGCACACTGTCTTTTGACAGTTGGTAGGGTCAATTGATTGGGTCCTCCTCAAGGTACCTTGTGGAGGTCCTTGGGGAGTCGTATCAGAACGTTTTGACCCTAAACATGCTCTAAGGTGTAGTCTAAGACTTTTCACCAATGTTTACCTTTATACGACTCTTTAAACCCCTTGAAATTCCTAAAGGCACACTAGGTAACTATCACTAGTCTTCGGATGTCGTGGTTATTTCTTGATGTTTAGGCTTCAAAACTTCCTAGTCATGTTAATTACTTTAATTTAGGCCTAGAACAACTATTTTAAGGCCTTAGACACTAGATTAGACTCTAGACTAGGTCCTTAGATTTTTGAGGTCTCACATTATCCCCCCTTGGCAAACATTACTCCTTGATTTACACTTTAAACAACTTTTTTATTGGAATAATGACTCACGACTAGAAGCTTCATAAATCTATGATACATAAAACAATTTAATTAAAAGTACAAAACATTCAATCCTTTATAAACACAATAATGCAAAATTTATAAGATAAAAATCATGTCAACTATAAAAAATGCACACATTTCATTATTTCATATTATGCAAGGAGGAGTGTCCTTCTCCTTATTATATAACTCACATGTTCAAAAAGGAACAGTACTTGAAGACCCCAAAAAAGACTTAGGTAAATATAGAGCATAACATGGTTGTCGTGATGGTCCAAGATCCTAAATTTGTTTATAATGTGGTTTTTAGGAAGTTTCTAAGAGATTAGGTGCATTGGAAGTCAAACGTCAAGGGACGACCAAGACGTTCGACGACTAAGTCACCTATGTGCTTTATATGTGGTTTTCATGTTTATGTTTTATTCATGAGGTTTTAAAATCATTAAATGAGTTATTAAGATTTATATAGGCAGTGTGTCAAGTTTTGTGAAGTTTGGAAGTCAAACGACCATGACGTTTGAAAAGTTTGACTTGAAATGACCTTGTATATCTATGCATGTTTCATGGAGCTTTACTTCTTCATTTTTGAAGAAATTCATGTGGGAGGTACTAAACTTTTATAGAAACATATTTGGGCTGGAAACGTCTGGGAAAACATCCCCAAGGACCATCTAAGGGTCCTTGAGGAAGGACCCAAGTTGGTGACGAAGATTGCCTAAGGTAGCCCACCAACAGATCGCAATCAATGCCAGTGGGTCAGTGGACGCCCCGTTATTGGTGTCTCGTCGATTGAAACTTATTTGTGGGAGAGAAGGGACCAAAGACAAGCCTATTTCCTAGACCACATACCAACAGGATGGTCCGTTGGTCAAGGGATGGGCTGTCGATGGTCCATCCGTCGTTTGGGTATATCCCTACCCAGGCCACTATAAGTTCAAGGGGTGAATTGGTAAATTGACCACACATTCACCCCACGTTCCAATAAGACTTTGGAAGGTTGTTTTGAATGTTTATGGGATTTTTAATAGTATTTAAGTCATTAAACTCTCATTTAAACCCTAAAACCTAAATCAAAACACATTCCCTCCTAAAGTTTCTTCGGAAACCTCCATGAGAGCTCAAGGTGAAGATGAAGCTTGAAGATGGTTCTTCAATGGAGTTATTATTCAATTATCATTGGGTTCTTCTAATAAGGTTTGTGAGTTCCTCATATAAGGCTTTCTATCATCTTAGAGACAATTTGAAAGATGATTTTCAAAGATTTCAAAAAGATTAAAAGTCCAATTTCTACTCCAAGTCTTGGGTTCTTGCATGAAAAGTTTCTAAAATTAATATATGATATTATTGATGTATAATTGATGTTTTACAATAAAATTTTCCATAAACCCTTCACCTTAAAAAATCTCTTAATTTGACTAAAATATTGGTTATGTGATCTTGCTTTGATATTAATGAATTCAAGTGTAGATTGTTATGGACTTTTGATTCATGTATAGATTAGGATTGATTAGCTATTATGTTGTTTAAATGTGATCAATTCAGTGTTTTATATTCTTAGATCTATTGAATATTATTCTTATTGAATTTATATTGATTTAAGGCTTATGATTTCTAGTGTAATCTGCTATGGGCTATTGAAATATATAAGGATTTTATTCAATTGATATCTAATTTGTAATAGATTGATATTTATATATTGAATTGACCTAGATTCACTGAGTATTATAGTTTATGTATTTAATTGATGTTCATGCCCATGGTAAGGGCTTTATGGTATCGAATTGGATGATTTAACATGGTGAGATTTAATGGTTTGTAGGCTGCCGTAACTCTCTTAAATATAATGGATAGTTTTGTATTATAATGTTAATTGGTATGGTCCACTTATGGTGGCGGTGCTATTTGAATTGATTTGTCCTTGTAGGCGTTACTTTGTGCAATATGATGATCATGAGCTTGTCGGAACTACATTAAGTATAATGATGATTTATCTAGTTTATTTATGTAATGTATGAGCATACCTATCTATATGCGAAAAAATGTTAAAGTATGTGTTCTTTCTATGTATGTTAGGAGATCATGTAGACTATGGCTATGTATTTATATCTGTAGTCTTAGGGTTGATGCATGATTGTTCCTACTTGACTATATGAGTCTATTATCGTTATATTGATGATGATATGATAGTGTATAGGATGACATAAAGATGATAATGGTTATTACTAAGTGACTTAAAGAATGACATGTAATATGTGTTAAAGTGAAGTATGTTGTATCTTATCTTGGTTAGATTATGTCCCTTAGTTGATGCATGTGTGAATGTGAATATGAGATGTCTTGACTACGGATGCTAAAGCCTCTTACTCTTGAATGTATGCATGACATGTTACCTTGAATGATGTTAAGAGGGTCTTAATGTAAAACTTTAAACCTAGTGATAAAGTTATGAACGTTGAAGTCGAAAGCTGTAATGTTATCCTTCAAGTAAAGGAATGACAGATATAAGGATGGAACGACATCATATAAAACCTCAGGAAAGTCATGATGAGCTTCTTGCCGCCATTGGAAGGTAACCGTAGAGGTCCTCTTTGGTAGGGTGAATGTGATTGGGTTATGAAGTTGATATGGAACCTCTTTACCTCTAAATGAAAATTACTCTATAAAAACAAAGTCTAGCACCGAGTGTGTATGGTATGAGAAGTAGTTCTAGTTGAAGAATGAGAGTAGATTACAAAGCACACCCTTCATATTCCGTAACCCTGTGCCTACATGGGACGTGTCCAAGTTCTACCATTTGCAAGTAGAACACATTCATCGGAGTAGGTTAGAACTTCCGATTCCATACTATCCTACAATGCTCTATGTCGGTTCTTGTCTATTATCATCATATGAGATACCTTATAACATTAAAGAAATTCTGTGGAGTTTAGGTGGTATGGGACGCTATCTAGACATTGCACAATAGGATTTGAAGGTGTTAGTGAGAGTCCCTAGATCTTGTCCAAGACCATTACTTGAATGTATTTATGTGATGAATGAGTCTTAAATGAACTAATGAATGTAAATTATTAAGTTAAAGAATTATGATAAATGAATAAGTAATTATATAGAGTAGTTAAGGGTTGTCTAGTTAATGTGTGAAGGGGGCATAGGAATGGTAAATTCGTATCTTACCTAGATAAGTCTTGAGAATGACTCTAGTTATATTGTTATGTAGTTATTCAATTGGCTTTGTTGTCATGTTTGTTAGTGATTTATGATGTTGTTAAACCCTTATTGGATTGAGTTAAGGGTTGATGGTAAGACCTTGATGATAGATTATGAAGGATACATGGTATGTCTTAAAATCCCTATTCCTTACTTCAATTGTGGTAAATTGCGATAAAGTGATGATATTGCGTTGAAGTATATCTTGTATTAAGACTTATGGTTTGTACGATGTTGAATTTTAATGTTTTGACTATGATTTGTGAGGTTTTATCTAAGATGTAAATGTTACAGGCATTGTGATGATTTACAAATTTTCCATATTATGAAGTGATATGTAAATGTGATAAGCTCACTTATATGAATTGTAATGAAAGTACTATACCCATGCAATTCTTATTGAAATATGGTGATGATGATTATACAACAGATGGAACCTATGACCTAGATTAAGATATGATGTTTAATAACAACATTAAATACATTTCTTAAGGGGCTTAGCTTAGCACCGAGTGAACTTGACAATGGGAGGTGATACCTTTCCATAGAGGAAGATTCACTCTATAGTTCAACATGAGGTGTTGACTCTCCTATAAGGGATACTCATCCTATGGATTCCCATAAGATGATACTCTAATTTCCAATTGGCATGTAGAGAGTTCATACCTATATCTTAGTTCTTGAACTATTTTGCCCACATAGGAAAACTAGTCTAGTGGATCCACCTAGAAAGCTACTTTTATTTTTGGTTTTACTTTGGCCGGTAGACCATCTTTAATCGGTGTAAGGTTTTTAAAGAACCGGATTCCGTACACAGATTTTGTGGTCTATGTTGGTTAAGGAAAGTGTTCCCTAAATTAAAATGGATTAATCAACAGAGAACAAACTAAAGGGATTTAAGAGGTTTGAATTAGCGTAGGTAGTGGTAGGGGACTCTACCTATGACTTGCACTAGTTTTCCTTAAAGGAAGCTTTAGGAGGATGTTCTTATATATGAATATGCTTATAATTTTACATACTATTTATATGACAATATAGCTCATTGATGATACTACATGATGATTGCTTTCACTTATGAACATGTATCGATCTCTATTATTAAAGTATGATGATATGTACTCTTAGTGATATTCTATGTGAAGTTGGATATTAGTAACGGTTCCTGTTAAGTTTACTTGATTGAGTAAGGTTATGGGGCTTTGCTTTGGTATTGCACTTGTTGACTTAATCAGAGTTCATGGGTAATTGTATTGCTTTGTTTATATTGTAATGAACTCTTATTTATTCTTGTGCATATTATACTTTAAGATAGAGTTTCTTTAACTATGTTTTAAATTATGTGACATAAATGTCGATTTGACTATACTTAGCATTGTTGGTCTTTTCATGTACACGCTTTTGATTTAATGAATATGACTTAATGATTGGTATTGTCTTCTTGAATGTGCATAAGACTTTTCAAAGTAAATTGCCTACTTTAATGAAATGTCCCTTTTTAGCATGATTTGATAATATGTGCTAAAATGGTCTCATACATAGTACAAGTGGTGTACTCACCCCATTTTCTCCCCTTTCCCCCCATCATTTTAGGTGTCGGTCGTTGAAGATCTTTGAGGCGACATTGAAGGAAGACTTAGAATTCTTATTTATCATAGTTAAGTAGGTCCTCACTTTCTCAGGCCAATGCAAATATAAAGATTATGAAGTTGTTTTAGTTTTAAGACTCTTATGTTCTTTCCTTTTTATTTGAGTACTAAACATTATATAACGTATATGTGGCTTTTTTACATTAATGTATGGTCTAGTCCCTAACTGTTATACTATTGTTAGATAGTTATGAGATGAGACATCAAGTTTCTATGTTAAATCTTTTATCTTATATATCTATGTGCAATAAAAGTACAATACTAAGTAATCTTCCTATACAAAAGGGTCTATGTATACTCAATATGTATATTATGTGTATGTAAAGGTCTATGTAAACCTGAATGTAGATGTACTAAAAAGTATCAAATTTTCCATATTTTTGGCTTATGAATGTAATGATGTAAGCTAGAAGGCTAGTTTTTGCTCTCAAAGAGGACAACAATGCCCGTTACGTCAAGGGGATTTTCCACGGATGTGACACTCAGTGAATAGAACTATGCCATTATATGTTCATTATTATATACATGCGTAAAGATCCCCGCATGTGAAATGGTATAGAAATGTTACTTGCAAAAGCAAGTCTGGTGAATCCTCCTCTTTGTAATTTGAAGTCAATTGTGTCATTAAGATCTTAAACTAATGTGTTGATGTTACATAGCTCCTTAATTCATTGTCATTGCCTCGAAATATTATTTTAATGTCTTGTTTAACTTGTCCATATTTCCATGTCTCCAAAATGATTATAACCACCAAAATAACATCTCAAAAGAGTTATGATTATCCAAAGAACAATCCCAAAAGAGTTATGAACAGATAAACAACAATATCAAATACTAAAGAATCTAAGTGAAGTAATCAGTAGGAGCACACGAAGCTCAACTAGTTTTGGTGATCTTAAGATTGATTTAGAGCTTTACTTAGTCCCTGGTAAATCCATTTTTGTATTGTATCACAGTTGAAGGCTAAGGCGGGGTCAGTCCCGACCTATTCTAGGTATGCTATCTTTTTAGAGGCTTTGTAGAAGTATGCATATGGTGTAGTTGTGTCTTAAAGAGTTGTGGCCTCAACCGCCAAGTCTTGGAAAATGTTTTTGGCCTACTTATGTTTGTTTATAACGCTGCGTCCTATGTGAACATTTCACGATTGTTATAGTTATATGTTTAGTAAGAAAATGTTACATGTTTTTTCTCTTGGGCCTTTAAACATCGGGTGTCTGTATGTGTAAATGGGATTTGAGGCATGACATGTATGCTCAAAATTGAGTAGTACAAGCTTAGGGAGATAAATATAGATTGAAAGAGACTTAGGTCGTACAACTCAAGTCAACCTAAGTCTAAGAAGAGGTTCTATAATAAAGAATCTTCCTTGGGGAACAAGGATAGGCTTTCCATTCAGAATTCTCAAGGAGGTGGCCATGCTTTTTAGAGGCGCAAGTGTACTTCATGTGGGAAGCAACATATCGGTATGTGTCATGCCTACATGGATTGTTGATTTTGATGTGGTAATAGGGGTTATTAGATGGGAGAGATTGTCATAGCATCAAGGAAAAGGGGAAATAGGACAACCAAGTTCACTATGATGGACCAGATCCTAATACTCCAAAGAAGAATCGTTTCTATGCACTTCAAGATAGCAAGGGAGCTTCTCCGGAGTGAAGCTCTTGGTAAGTCATAAGTTCCTTATGATTATTTTTATTTTCTTTAGATGAGTTTACCCTATGTGGGGGAGAATAAGTTGAGTAGGAGGGTAGTTGTTATGACCCAATAGTACACCCTAAAAGTTAGGGCAACCCTTAGGTCGAAACAAAGTGTACTTGACCTTCGAATGTCTTGTATTAGCTTCTTAGCTATCATTCCATACATAATACATGAAAAGTAGTGCCGAATTTAAAACTTTTCATGATAAATAACAATAACGAAAAAACCTTTTATAAATACTATAAGATAGTCTCATCGTTACAAGACAACTTAAAGACACGACATAATTATCATAGGGAAACAACCATTTACTTTGAAAGAAATACATAAATAGTCATATGAAAGTCTTAAAGTAGAACTAAAGAAGTAAACACTATATATTACTAGTTCATAGCTTAAGATTAAAGACTTAGGTCTAATTTTTATCTTACATCATAACCTAGATCAATTTCTCAAGAACTAGCATGATAGGACTATAATTAATCCTAATCTATTCATGATCGGTACAACAACATCACAGGATACTAATTCAACAAATAATCAATTCAAATGAACCAATATTACACGATTCATATCAAGATTACCACGTAAGGTTAAGGGGGATAGGTCATCTTCTACAAAGTAGACCAATACTTCAAAAAGTAATGTAATATAGTAATAATGAATCATAATTTAATCATTAAAATCCAAAGAAACCATAAAATCAATTTGAAAGATCAATTTTGAGATTGGAAAAGACCCACTTGAATTTTATACTTTTGAAATCAATTTGATGGAACTCTTTGGGGAAAGAAGTCCCAAAGGTGAAAGGATTCACATACCTTGTTTTTTATGAAGTTTGATGTAGAAACTTGATCTTTTTCATCCCTATAACCGAACTCTAACTTGGTCTTCTATGGAGTTATTCAACTTGAGAGAGAAAGAAGAGAGAAGGTAGAGAGTTTGGGTTTGGGAAGTTATGAGAGATTAGGTTAGTCTAATTAGCTTAGGGGCTTTATATTGGTTGTTAATTAACTTAATTCGACCTCCCCTAAAACCTAATTCACTCGTAATTAAGCTAACCAGTTAAATGTATTAATTCTAAACGTGCAGAAAAACCAGTCCCTTACATACGAGATCCCAATCGACGCCTCGTGTGTGAATCAACGGCTACTGTTCCCTTCCGTGATGCTCATCCGTCGATAAGTTCAGAGACTATGAAAACATATTCTTCTTGAATTTGGCTATGTTTTTATTGATGGTGGACATTGAATCCGCCGTAGATTGACAAATGCCTCGTCGAATTGCACTCGTCTGTGCATACTTCCTTTTTGCAGCTTCTTTCCAAAATGCAAGGGTCCTTGGTTGGTCCTTGGATAGTTGTATACGGATGTTTCGATAATGAACTAATATTAATGTGTGTTAGCTACCATTCAACCAATTTTGATCATTTTCCCACTCCTATTAGCTAGTCAAATAGTCTAAGGCACCCTAGCACCTCATTGAACTAGTTTCTGGACGTCATGGGTGTTCTATGACGTTTTTGTTTCTAGATGTACGAACCCAAAATGAGATATGGTTTCGAGATCCTAACATGTTTTTATTAAGTTTATAAGGTCCTAAAATGACTTAAAACATGGTTTAAAGGCAGTGTGTAAAGTTTTAAGTTATTTGAAAGTCGATCGTCAAGGGACGACCAAAACGTTCGACGACTGGTGACCTATATGCCTCATGTGTCTATGAATGCTTATACTTGGGTGTCATAAGATTGGGAAGACTATAAATGAATTATAATGATTTTTAATGATTGTAGATGAAGTTTTTTAGAAGTTTGGAGGTTCAACGACCAAAAATGTCCAAGGCGTTCGAAGAATAGCCCTCAAGACGTTCAATATGTGTCTTCATGGGGCTTGGACTGTTTGGACGTCTTGTATGTGTTTTTTTTGGATGAAATTTATGTTGAAGGTATAAAACTTGTTAAGTTTTATATTCACGTTGGAAACTTCCGAGTAAAACTTCAAAAGGTCCCCACAAGAGGCCCCAAATGAAGGACCCAAGGTTGTCGAAGACACTGTCTGGGCAGTGTCCATTGATGGACCCAACGATGGATTGTTGGTCCAGAAACGGACCGTCGATAATGTCTCGTAAACTGGAAATTGCATGGGGCAGGTCACATGCCAATAATTTGTCTAAGTGCCAGGCGACGAAATGCAGGCATGGACCGTGAACAACATGATTCCTCGTCATTGCCTCTATCATTAGTGCACTGTAAGTTGCAGGCTGTGTCTGTTTCATTTAAGGGGTGAATGGGAAATTAACCCCACGTACTAACCTTACTATAATTGGTTTATTTAGTTAATATTAGTTATATATAAATCATCTAAAATGTGATCAACCCATTGTAAAATAAACTCACATGTTTTGAGCTCTTCCCTCATAAAATGTTCTCTCTAAAACCACCATTTTCGGTGAAGCTCAAGAACAGACTTAAGCAGGGTTCTCCATGAATGAATAATAAAGTCTTATAGGTTTCAACTAGACAAAGGTATGGTGATCTTGATCTCTAGTTATCTTTGCATCTAGAAACCATTCTCGTTGATTTCAAAGAAGAAGAAATATGATCAAAGTCCTTTTTCTTCAATATTCCATGGGTTCTTTATAAAGAGGTTTTCAACGATTAATCATGATTAATTGAATTTAATACAGTGGTTTTAACGTGAATTTTACTCCAATTTCATGATGAACCCATGCTCTTTCACCAAAACGATTTAGCCTTGCATGGGCTTTGTGATCTTGAATTGCTATCGATTGAATTTTATTTTTATTACATTGAAGTGATTGTATATGCTGTTAGCTACATGAATTTATATTGAATTGATGTTGAAGGATCCATAAAGATCAATGTATGAAGATTTGAGCATGTTTAGCCTAGTTTCCATTGTTCACTGTAACATTGTTTTCTAAATGGATTATTGTAGATTTGTATTACGTTAGGTTGGTTGTATCTACTACTTTAATTAGTATCATGATTATATTATCAATACCAATCACGTATGATTGAAGTAAATATGGCTTATGTGAATTGACCTAGTCTTATAGTCTATAGATGGATAATATCATGTATATGATGATATCTTGAATTGTGGATACATGAAGAATGATTTTCTTTGATGAAGTGATTTATCTAAATACTGCCTAGCATGTAAATTATTGTTAAAATATGATGGAATATAAAAGTGTTAGAGAGAATCAATAGGGTTGGTTAATTCCCTCTCTACACTAAAGAAAATTGACAAGTCTAATGTCTATGTTGTACCTTGACCTTGATGTTCTTTAAGCATGATCTCTTTATGATTAAATATATGATTAGATACTGTGTTAGATTGACATTATCTATGAAATATGACTTAAAAATCAATGCAAGTGAAGTTAGCCAGGAATCTATGTTCTTCTACTTCCGAGTACATGTGAGATGCCTTGTATTATGTTATAGTACGATCTTCTAGCGACATGTGTAGACACGTAATTTTGACCGAATTTAAGTTTTATATCCTTTAAATATTTTTTTAAATATAAATTATATATTTTATTTAATAAGTTTATTTTAAAGGATTTGAAAAAACAAAAATAGAGTTACCCTTTAAGTTAATTTTTTTATTAAAAATTTAGCAATAAATTATTGATTTTAATATTTTTTTCATTATACTTTTTTATTTAGCTATTATATATTTTGTAATGCTAAAATAACTATTTATTATTATTATTATTATTATTATTTATTAACAATAAAAATTAATAATAATAACCTACCCATCATCTCACTGAACCACTATCCACTATCATATTCCCACACACCATTTTACTATCCTCACCTCCCATGAAAAACCATCAAAAAACTTACCCACAACCCCTCCCCTATTATAAAAAATGAAATAACAAAAAAAAAAAAAGAGAGAATAGGGAATGAAAAAAAAATGAATCAAAAAAAAAGGGAGAAGAGGAAAGAAAAGAGAGAGGAATGGAAGAAAAAAGAAAATCAGCAAAAGAAGGAAAAAAAGAGAACAAAAAGGAGGAGAAAAGAGAAAAGAAAACAAAAAGGGAAAGGAAAAAGAAAAAGAAGAAACAACAAAGAAAGTTTTTAATTTTTTTTCTGAAGAAATCACGCACAAAGAAAAACACAACTAAAAATAGTGGAGTTCGAAGTTTCAAGTGTTGGGTATGTAGCAAGAATTGATGGGAAATAGAGGGAAGGAGAGGAATTTGAAAAGTTTAGAACTTGAAAGGTTGAGAACTTGAAAAGTCCTCTAATGCTTTAATGAAAAAGGCAATTGTCCCTCATCGGTAATGGAAATGAAAATAGGAGAGTTTAAATAACTAAACACTCATATTAATTATTAAAAGGGTTGGAAAGAGGGACCACCCTCGCGTCGTCGTCGTCGTCGCTCGGTAGCTTCGCCAACGTCTACAGCTACGACTACGGCTACGACTTTGGCTTATGATCGATCGAGAGATAATTGTTTGGACAAATTTATTTTAATTATTTATTTAAATAATTAAATGGCCAAAAAATATTTTCAATTAATTAGTTGATAACAGAAGTTAACCGAAATGTTTTCAGTTTTTTAATTAACCCTATAGACAATAAAACTCGCGTCGAGAAAACAATAATCAAGAACGACAAATTATAGCAACAATCAATTTTATTATTTCAAATGCGAGTGTTACAATCTCTATAATTCCTCTTGATTCGCCTTTTCAAATATAAATTCAAGGGCTTTAAAGCTTGTTCTTGAATCTATGATGAACTTGAACATTAACTTTATCTAGATCTTGACTTTTATTTGAACTCAAGGGCTTCGAGCTTGTTCTTGAATTCGGTGGTCTTGATCTTGATTGTTCTTGAACTTGAATTCTTGAATTCTTAAACTTGTAGATTTGTAGAGAATTAAATGGCGTTTGTACCACAGAGTATCTCTAGCTTCTTGTTTAAAATTTTCTGTGTTTTCTGAATTATGAGGACCCCTATTTATAGTTTTAGAATAGAGAAGTTGCGATTGGAATAGGATTTCGTTTAGCCAATCAGATTTAAGTGTCATGGCATCCGGGTTTTATCGAGTGGACTTCTCATCTTTGACACATGTCATGATTCTATTGGTTTTCTTATTTGACTTGGCATGCCACATCATCTGCACACGTGGCGCCAAGAAGGGCTCTAGAATGAGATGAGATTGAGTTTAATAAATTGGGTTCATCCAATTTAGCCCAAATCAATTAATTTAGACTTGAATTAAATCCGTATTTATTGGACTTAAATATTTAACTCAATTATATCAATCCACAATGTTTATTTGGATTAATATATTTATGAATTCAATATAATCCGAATCATTTTATAAATTTATATTTAATAAATTTTAAATGATTACAAATGCCCCCTGCTTCAAGTCTTGTTGAGATATTTTATCTTTTAGAGACTATGCTTGAAGCATTAACCGGTTACTAAATTCACATTAGTTAAAAAATGAATTATAATTGAATTAACAATTGTAATTCTACTCAATTTCATATTCCTATATATGGTTTATTGCCCAAACCAAAAAGAAATCGTAATTTAATTAGGAATTGTAATCCTACTCAATTTCATATTTATATATATATGTTTTATTGCCCAAGACAAAAAGAAGTTTTAATTGAACTAGGAATTGTAATCCTTCTCAATTTCATATTCATATTACGTTTTATTGCCCAAGCCAAAAAGAAATTGTAATTGAACTAGGAATTGTAATCCTACTAAAATTCATATTCATATATATGTTTTATTGCCCAAGCCAAAAAGAAATTGTAATTGAACTGGGAGAAGGATTTTATCCCACCACTTGACATCTATAAATAGATACATTGTCTCCATAATTTTATCTTCAATTACAGATTGTGAGCCTACGACGAAAAGCGCATACTCAAGGTAATTTTCCTCTTTTTTTCGTCATTTTTTACAGCTTGACATATTTGTCGTAGAAAATTCATATCTCATGGTAGAAAAATCGAAATCATGAAGCGTTTGATTTTTCAAAAACTAGACTTTTATATATTTAACATACCGAAATTCAAAATTTAATACCTACAGAATCTTTCTAGATGATTTTTTGAAGTTAGCTCTAGATTCTGTCATGCTAAAGTTCGTCACTTTTTTTACAGTCTGACATGTTCGTCGTAGAAAATTCATATCTCATTGTAGAAAAATCAATATCATGAACTGTTTGGTTTTTCAGAAACTAGACTTTTTGATGTATAACATATCCAAAACTCAAAATTTAATACCTTCAGAATCTTTCTAGATGATTTTTGAAATTGGCTCAAGATTCTGTCATGCTAAAAATTCGTCACTTGTTTACATCCTGACATGTTCGTCGTAGAAAATTTATATCTCTTAGTAGAAAAATCAAAATCATGAACTGTTTTATTTTTCGAAAACTAGACTTTTCGATCTCTAACATATCCAAAATTCAAAATTTAACATCTTCAGAATCTTTCTAGATGATTTTTTGAAGTAAGCTCTAGATTCTTCCATGCTAAAATTTTTCAGATTTGTGTGACTTACTAAAAATCTCGTGTCTTGACGTAGGAACAGCGAAATCACAATCCACTTGGTGATTCCTAATCTAGACATAAAGTTCTACAACACATCCAATATTCAAGATTTAATATGTTTCGAGTCTCAAAGATTTGTGTGACTTACTAAAAATCTTCACTTGTATTTCTTTTTTCTTATTTTTTTGTAGATCTGCAAAAGAAATTTTATATTTTATGGAGGCTACATAATGTAAGGATTTATCACATAAAATGTGCTTAACGTCCATACCTAAACAAAATAAATAAATAATTCTCTCAAGGTGTTCCATGGCCTCAAATGCTTAATCAACTCGATGCTTTACTAGAATACCGTGTAATGCTCCCACCTTGAACATAACCTCAAGGTTTTACAAGGTCCCGAATGCTTAACCAACTTGAAGCTTTTACTAGAATACCATGTAACGCTCCCCCCTTGAACATAAACTCAAGGTGTTACAAGGTCCCGAATGCTTGACCAACTTGAAGCTTTAATAGGATACCATGTAACGCTCCCGCCTTGAAGATAACCTCAAGGTGTTACATGGTCCTAAATGATTGACCATGAAGCTTTACTAGAATACCCTATAAAACTTCCTCCCTGAAAATAAACTTAAGGTGTTACAAGGTCCCGAATTCTTAACCAACTAGAAGCTTTAATAGGATACCGTATAACGCTCTCACCTTGAAAATAAACTCAAGGTGTTACAAGGTCCTGAATGCTTAACCATCTTGAAGATTTACTAGGATACCGTGTAACGCTCCCGCCTTGAAAATAAACTCAACGTGTTACAAGGTCCCGAATTCTTAATCAATATTGAAGCTTTAATAGGATACCGTATAACTCTCCCACCTTGAAAATAAACTCAAGGTGTTACAAGGTCCTGAATGCTTAACTATCTTGAAGCTTTAATAGGATACCGTGTAACGCTCCCGCCTTGAAAATAAACTCAAGGTGTTACAAGGTCCCAACTTCTTAACCAACTTGAAGCTTTAATAGGATACCGTGTAACGCTCCCGCCTTGAAAATAAACTCAAGGTGTTACAATGTCCGGAATGTTTAAATTATTCGCCCCTTCTTAACAACCCTCTTTTTCGAGTTTTATCTTCTTTCGTGCATTATTATAAATAATCATTGAAACTTTTATTTATTTATTACTTTATGCAGTTTGACCAATGGTTTTCTTCAAGGATTATACTTGTCCATCTTCTAAATCCGAATATCTCATCATTGGATCAGAGGGTAGTACGATGGAGGCAAAGTTTTTGGTCCAGGAATGTTTTGTTGGTCGTTATGTTGATCCATGGCCACAATTGAGAAACACACTTTATATGAAAGTTGGACATCCGATTACTATCATAAATCTTATAAAACCTCTAAAGTATGGTATCTTGAAAAACCAATTCCTCATCGTATAAATGTTGCGAGGATCATTTTAAATTTAGGTCGCCGCTTGATTCAAGAAGAACTACGTTAGGGAGACAACATTGTGGTTGAAGGTGAATATCGTTGCATTCTGGGGTACTGGGAATGTACATAAGATGTCTTAAGCCAAAATGGGCAAACTCTAAACAGTGTTTGTATTCTTGATGCTGTATTTGCTTCTCTTTTTACCTATGATCGGAACTCCAATATTATACAATCCTTTTGTGAGGCTTGGTGCCCTCAAACAAATACATTACTTACATCTGGTGGGGAAACATCCATATCTCTTTGGTACTTGCATATTCTTGGTGGTTTGCCAATTAACGGATACCCTTACGAAGAAGTGATACCAAACTCCACTGAACATACATGATTTAATGATAAGAGGGGAATATTTCTTCCTCGAACTTGTGAATATATGTTTGCTGCCTTTCATCACCTTAAAGAGGAAAATCATGGTAATGAGGGAATCTCTTTTAATGAATAGATACAATTTTTGTGCAAGAAAGATCTCAAATATGAGCTATCTCCCCCAACAAAAAAGAAGAAATCTCGACGTCTGTCGTCTACTCATAATCCTATAGGCGAAATACCTACTGAGATAAATACATGGTCAAGTACTCAAGAGATTGTATTTTCTAAGCTTGGAGTGAAACATAAAAAATATGAGACTTATCTGACGGCCTTTTTTGTCATGTTGGTTATGTGCCTTTGTACTTCAGTCTGAAGAAGGCAATTTCATTCGAACTGAGACTTTAAAGATAGCGAGCTTTATGGCGAGCGGTAAAAGGGTTAGCCTTGAGGTTCAAATTTTAACAAGCATATATCATAGCTTAAATAAAATTTCAAATTATTAACAGTTGCACCATGTAAGAGTTTGTTTTCCCATTCACTATGTCTATGGGTGGCTTGCTTATTATCTCAAACACACTATCCGCTTACTAGTGGACCTTCTCTACCACTAATGGTGGTATATTCTGGAGAAGGTGCTGCAAAGTATTTTGACAAAGATGATGCAAGAAAGCATGTTCATCGGAGGGAGAACATTGTATGAAATGCAACCATGCTTAGTAGGCCTCACCCAACTTACTATATTGATGATGAAAAATCATCATAGTTGGATCAAGCTTATTTTATGAGCATTCGTTTTAATTATCTTCCGTTGAGGAGGGGAGGTTCCTTTGTTATTGAGACACATAGTCCACATCGATTTAGTCGCCAATTTGGTTTCCATCAAGATAATATTGGCTATTTCGAAAAAGATATTCGTGTTCAGTCACTTGATGAAGGCCTTAGATACAGGCACATTTGTGTATCACATGTGACTATGTCTAAAGCAACATTTCCTCCTGCGGTAACTTCCACAAAGAAGCTTTATACCACCCAATATTCATCTTGGTGGGAGAGGTCCTATGGAATGTTTTTGGATGTTATGGTGGAAAAATTTGGGTCAGAATTTGTTACCCTTCTAGAAGACAAAAGTTAATATATCGAGAAAACACTTTCAAAAGTCAAGACACCACTTGCTCCCCAACATCAAAGTAAGAAGCTTAACTTTTCTAAGGCATCTAAGAAAGAACTGGTTGATACTCCTACCGATAAATAGAAATGCCCCCAATTTCTCTTCTCTAGTAAACGGTCCCTTCAAGAAACAAGCAAAACTAGCAAGGTTCGATGTTGGAAGAGGCAAAGAGTTGAACTATCTGGGGTTGAAATTGTAAAAGTCCGAAGTGTCAATATTCTTTCTAGATCATTGATAATTCAGAGTAACAAGGTATATATATATATTTTTATTATATATATTTATTTATTTAAAAATAAATAAATAGATAAAATGAAATGACCTTGCTAACCTGCCCCTTTCATTTGTATGTTGATGCTGATGGACATAAATAAGGACCACTGCGTGAAAGGCCACAAATTAGCGAAGTGTCTACCGCGATATTGATACCTAAGGCAAAATCAATTTCAAATATCGAGAAAGATCAAGAGTCATCGTCTACTTCTCGTGGCCAAACTTTAAAAGGGTTGGCTCCTAACTCAAATGAGCTTTCCCGAGTTCTTCCCAAGGTTAATGGTTCTATGTCTGTCTTCGAAGGAAAAGGTGTGGTGTTCAATCACAAAAGGAAGTACATCTTGGGTCTCTTGGAAGAGATTTGTTGAAAACATTCCAGAACTTCTCTAAAGAATATTTCGTCATACAAAGATGATATTTATGAGATATTCAAGGAGATGAGTGAGATGAATTTATTAGATCTTTCACCATTAAAAAGCTTGGTAGATTCTCTTTTTGATCATGCAACTTCTTATGATCAAGAACACACTAATATTGTTGAGAAGACGCATGAGCATAGGAAGATGGAACTGCTTTCCAATGCCAAAGAACGTCTCGAATTTTTAAAGTAGAGGAATGTGAGAAGGCAAAACATGTCTCTTCTAACAAGAAATCGCTAAAGAAGGTTAAGCGGAAGCTATCAACTTTACAAGGAGAGCGAGAGAGTCTTGAAGCTTCTAAGAAGAACGTCGAGGAGATTCAAGTAAAGATTTTAGCTACGGAAGATGAGATATCCTCGTATGACAATATGAGTTTATTAACGCCTAAAGATTCAATTTGCATGGAACAGAAAAGAGAGTGCTTGGAGGCTAGTCGTCAAGATTTGACCAACTACAAGGTACTCTTAGATTAGACTTTTTTTTCATTTTATTTTATTTTACTTTTTAACTTTTGATTGGTCGTTAATTCTTGATTGCAAGCTTTTATTAATTCAAAGTCATGTCGCATTTTTCATGTCAATACGAATGAATATAGCGCAAGTTCCACATTTTTATTTAGTTTGCACATTTAAACATGGCGTATGAATTTTGTGGAATCCGATGCTTCAACTCGTAACAAGTTTTACAACCTTTAACTTGTAAATTAAAAAAATATAAAGGTTTGCTGCTTCCATAGGCCCATCAATACTTCATACAAGTCTAAATTTTTATGAGACAAAAGGTAATATACATATCGCTTTGACTTTTCTTTGAATTTAAGTGGGAACATTTTTATTTTTTTGACACTCATGCAACTGAACTTTGAATATGGTTCTAAGAGCCTATGTACATCAATAAAGAGGATCAAGTCACAACGTAGTTTTGGGGAATTGCGTGATTATTCTTTTTTTCTTGTGGTTGTGTCGTACACAGTTTGTACTCTTACGGGCCAGGAGTAACATGCAGTTTAGGCTCGTACCTTAAGGAGCCACATCTTCCTTCAAGGATAGTATGTCTTTAGAAATTTGGAATTAATAGGACCGATCCTTAAGCCATCATCATCAACAAGCTTGTAAGTACCATTTTAATATGCTTCTTGTACGACATATGTTCCATCCCACTTTAAGGTAAATTTCCCCCAGACTTGTACGAACTAATGATTGGTCTTCTTACCGCGAGAACTTGATTTCCAACTTGAAAGCACCACAAGTGAACCTTTTTATTAAAAGCACGAGATAGACGATCTTGATAACATTCAAGGTTTTGTTGGGCTTTTAACCTCTTTTCATCAACTGCTTCTAACTCGGCAAGATGCAATCGAGCATTTTCTTCCTCAGTGATCCCTTCTTGAATAACAAGTCTTAAGGAGGATATTTGACGCTATAGTGGCAGGACTACTTCAACTCCCAAAGCAAGTGAAGATGGTGTTGCTTGAGTTGGTGTGCGATATGTTGCCCTATATGCCCATAAATCTTCTTCCATTCTTTGATGCCAATACCATTCAGATTTGGGGACAACTTTCTTGAGCAGGTTGCATAGAGTCTTATTGAATGTTTCAGCAAGACCATTAGCGGCAGCATGGTACATAGAAGATTTACATTGCTTAAAGTCAACAAGATCACAAATATTTTTCGTTAACTTGTTATCATATGGTTTGCCATTGTATGTTATTATATAGCAAGGGATGCCAAAGCGATAGAAAATATTTACTCGGATAAAATTTGCAACATTCTCTTTCTTCACCTCTTTAAGAGCGACAACTTCAGCAAATTTTGAAAAGTAATCAGTCGCGGCCAAGATGTACAAGTGTCAACCAGAAGACATTGGTAATGGTCATACATATCCAGTCCCCAAGCATCAAATGGATAAGATGCGATGGTTGGGTGCAATACTTCGGGTGGATGATGAATGATTTCGCATGAAGTTGACAAGCATCACAATTCCTGGCATAATATAAGCAATCTTTCACCATGGTTGGCCAGTAATACTCCATCCTCTTTATGTTGAAATGAAGTTTTGGTCCATATTGATGTGATCCACATACTCCTGAGTGTGCTTCTTGAAGAGCTTGAATCGCTTCTTCCTCTCTCAGACATTGTAATAACATACCCTCAAATGATCTTCTATATAATGTATCCTTTTCATAAAAGAAACGAGGTGCACGACTACGTATGTCAGTTCTTCTCCTTGGATTTTCTGAAAGTATCCGGTAACATAGGTAGTAAATGATGGGTTGTCTCCAATCATCCTTCGCAGATTCAACAATGAAGAAAATATTACCAAGCTTATTTTCAATATATTCTTTCTCATTTGACGGTGGTACTATCAATTTTTTACAGACAGTTACTTGCGTTTGATCAGGAAAGGATAGCATTGAAGCTGGTGTAGCCAATGCATCAACTTTCTTATTCTCTGTTCGACGCACATGTTGAAGGGTTACATCCCCAAGCCATCTTATTTAATTTTGAGCATAATCATGATAAAGTCGCAATTCAGGCATTTTTACCTCATAACTTCCTAAGAGTTGATTAATAACCAATTGAGAGTCACCAAAGACCTGTAAATGTAATTGTTTCATGTCAATGGCCATTTCAAATCCAAGTATCAGTGCTTGATATTTAGCAACATTATTGGATCAACATTGTTTTAGAGTAAAAGAGAATGGTAGAATCTCTTCTTGTGAAGTGATGAACACCACGCCAGCACCAGCTCCGCCGCGATGTTCAGCCCCGTCAAAGTACATTTTCCAAGGAGGTTCAACTTCAATTAACATCGCATCTTCATCAGGAAACTCAGTAGTTAACTCCCAATCATTTGTTATAGGATGTTCTGTTAAGAAATCCGCTAGTGCTTGTCCCTTCACGGTTTATTGAGGAACGTACACAATCTCAAATTGTTGGAATTGGAGGTACCATCTTGCTAGTCGGTCACTAAGGACAAGTTTTGACATAACAAACCTGATGGGATTTGCTCCAGAAATAAGGCGGACAACATGAGCTTGAAAATAATAATTCCTCTTTTGAATTGAGAAGACCAGTGCCAAGCATAACTTTTCAATTGACGAATAATTTAGCTCATTTGGCGTCATCGTTCTACTTAAGTAATAAACAGCATTTTCTTTGCCTTTACTATTGTCTTGAGCTAACGGGGCTCCTACAGACCTTTCTTGTGCTTTAATGTAGAGTATCAATGGTTTTCCAGATATAGGGGCTGCCAAAACCAGAGGTTTCGCTAGATACAATTTGATACATTTAAAGGTTTCGCTACATGTTTGGTCCCAATTAAAAGGAGCACCTTTCTTCATGAGATGAATGAATGTTTGACATCTCCCCGCTAGATTTGAGATGAACCTTCTCAAGTATGCTAACTTTCCTTGGAGACTTTTTAACTCATGAATATCTCGAGGTTCAGGCATTTTTGATATTGCATTGACTGTGGCTTGGTCAATTTCAATCCCTCGATGTCTCACAATAAAGCCAAGGAACTTGCCGGAAGTAACTCCGAAGGCACATTTTAATGGATTCATCCTTAATTGATATCTTCTGAGTAACTCAAACACCATCCTTAAGTCTTTCAAATGATCACCCCTCTTCCTCGACATAACTACAAAATCATCAACATAACATTCAACATTTTTATGGAGCAAGTCGTCAAAGATATTATGCATAGCCCTTTGATATGTGGTGCCAACATTCTTTAAACAAAATGACATCACTTTGTAGCAATAAATACCTTTTGGCGTGCGAAATGCAGTGAGTTCTTCATCTTTTGGTGACATGCGAATTTGGTTTATATCCAGAAGAACCATCCATGAACGATATTACCTCATAACCTATGGTGGCATCAATCATCAACTTTGGAATGGGAAGAGGAAACTCATCTTTAGGGCATGCATTATTGAGATTTCTAAAGTCAACGTAAACTCGAATTTGACCATTCTTCTTCCTTACATGAACAATACATGAAATCCATGTACGATATTTGACCTCACGAATAAAGCCTGCCTCAATGTGTTTTTTAACTTCATTTTCAATCAATGGAATCAAGTCTGGTCTAAAACGTCTTTGACCTTGTTTAACTGGACGAGAACCATTTTTGACTGCCAATTGATGGACCGCTACTCTATGATTCAATCCAGGCATTTCTTTATAACTCCAAGCGAATACATCTCTATATTATTTGAGTACATTCATGTAAGAGACTTCTTCATCAATTTCTAGAAGCGCACTCAAGTAATTTGGCTTCGGATCTTCATCAGTGCCAAGGTTAACTTCTTTCAAAGGATCTATTGTGATCTTTACTCCTTCTTGAAGTCCTGGTGGAGCATCTTTAGCATCTTCCTCTTCCAAAGGATCATTGTCATTGACTAATATATGACTACACGAGACAATATCTTCTACCCCTTCCTCAATCTTCTTTTAAGGCAAAGAATCATACTCATTTTTTATTGTAACATGAATTGAGGAACCCACACTTTCTTCATCTTGCCCGCGCTCTTTGGTGTAAGCAGTGTATGAACCATTGCCTTGAGTTCCTCTTTACTAGAAACCGAAAGTTCCACTCGTCGCCTCATCCTAGAAGGAATCAAACTTCTGAAATCCTTTCGAATCAAATGTGAACCAGGCGTTGTAACTTTTAGATTACTTCTCAGGTTCTTGTTATTCTTCTTTAGAGGACCTAACCTCTCAAACACAGAAATTCTTGTTGTAGCCTCACCAAGTCAATCAAAGATAGAAGGACTTTTAGTGGGAGCAGTGACGTCATCTTCAAAAGCTATACGATTATTACTGGCCCTTCTTATGGAAATGTGAATTGGTAGTGGTTGGCTATAACCTAGGCCTTCACGCGCTATCCTAGTAGTATCTTCTGTTGGGATTTTTCCTAGCACTTATGGCTCGCTAGGGTTGTATCCTGCCTTCACAAATAACTTGTAGGCAGGATCAAAACCTTCTCTTGTGCGCTTTGTAGGGAGAGCCATATCCAGCACTTGATCTTGAGCGACTGACTTCTCTTGAAACTTTGAAGACAAGTTTATTGCATCAATCCGTCTAATAGGAAGAGCTAGCCCTCTTAATGCATTTTCTTCAAGGTTAGATGGTAGATCTTGTTCTTTATTAGCTTTTGTAACATAGCAAAGCCTAGAAGTCTGCTTATTCTTTGAAAACAGGATCTTCCCTTCATTAAGAATGGGACAAGAGTCTTTAGTGTCAATTTCACCTTTTCGATAGCTGCATCAATTCTTTTTCTTATGATATTATCAATCTTGATGATTTGACGTCATTGGATTTGACCCCTTTAACAACATAACTTCTCATATAGAATTGCGCATCCGCAAAGTGTGTCTCCACTTATATGAAAAGATTATCATCTGCAACTATCTTTCATTCAATTCCACCTTCAAGATATTTTAAACATTGATAGTAAGAAGATGGAGCAATTCTATTCTCATGTACCCAAGGCCTACCAAGTAATATATTGTATGATGTCTTTGTGTCAATCACATGCATCCATGCGCTTGATCGCAAATCTCCCATGTGGATCTCTAATTTAATAGAGCCTATGGACCTCTGCCTGCCTTGATTAAATCCTTGTATCAATAGACGACTTTCACTAAGTTCCGCAGTCGTGATGCAAAGTTCCTTCAATGTGTCGATAGGTAAAATGTTGACTCCAAATCCTTCATCTATTAAGATTCTATTTATCTTCTTCTCTAGCACATGACCCACCATATACAAAGGACGATTGTGTAGTGCTTCACCAAATAGAAGATCGTTATATGTAAATGTGATTTTAGTATCACAAACATGTGCTTATTTGGAAGAAAGTTCAATAGATTTTTCAGAAGATGAAAGAGACATCATTTCTGGGATTTCCCTTGTTTATTTTTCTTCTTCCCCAGGAGACACTTTTGGTGAGAATTCACTCGTTGTTCCTTCTTTTATAGTAGGAGGCACCTTCATTGTTTGTTCTTTATCCACATTGAACCATGATGCCTCGACATTGGCTTGAGTAGACTTTGTGTCGAATGAGCTTGGCAAGAATTCCTCTAGAGTCACAAGACGTCGAGGTTTTTGGTAGTTATGCACTTCAACATTTGCCCTTTTTGGGAGCTTGATTGATTTTTGCTTCTCTAATTTCTTCACCATTTTTCCACTAACCGGTTGCTCGGATAATTCTTTTCGTAAGCTTGACTTGTTGCGTCTTCGCCTAGTTACAAGAATCCAACCCTCACCACCATCTATGTCAACATCCTGGTCTACTGGCTCTTGTTCATGCTTTTCAGAGATATATATTTGGACAAGTGACCCAAACGTGATACAGGTATGGTTAGAACTAGCCTTCTCATCATCAAGGATAATTTTATTTTCGTTAGCCAATCGCATCACTCTATCCTTAAAGACAAAACATTTTCAAGAGGATGACTCACAAGTGTATGATACTTGCAATAATTTGGGTCAACTTCATCGGGTCACTTCATCTCTGGCAAGTGAATGAGCTTTAATTCAAGAAATTCATCAAAAATTTCAGAAACGTCAGAATCCAAGAAGAGATATTTTTTTCGTTGCATCTCCCTTTGCGTCGACTTTTGATTTGAACTTTCTTGGAAAGTCGTTATCAAATTTTGATTTACGCCCTCATTTGCGGTGAACTTTGAGGGTGACACATTTACACTCATGGATTGTTTGTTGTCATTTCTAGGCAGAAACTTGCTCCATCTTTTGGGTTCCTGCTTGTCCCTTCCTTTGCGAGGATCATGGACAATAGTCATATATTTTCTAGCATATGACATGCTCAACTCCATATCATGAGCGCGAGTAGCTAAATCCTCGAAAGATTTTGGTGTTAATCCTTGCAAGATGTAAAGTAGCTCCCTGTGCATTTCTTGAATACACGTTTCGATTGCAGAAGCTTCACTAAGCCTGTCCTTGTAATTTAGGCTCGCGTTCCTCCATCCATTTATGAAATCTATGATCGGTTCATCCTTTCTTTGGCGAGTATTCGTGAGTTCTACCATGTTCACTGTGCGCCTTGTGCTATAGAACGGATTTAGAAACTCATGTTCTAGTTGTTCCCAACAATCAATAGAGTTAGGTTCGAGATCCGTGTACCAATCAAAGGCATTTCCTTTTAGAGAGCGGACAAACTGTTTGACAAGATAGTCTCCATATGTTCCAGCATTATTACATGTCTCCACGAAGTGCGTGACATGTTGTTTCAGATTTCCTTTTCCCTCAAATTGTTGAAATTTAGGAGGTTGATAACCGACAGGCATTTTAATGTTGTCAATTCTAATAGTGTATGGCTTAGCATAAATATGATAAGACTTGGTGGAGACTTCATACGTATCTTTTATAGTTCCTTCAATAAACTCCTTCAAGCAATCGAGTGGGATCAATCCTTCAGAAGAAACTGGCATCTCTTTAACAAACGGGGCTTTCTTAGCAGGATCTTCGATTTCTTGAACTTCAATTCCCTTTCCAGGTGCATGGCTCGCATCTCCATCTAAAAGTCCTTCTATCCTATCCATCAACTTGTCAATTCGATATTCTTGGTGTTGTACATGCGTCGTCAATCCTTCAACCAACTTCGTCAGATTTTGCGAGTTGTTCCTCAGGATAGGAAGCAGTAGTCACCATAGTTTGCATGATCATTGTAGATGTAGGAGAGTAACATGCGTTGTCGCGTAAGTTAATTTTCAGTGGACTCACGTTACGCAATATACGTGGAGATGATTCATATGTTAGAGTTCTTGGAACCAGATTGCTCAAGTAGAGCCTATGTCTTCTTGCTCTTTTCAGCAACACTACTTCCTCCTTCTAGAGCATTTGTGGAGGAACTTGGTCCTTTTGGAGTCGAAGACCAAAAAAAAGGAGTTGACACAGACAACACTTGAAGCATTTGTTGTCCTAGTGTACCATCCTTGCTTCTCGTAACAGCTCCAAAACATCCAAAGGTAACACCAAGGATGTCTTCAACTTCAGTAGAGAACTTGGAGCTAGTGACCTTAGACGAGGTTGATAAAGAATTGTTGTTCATGGAAGTCATCTTGATATTCAATGACATTTGAAAAGTTGATATGAGAGGTAGAGATTGTCCCACTGGGCGTTCCAGAATATGTAAACAATAAAATTCGCGTCGAGAAAACAATAATCAAGAACGAAAAATTATAGCAACAATGAATTTAATTATTTCAAATGGGAGTGTTACAATGTCTTTAATTCCTCTGAATTCGCCTTTTCAAATATAAATTCAAGGGCTTTAAAGCTTGTTCTTGAATCTATGATGAACATGAACTTGAACTTTATCTTGATATTGACTTTTATTTGAACTCAAGGACTTCGAGCTTGTTCTTGAATCCGGAGGTCTTGATCTTGATCGTTCTTGAACTTGAATGCTTGAATTCTTAAACTTGTAGATTTGTAGAGAATTACATGGCGTTTGTACCACAGAGTTTCTCTAGCTTCTAGTTTAGAATTTTCTGTGCTTTCTGATATACCGTGTTTTCACGGTATTATTAATACTTTTTCCTTAAAGTTTAGTGTGTCCAAAAGCCTTTTTGTGCCTCTTTATATATAAGTTTCTCTTTATTTGCAGGAAATCTGTCAAAAAATGAATGCGGAGATTTTGAGCGAAGAAATGCAGAAGAGACCACCTACGGAGATTGTGACGGTCCGTCATGCTTGTGACGGTCAGTAGGTTGCAGCGTAGTGCAGCGGCTGAAGGAAGATGGGGAAGTCTGACCAAGTGTGGCGTTACGGAGTCCATGACGGTCCGTCGTGTCTATGACTGTTCGTCCTGGAGGTTCGTCATGAAGTTCATAGAAGTAATCCCAGTACCCATATTCCAAGAGTTTAAGTGTTTTGGAACGAAAACCCTCGACGGACCATTGTGCCTATGACGGTCCGTCATACGTGCCGTCGAGGGTAATGAAGAGAGCAGTAGAAGAAATTGCACAAGTATGGGACGACGGAGTCCATGACGGTCCATCGTGACCACGACGATCCGTCGCGAGGTCCGTCGACCCAGCCGCGTTTTGACGGATTTCCAGCAAATAGAGTCCTTGTTTAACAAGGTTTTTATTTTCTATAAATAGTTCGAAAAATCTAATTTTTATGGTTAGACTCCGTATTAGTAGACACTGTATTGTTAGACTCTGGATCATTATTAGACTCTGTGTATTATTGTTTGACTTTTGATTATCATTAGACTTTTTGTGAGATTCTTAATTACTTTGAGATTCTTGCAAGTGATTGTTGGTGATTTTTGGTGATTAATCAAGAAAACTTTCAGATTTTACTCTTTCTTATTGAAGTAAGTACATGAATTCTTATATAATATATTTGAATATTGTGATTATGACTATGGGTAACTAAACTCCATAACTAGGGTTGTGGGAACCATAGAGAAATAATGAGATAAAACCTAACTAAAATAACAATTCTAGAATAGTGTCTTGCATGTATAAATAATTGTTTTGCTTAGAAGTCTTTTTAACTGATGGCCAACGTCAGAACTCGCCTTAAATCTACTTGCCGGACCAAGGAGGTAGATAATAGGAAAAGAATTATCAACATATATTTAGTGTATACTGTCTAATAGGCTAGTATTGATTGGTACGAGGTAATAACTTAGTCAAATGTCGAATACAATGCTTAATATGAGGTAAAAATAAGGGTTGGGATAGCAACACACGTAGCCGGACCAAGATGCGGAGTGAGATTTTCTAGATGCCGGACCAAGGATTTAGAAATACATAACTTATCACTTTGCATGGAAGATACTAGGAAATAATTTTTATAGTAAGAATTATCAAGTTATGAACTTGTGGGGAACACGTAAACCCTTGTTACTTTGATTAATTTATTCAACTCTAACATTCAAAGCTGTTAAGTGTGTCTTTAAATTTAGTTAGTTATCTTCATTCATTTCAAAATAGGAACCCCCCTTTTATTGTTTTTGATTTCCAAGGATGTAATTTTCATAACAATAGTAATAATAGGTTAAAGTTAAGTCTAAACTATTTTCCTCGTGGGAACGATCCCAACCTCACTAGTTGGGTTATTTACTTGACACGACCGCTTTACTTCTTATTTGAGAAGTAAGTTTGAGTGTATCAAATTTTGGCGCCGTTGCTGGGGAAAGTTGCTTTTAGATTAACTTGAACTTATTACTATAGTTTAGGTTATATTTTCTTGATTATACTTTGTGTTATTGTTTTTGATTTTTTTTCAGAACCATCCTCCTTCTATGCCAAATACACGGAGAGGAAGAGAACCCTTGTTTCCCTACGATCACGAATTAGAGCGTACACTAGGCAATATGAATGGAAACATGGGAATAAATGATGATGACCCAAACCAGAACATCCCAGCTCCGGTTGATGTTCATGGTCAGTTGTTACCCGATGCTCCAGGTGAACACCAACAGAGGGGACAAAATCCCGTTCCACGGCCCCAAGAATACTACAGAGGCCATGATAACATAGCAAGCTCGGATCGGACACTTGTCTTACCTCCTCTACCCACAGGCCAAACCTTTGTGGTAACTAGTAGCCTAATGCAAATGCTCACTGCCAGAGGTTTATTTTCAGGGCTACCTTCTGAGGATCAACATGCCCATATAGCTAAGGTAAGGACAGTGTGGAAAAGCTGTGAAGGGAGGTGTGATTTGGATTTAGATGTAATAGGGCTCAGAGTGTTTCCTCTCTCACTGACGAGAGAGGCTACTATATGGTTCACTGAGCTCCCATACAACTCAACCTTCACTTGGAATCAACAAAGGGATGTTTTCTTAGCACGCTACTATCCTGTCTCCAAGAAACTAAACCACAAAGACAGAGTGAATAACTTTGTGGCACTACCAGGAGAGTCAGTTAGTAGTTCTTGGGATAGATTTACCTCGTTCTTGAGTGTCCCAAATCACCGTATAGATGATGAGTAATTGAAGGAATACTTCTATCGGGGACAAGATAATAATAATAAAGCGGTGTTGGACACTATAGCAGGTGGATCTTATGGGGAGTGTCCTTATGCTGAGATTGCTGAAAAATTAGAGAAAATCTCCCGGAATAATAAAGCTTGGGGTACTAGGAAGTCAGATACCGGGAGAAAAACCTTCGCAGTGCAGTCCACTCACAACCCAGCCACATATGAGATTTGTGAAGAAATGGCTCAGATGAGAACTGAGCTTGGGTTGGTATTAAAGCATGTCACTAGGCGTGCAGAAAAGATAAATGCAGTCAACTACTTGTTGAAACCACCGCCACCTAATGATGAATGCTATTATGTGGAGGACACCTATGCAGTAAATGAGCAGACAGGGGGTTTCCGACCGTGAGGATCATTATGTCTGAGATGGAAACTACAACCGCGATAATAACTTCAATAGGGGTAACTACGGTAACAGAAAAGATAGGAATGGGCCCTATGTCCCTCCTCAAAATCGTGAAGTTACTCCTACGGATGGTGGAGATAGTATGGCACGAGTTGAGGATATGTTGCACAAAATGATGAGGAGGTTCGATGCTAGTGATGAGCACATTAAAGAGTTAAGGGGTGATTTAGCTAGTATTGGGCAAAAAGTTGATACACATGCAATATCGATTAAACACATCGAATTACAAATGGCCCAATTATCTGCGACACTGAACACACGGCAACCGGGCACTCTTCCTAGCAACACTGTCCAAAATCCAAAAAATGATGTGCACTGTATGACAATCAATACTCGGGGTGGGAAGCAAACCATTGACCCACCTATGCCGAGTAATGAGGAAATGTGAGAAAGGATGATGATAAGGTGGTAAAGGGTAGTGTTGGGGAAGAAGAGAGCAATGGCAAAGATGCAGAATTCCCTATGAAGGTAATTCCCATGCCTAGACCACCACCACCCTTCCCTCAGAGATTAGTGAAAAAGACCGAGGATGGTAAATATCAGTGTTTTATAACAATGCTGAAGCAGCTCTCTATCAATGTCCCTTTGGTAGAAGTTCTAGAACAAATGCCCGGTTATGCCATGTTTATGAAAGATTTGGTCACAAAGAAAAGATCGATCAATTTTGAGGATGATGATAGACTGCAGCATTGTAGTGCTATTGCTACAAGATCCCTCGTACAAAATAAAGAAGAACCAGGTGCGTTCACTATTCCTTGTACAGTTGGGTCATTACATTTTGCGAAAGCATTATGTGATCTGGGGGCAAGCATAAATCTAATGCACCTCTCGATTTACAAGAAGTTGGGTTTGGGGGATCCAAAACCCACTGCGAGCGGCTACTGATGGCTGATCGGATTGTGAAAAGGCCTATAGGGATACTCCATGATGTGCAAGTATAAGTTCTGTCATTCATCTTTCCGGCTGATTTTGTTATTCTTGATTGTGAAGTCGATTTTGAAGTGCCTATTATTATTGGGAGGCAATTCCTTGCTACAGGTAGAGCCTTAGTTGATACGGAAAAGGAACAGATGAAATTTTGGTTGAACAATGAAGAAGCGACCTTCAACATTTGTAGGACCATAAGGCAGAGTGGTGGGCTCCAATCTGTATCTGCCATATCCCACAAAGAAAAGATGAAGAAGGAGAGTGAACAAAAAAGTGCAAAAGAAGAGTTTATGGTTGGGGATTTGGTGCTTGTAGACAGTTCTGGGCTGCCTTGTCTTCCGGGCAAGCTCAAGTCCGAACGGGCTGGCCCTTACTTGATTACACAAGTATTCCCTCATGGAGCACTAGAGTCAAAAGCCAAGGAGGGAGTGCGGTTTAAGGTGAATAGAGAACGAATAAAACCCTATTTCGGGCATGCTGAATCGGTTAATGAAGTGATAGAGGCATACCATCTTGATGAAGGCTGAGTAATCAAGTGTCCTCAGTCGTGCCGCGACGTTAAATCAGGCGCTTGTTAGGTTGTAACCCAATACTCATAGTTTTTTTTTCCTTTCTTTCTTTCTAGTAATGGTAGAATTTTCTACTAATGGGTTTTAAATTTGCAGGCACATCACCAGGAAATTCTGTAGAAAATCACTCTGCAGCAGTCACCAACGGACACATGCGACGAACCGTCGTTCTCTCGATGGTTCGTCTTGCATAACCGTTCTGGTTGTCTGCGACCTTATTCCTAAGGGTCTCCCACATTTTCTAAGTGTCCTCCAACGGACATCTATGATGGACCATCATACTTTCGACGGTCCATCCTGCATAACCGTCATGACGGTCAGAGACCCCTCTCTTAAGGGTCTCCATTTTTTTTAAGTGTCCCATGACAGACATCGACGACGTACCGTCATAATCACAACGGTCCGCGCTGATTGTTGGCGCTTTGCGCCCCAGGTTTTCTTCACCTACCACTTTTGTATTTCAATTTTTTTAATTCATTGGGGACAATTTCATTTCTTTTTGTTGGGGGTGAGGTAAATTGAAAGTGAGTGCTAGGGTGAAGTCTGAGTAGCCCAATTCACTATCCTTTTTTGGGGTTTTCTTGCCTATGTTCTTTTTACCCAAGAGACTGATTACTTTTTTTGTTTAACCGGCATGTCTATATCTTGTTTACATAGTTTAATTCTGGAGCATCATGTCTAAAATGATATCCTGATAAAATGGAAAATGATGCATGACTAGGCATAGAAATTGATAAGTGTGTGGCTCTAAGCATGACATAGAGGTACACCATTTCATTACCCTAAGTCTAAAATTGGAACTAGGTGTCTGATAATCTGGTAGAGTCATGAGATGTCCAGTGAGTGTGAGGAAGATTTGAATAGTCCACTATTTGTACTGAGCTAGAACTTGCCTGGTTAGTCGTACTAAAAGTAAGCTGTAATAGACAATTTGGAAAGGATCATAGGCCCTTATTCAACATAGCCCATTTTTAGCCTAAATAAAAGAAAACCAAATGAAATTTATCCTTCTTTGATCCAAATGATATGAGCTTAAGTTAGACCTTTCCTTTTCACCCCAACTGATCTTTTCTGGGAATAATGTGTTGGCCCTGGTCCCCCCTTTGACATGTGCACCTCAGCTTATGCAAAAAACATAAGTTGAGAGTGTCTAAGGCAGTAAACAACCTTCGTTATGGTCCTTACCCAACTTTTGGTATTGTGTACTTTGACTCATGGAAAAGCCATGAGTTGAGGGTGGCTAGTATGAGGAATGCTCTGGAAAGTGGGGTTGAAAGAACAAAGAGAGAGAAAGAACAAAAGTTAAGTGACTCAAGAATTAATTGAAAGACAAGTAAAAAAAAGAATAAAATATACAAGAAACACAAGCAAGAAACGAAGAGAGTCACTTACACAAATGAAGAAAGAAGAGAAAATAGCAAGGTGAAAGAATATGAGAAACTAAGTGTGATAAAATGATAGAAAGTCGTAGGTTTAGCCGATATGTCAAGGAGGGAAAAAAGTCACTAAAGTATACCTAAATATACCCTACCTTACCCTGAGCCTATGTTACAAGCTAAGAAAGTCCTATCGTGATCCTAAGGGTTGTATAGTAAACTTAAGGCAGTGAAAATAAGGGCAAGCTTATGGCAATAGGTAAGAATGAGTGTGAATTTGTTCTGAGAGCGAGTGTTGAAAAGTAATCCTCATACTCAAACTAAAATCATTGTGTGAAAAATGAGGATTTTGTTTTAAACTGAGGACACTAGTTGCAATACGGGAATTGTTAGCACCTCGGTGAGAAATTGAAGAGGATAGGTGTTAGTCCATGGTCAGTCTGTGTCATGTTCTGATCCCACATAATTCAAGCCTAATATTGATAGCATGCATAGATATGATGAGATTAATCGGGATTGATAGCCAAACGATTGCAAAGGATAAAACATGGATACTATTGTACAAATATTTTGTATTGAGTCATAGTGCGTCGCTTGAGGACAAACAACAAATTTAAGTTAAGGGTGTTGATATACCGTGTTTTCACGATATTATTAATACTTTTTACATAAAGTTTAGTGTGTCCAAAAGCCTTTTTGTGCTAATTTATATATAAGTTTCTCTTCATTTGCAGGAAATATGACCAAAGATGAATGTGGAAATTTTGAGCGAAGAAATGCAGAAGAGACCACCTACGGAGATTGTGACGGTCCGTCGTGCTTGCGATGGTCCGTAGGTGGCAGTGTAGTGCAGCTGCTAAAGGAAGATGGGGAAGTCTGACCAAGTGTGGGGTTACGGAGTCCATGACGGTCCGTCGTGTCTATGACGGTCCGTCCTGCAGGTTCGTCATGAAGTTCATAGAAGTAATCCAGTACCCATATTCAAAGAGTGTAAGTGTTTTGGAACAAAGACCCTTGACGGACCGTTGTTCCTATGACGGTTTGTCATACTTGCCGTCGAGGGTAATGAAAAGACCAGCAGAAGAAATTGCACAATCATGGGACGACGGAGTCCACGACGGTCTGTTGTGACCACGACAATCCGTCGCGAGGTCCGTCGACCCAGCCGTGTTTTGACAGATTTCCAGCAAATAGAGTCCTTGTTTAATTAGGTTTTTATTTTCTATAAATAGTTCAAAAAACCTCGTTTTTGAGGTTAGACTCCGTATTAGTAGACACTGTATTGTAAGACTCTGGATCAGTATTAGACTCTATGCATTATTGTTAGACTTTTGATTATCATTAGACTTTTTGTTATATTCTTGATTACTTTGAGATTCTTGCAAGTGATTGTTGGTTATTTTTGGTGATTAATCAAGAAAACTTTTGGATTTTACTCTTTCTCATTGAAGTTAGTACATGAATTCTTAAATAATATATTTGAATATTATGATTATGACTATGGGTAACTAAACTCCATAACTAGGGTTGTGGGAACCATAGGCAAATAATAAGATAAAACCTAACTAAAATAACAATTCTAGAATAGTGTCTTGCATGTATTAATAATTCTTTCGCTTAGAAGTCTTTTTAACAGATGGCCAACGTTAGAACTCGCCTTAATGCTACTTGCCGGACGAAGGAGGTAGATAATAGTAAAAGAATTATCAACATAGATTTAATGTATACTATCTAATAGGATAGTATTGATTGGTACGAGGTAATAACTTAGTCAAATATCGAATACGATGCTTAATATGAGGTAAAGATAAGGGTTAGGATAGCAACACACGTAGCCGGACCAAGGTGCGGAGTGAGATTTTTTAGATGCCGGACCAAGGATTTAGAAATACATATCTTATCACTTTGCATGCAAGATACTAGGAAAACAAATTTTATAGTTAGAATTATCAAGTTATGAACTTGTGGGGAACACGTAAACCCTAGTTACTTTGATTAATTGATTCAACTCCAACATTCAAAGTTGTTAAGTGTCTCTTTCAATTTAGTTAGCTATCTTCATTCATTTAGAAATAGATACCCACTTTTTATTGTTTTTGTTTTCCAAGGAAGTAATTGACCGAACAATAGTAATAATAGGTTAAAGTTAAGTCTAAACTATTTTCCTCGTGGCAACGATCCCAACCTCACTAGTTGGGTTATTTACTTGACACGACCGTTTTACTTCTAATTTGAGAAGTAAGTTTGAGCGTATCACTTTCTGAATTATGAGGACCCCTATTTATAGTTTTAGAATAATGGAGTTGCGATTGGAATAGGATTCCGTTCAGCCAATCAGATTTAAGTGACATGACATTTGGGCTTTATAGAGTGGGCTTTTCATCTTTGACACATGTAACGATTCTATTGGTTTTCTTATTTGACTTGGCATGCCACATCATCTGTACGCGTGGCGCCAAGATGGGCTCTAGAATGAGATGAGATTGGGTTTAACAAATTGGGTTCATCCAATGTAGCCCAAATCAATTAATTTAGACTTTAATTAAATCCATATTTATTGGACTTAAATATTTAACTCAATTATATCAATCCACAATGTTTATTTGATTAATATATTTATGAATTCAATATAATCCGAATCATTTTATAAATTTATACTTAATAAATTTTAAATTATTTCAAACCTGACCCAACTCGGATCAGCGCGCGTGACCTGTTTTAATTTCCGTTATATTTAAAATTCCCGCCATGACAGTTCTGAAAGGTTGCAACTTTCAGGAACAGTCAATACCATTTGAAAATTTGCAACCATTCATTAATGGTCGTGTCAATTCCAAAAGGGTTCCAACCTTTCAGAATAAATTCCTCTTGCCTATAAATACCATTCAGTCTTCAGAATATTTTAGTACGAATTTTCTGATCTTCCTTCTTCTTAAAAACACATATTTCTTCATGTACTTTCCTGCTGTGGGTTGATTCGCTGACAGTAGAGTTTTTGATATCTATACTCTACTGATTAGGATCATTTTACCCTGGGAGGTAAAATGATGCCTTCGTGGAACAATTTCCTTAAGGGAACACTTTGAATTCAGTGGACCTGATTTTCTTCCAAAAATTATTAAAAAGAGTATTCCAGATTCTGGTAAGTTTTTACAGATTCAATTATTTTTTACAAACAAATTTTTGTTCATCTTACTTACTAGTTCTAAAAACCTCAGTTACTTCGTGTTTCTGAATGATTTATTACAACTAGTAATTTCTAATTTTGATAACACAGATTGGAAAACAATCTTATGGAAATTATTAAATTGTGTTTCTGGTGGAGACAAAAATCTTTGTGATTTTATACTCCTTTAAATCTCCAACTATAGTTTATTGCTTACTTATATTGTATCAATTTTGTTTATCATAAATGGAAAACATTGGTGTTATAGTGACTTTTGTTGCACCAACCCGAACTCTTGTACCACAAGTAGAGAAACCAGGTAAATTCACAGGTGTGAATTTCAAAGGATGGAAGCAACGAGTATTTTTATGTCTTACCACTCTTGGTGTGCAGAAATTTACAAGTGAAGATACTCCAGTTGCTGCTGATGATATGCCAGACAGGGAAAAATTCATGATTGTTAAAGCATGGAAACAATCAGACTTCCTATGTAAAAATTACATTTTGAGTGCTTTAGAGGATGACATATATAATCTCTATAGTGCAATAAAAACTTCAAAAGAGTTGTGGAATGCACTTGAGAAGAAATATAAGACAGAAGATGCATGCTTGAAAAAGTTTGTGGTCGCAAAGTTTTTAGACTATCAAATGGTAGATAGTAAAACTGTTGGATCACAACTGCAGGAACTTCAACTTATTCTCCATGATCTGATTGCTGAAGATATGGTAGTAAATGATACTTTTCAAGTGGATGCAATTATCGAGAAGTTGCCTCCTTCGTGGAACAATTTCATGAATTATCTAAAGCACAAGCATAAAGAAATGAAGCTTGAAGATATTGTGATTCGGCTGAAGATTGAGGAATATAACATAAATGCCGAAAAGAAGTCCCGTAAGAGTTCAACAATCATTGGAGTTAATATTGTTGAAGAAGCTCCTACCAAAGACAAAAAGAGAAAGAAGTCCAACGGGCAGAAGTAAGAATAGGCCAAGAAGAAATTCAAAGGCAACTATTATAATTGTGTCAAGGTTAGTCATAGATCTTCTGATTGTCATGCTCCAAGAAAGTACAAAAACAAAGGCAAAGGCAAAATTCAAGCAAACATCGTGGAAAAGATGGAAGATGCAGATGACTAGTTTGCAATGATATCGGAGTGTAACTTAATTGGAAATCCCAAGGAGTGGTTTATTGACTCAGGTGCCACTAGACATATTTGCTCTGCGAATGAAGCCTTTGCAACGTACACTCCTGCTGAGTACAATGAAGATTTATTCATGGGAAACACAGCAACAATAAGATTGCAGGAACTGGAAAGTAATGTTGAAAATGACATCCGACAAGGTGTTGACTTTGAACAATGTTCTGCATGTCCCTACTATTAGGAAGAATTTAGTTTTTGCTGCACTACTCGTTAAGAATGAGTTTAAGTGTGTCTTAGTTAGTGATAAAGCTATAATAAGTAAGAATGAAATGTTCATACGAAAGGGCTACCTCAATGAGGGTCTTTTCAAACTAAATGTAATGGTTGTTGATAATATTAATAAAAATTTCTCTTCTGTTTACTTATTGGAGTTAAGTGATTTATGGCATTCCTGTTTGGGACTTGTAAATTACAAAGCTTTGCAAAAATTGGTTAATCTAGAAGTATTGGTTAATTTTATATGCAATAAGTCGAAATGCGAAATTTGTGTGGAAAGAAAGTTTGTTAAACATCCTTACAAGTCTGTTGAAAGAAATTCTAAAACTTTAGACTTAATTCACAGAGATATATGCGATATGAAGTCAACACCATCTCGTGGTGGAAAAAGTATTTTATAACTTTTATTGATGATTGCACTCGATTTTGTTATGTATATTTGCTTAATAGTAAGGATGAAGCAATTGATGCATTTAAGAAATACAAAAATAAAGTGGAAAACCAATTGAATCTAAAGATAAAAATAATTCGGAGTGATAGGGGTGGGGAATATGAATCTCTTTTTGCAGAGATATGTTAGGAATATGGTATTATTCATCAAACTACTGCACCTGATACACCACAGTCAAATGGTTTGGTAGAACGGAAGAACTGAACATTAAAGGAAATGATAAATTCCTTAATGATCAATTCTGATTCACCGCGAAATCTTTGGGGGGAACCCATCCTTATAACTAATAAAATACTAAATAGAGTACCCCATCGAAAAACACAATCAATTCCATATTAGTTGTGGAAAGGAAGAAAACTCAACTTGAAATATTGCAAAGTGTGGGGGTATTTAGCCAAAGTAGAGGTTCCTTTACCGAAGAGTTTTAACATTGGACCCAAAACAATAGATTGTGTCTTTATTGGGTATGTTGTGAATATTAAAGCCTGTTGATTTTTGGTTCACAAATCTGATAATCCTAAGATTCATGTTAATACGATAATTGAATCAGATAATGCAGAGTTTTTTGAAAATATTTATCCGTATAAAACTGAAAGTGAGTCAACACGTGAAAGACCTCAATGACCACGAAAAGAATCAATGGAAAATATTCTAACAAGTGAGGAACCTAGGCGGAGTACTCGACAACGAAAATCTGTTTCTTTCGGACCAAATTTTGTAGCACTATTGCTTGAAAATGAGCCTCAAACATTTAAAGAAGCTATGTGTTCGTCAGAGTCAACTTATTGAAAAGAAGCAGTCAATAGTGAGATTGAACCAATTTTAAGTAATCACACTTGGGAATTGGCTGATCTTCCTCCAGGAAATAAACCTTTAGGATCAAAGTGGATTTGAAAAAGGAAAATGAAACCTAATGGGACTATTGACAAATATAAGGCTAGACTGGTAGTCAAAGGGTACAGACAAAAGGAAGTTCTGGACTACTTTGACACATACTCTCCAGTAACAAAAAATAACATCTATTAGGATGTTAATAGCACTAGCAGCGGTGCATGATCTTAAAATCCACCAAATGGATGTAATGACAGCCTTCATAAATGGAGAGTTAGAGGAATAAATTTACATGGAACAACCTGAAGGGTTAATAGTTCTTGGTAATGAAAAGAATGTGTGCAGACTTATGAAGTCACTTTATGGATTCAAGCAAGCACCCAAATAATGGCATGCTAAATTTGATCAAATATTGTTGTCAAATGAATTCAATATTAACGAATGTGATAAATGTGTTTACATTAACAACGTTATGAATCATGAAGTCATTGTTTGTTTGTATGTTGATGACATGTTAATAATGAGTAAAAAAATTGACGATATAAATGCTACTAAGCGCATGTTGTCCAGCAAGTTCGATATGAAAGACTTAGGAGTTGCTGATTTGATCTTAGGGGTAAGGATTATCAAAACTCCCAGGGACTAGCATTATCTCAATCTCATTATATTGAAAAAGTATCGATAAGTTCAATTACTTGAATTTAAATATAGTCAAAACTCCAATTGATTTAAGTTGTATATTCAAAAAGAATGAAGGTAAAAGTGACTTTCAATTGAAATATGCCAGAGATTTGGGAAGTTTGATGTATACTATTAATAGCGCGCGACCAGATATAGCATGTGCTATTAGTAAATTGAGTCGGTACACTAGTAATCCGAATCAAACTCACTGGATGGCTATGAAACGATAGTTGGGTTATCTAAAATGGACACAACATTATGCTTTGCATTATAATAAATATAGTGTTGTGATTGAAGGATATAGTGATGCAAATTGGATCACCGGGTCAAATGATGTAAAATTCACGAGTGGTTCTGTATTCATACTTGGTGGAGGAGCTCTCTCTTGGAAATCGTCCAAACCGACATGTATTGCTCGCTCCACAATGGAATATGAATTCATTGCTTTGAATATGGCTGGTGAAGAAGCGAAATGGCTCCGGAATTTCCTAGAGGATATTTCATTCTGGCCCAAACCTGTTTGACCAATTTGCATACATTGCGATATTCAAGCAGCAATAGGTAGGGCACGGAGCATTATGTACAACGGGAAGTCTCGTCATATACGACGTAGACATAACACCGTAAGAAAACTGCTCTCTAGTGGAATTATCACAATTGACTATGTTAAGTCAAGCGATCATGTGTCAGATCCACTAACGAAAGGCCTAGTGAGAGAGAAAGTTGAAAGATCATCTAAGGGAATAGGTTTACGGCTTAGGACAAGTCAGCATGATGGTAACTCTATCTAGCAGACTGGAGATCCCAAGACCTAGATTCAAGGAGAAAAACAAAATTGTGAGTGACAGTTTGACATTGTCAATTAACTCAATCCATTCTCATGATGAAGACAATGTTCAAGAAAAGGTTAAGACTTTAAGGCTTGTTAATAAGGTAATAAAGTTTAAAGTTTTTAATGATTTGCTATGTTTTGTAGATTTGACCAAATAGTGTATCTACGAGATGACACAGTTAGAAATCACCTATATGAGTGTGAAGTGGAAGTCGCTTCAAAGAAAATTCTATGTCAAAAGCCTATTCTCTATACACTCATGAAACCAGGAGGTGTTCATGGCTGAAACGAACACAACCGTAAGAATCATAAACAGTAAAGGGTTAATTGTGTGACAAATGGTTGTCTAGGTATACACAAAAGCTCGACGGTTCAAAGATATCACATCTACTGATTAACCGAGTATATCCGACATATGTTCACTATGGAAAGTCCAAGGGGAAACCTACTTATCCAGATGCAATTAATCCTTGCTTGTAAAGTAAACAATTGTCCGTGCATTCCTATGTTATAACTATTCCCCATCAATGTGGGGGATTGTTAGTGTAACGACCTGTTTAGTCGTTTTAAGCAGCAGACTGTAATTCTGGGAAAACTGGCTGGGACGACGGGTGTCAGGATGGACCGTCGCAGTCACGACGGCCCGTCGTGGAGATTTCGTTCCATGACACTTAGAATTCTGAAATTGGTTACTGAAAATTGACTCTCTGTAAATTGTGACGGACCTGCAGGACGTGCCGTCACATCCACGACGAACCGTCGTGAGTTTCCGTTGCAAAATACTTCAGCTTTTGAGAATTTGGAATAAGAAACAAGTTTCTGACCGTCAGGACGGAGGTGCAGGACGGACCGTCACAGGTGTGACGGGCCGTCACAGCCCACCTGGAATCTGGGGAGGTTGCGACGACCACCGTGACGGATCGTCGCAGGCACGACGGCCCGTCACAGGTTGCGCAAATCCCAGGCAGTTTAGGGTTTCTCCACACGTTTTAAGGGTCGTTTTGGACTATTCTTTCCTTAATTACAAAGATTGAGGGTTTATATTAATAACTCAAATCCTTGAGGGATAAAAGAGGTAACTTTGGGTTAATTAGTGGGGTATTATTGTCCTCTTTTAGTCTTAATTATATGATAATTAGGGTAAAGGAAAGAGGGTTTGAATAAAACAAAACAAAAGAAAAGAACAGAAAGAGAGGAAAAACGAACGAGTAGAGAGAGAAACGAAGAGGATAGCAAGGATTTTTAGAAGATAGCTTGTTGATTCAATTCTTCGGTGGAGGTAGGTTATGGTTTATGTTACGATATTCGTAGTAAACTCTTAATAGTGAATGTTATGTGTTGATAGTATTGTAAACCCTGCTATGTGCTTAAATTGTATGCTTGCATGATTATGATTATGAAATTGTGATGAATTAACAAAGCATGATGAAGCTATTGAATCCCAAATCTTGAAATAACCCTAATTCGCTTGATAAATTATATAATGAGAATGATGATGCCTTAGTGTAAAAGAAGGCTTGATGAATTAGGGGATCGGGTGCCACGTTCCGGTACCAGGATAGAATGAATATGAGGATCGGAGTGTCACGTTCCGACACCAGGATAGAATATGAGGATCGGGTGCCACGTTCCGGTACCAGGATAGAATGAATATGAGGATCGGAGTGTCACGTTCCGACACCAGGATAGAATATGAGGATCGGGTGCCACGTTCCGGTACCAGGATAGACTGAATATGAGGATCGGAGTGTCACGTTCCGACACCAGGATAGAATATGAGGATCGGGTGCCACGTTCCGGTACCAGGATAGAATGAATATGAGGATCGGAGTTTCACGTTCCGACACCAGGATAGAATATGAGGAGCGGAGTGTCACGTACCGACACAAGAGGAAGAAAGATAATGAATCTTGAAAGATAATAAATATACTCAAACTAATGAACTACATTCCCAAATGAGTATGGTATTAAGGCTTGAGTCCTCATGTGTGGACTCGGTTGTATTTATTGATGAATTAAACATTGCTATTGCTACATGTTGAGTATTGTAGTTGATTTACATTGTTATTGATATATACTGTTCCCTATTTTGAGTTAGCCGATGATATCTACTCAGTACTTGTGGTTGTACTGACCCCCTACTTTTACGTTTGCTTCTTCGTTATTTGTGTAATGCAGCAAACGTTCCGTCATCTTCAACTCAACCGCAATTCTAGCCAGTCTTCGTCACATCGGATCTTCAGGGTGAGCTAATGCTTCTAGCTTGGACTGGATCTTCTTCCTCATGTCTTGATGCCTTGAAGTTCCGGCATGGACTAGCTTTTACTTGTTTTAGCTCTTTAGAATACTCTTAGTTTAGTAATTTGATCATAGATGTTCTTGTGATGATGACTTCCAGATTTTGGGGAATAATAGATGTTGAATTTTAGAAGTTATTGAATTGGTTTTTATTAATGAGTTTAAGTCTTCCGCTTTACTTTCTGTCGATATTATATTGAAATGTTAAGGGTTAGATTGGTTGGTTCGCTCACATAGGAGGGTAAATGTGGGTGCCAGTCGCGGCCCCGATTTGGGTCGTGACAAACTTGGTATCAGAGCATTAGGTTTGTTGGTCTCATCACACAAGAACAGGTCTAGTAGAGTCTTAAGGAACGGTAGGGGGACGCCTTTACTTTTCTTTGAGAGGCTACAAGACTTTAGGAAAATTCCATTCTTTCATTCTTTCTTTCGTGCTACTACTTGAGTCCAATTGGTATCTAGGTGATACAAATTGGTATCAGACCATCTTCATTCTATTTCGCAGATGGTTAGAACTAGAGCAACGACCGCACCAGCAGCAACAACGGCACAACAAGAAACATCTGAGCCAGCCACTGGGGCTGTGGCTCGAGGAAGAACAACGACAAGAGGCCGTGGGAGAGGTCGTGGGAGGACGTCCTCTAGAGGGAGAGGACGAGCCCCTAGCCCATCTTATGCTAGGGCGGTGACTCCTCCACCGACTGAGGAGGTAGTTAGAGAGGGTGAGGAAGGGGAAACTGAACAAGGGCAGAATGAGGAAATGCAACCCCAACCTACCCAAAGATGATCAACCAGGTACTTGCTTATCTTAGCGGGTTATCCGATCAGGGTCAGGCACCCCCAGTGGTTTCTGCACCAACACCTCCGGTTTCAGAGATACGACATGCGGCTACTATGGCTCCCCGTATGGACGCCTCATTGGAAATAGGCACGTTTCCTCGTCTGACTACAGGGCCTACAATGACAAATGATCAGCACGAACTTTTCAGTAAGTTCTTGAAATGGAAACCTCCAGTCTTCAAGGGTGCTGAATCTGAGGATGCCTACAATTTTCTGGTTGACTTTGATGTAATTCTGGGTATGACTTGGCTTTCTCCGAATTTTGCGATCTTGGATTGTAATGCTAAAACTGTGACGTTAGCCAAGCCTGGGACAGATCCGTTAGTGTGGGAGGGCGACTACACTTCCAATCCGGTTCGTATCTTCTCCTTTCTTCGTGCTAAGAGAATGGTTAGTAAGGTTTGTTTAGCTTTCTTGGCACACCTCAGGGATGACACTACCCAAGTACCTCCGATGGAGTCGGTTTCGGTAGTCCGTGAGTTTTTAGATGTGTTCCCTGCAGATTTTCCAGGTATGCCACCGGATAGGGATATTGACTTCTGTATTGATCTTGAACCGGGTACTCGCCCCATTTCTATACCCCCTTATAGAATGGATCCCGCGGAATTAAGAGAGTTAAAGGCCCAACTTCAAGAGTTGTTGAGCAAAGGCTTCATTAGACCAAGTGCATCTCCTTGGGTTGCTCCGGTATTATTTGTGAAGAAGAAGGATGGGAGTTTTCGGATGTGCATAGACTATAGACAACTGAATAAGGTAACTATTAAGAACAAGTATCCTCTTCCTCGCATTGATGACTTGTTCGATCAGTTACAAGGTGCTTGTGTCTTCTCTAAGATTGACTTGAGATCCGGTTATCATCAATTAAAAATACGGGCAGCGGATGTGCCAAAGAGTGCTTTTCGAACCAGGTATGGGCATTACGAATTTGTAGTAATGTCTTTTGGTCATACGAATGCCCCTGCTGCTTTCATGAGTTTAATGAACGGGATTTTTAAGCCATATCTGGATCTCTTTGTGATCGTATTTATTGATGATATACTGATATATTCAAAGAGCAATAAAGAACATGAGGAGCATTTGAGAATTGTGTTGGAAGTATTAAGGGAGAAAAGGCTTTATGCCAAATTCTCTAAGTGTGAGTTTTGGTTAGATGCAGTGTCCTTCTTGGGTCACGTGGTTTCTAAGGATGGAGTGATGGTGGACCCTTCTAAGATTGAGACAGTGAAAAATTGGGTAAGACCCACTAATGTGTCAGAGATAAGAAGCTTCGTTGGGTTAGCAAGCTACTACCGCCGATTTGTCAAGGGATTCTCTTCTATCGCTTCCCAACTGACGAATTTGACTAAGCAAAATGTTCCATTTGTATGGTCGGATGAGTGCGAAGAAAGTTTTCAGAAACTCAAGACTTTGTTGACTACCGCACCTATCCTCACCTTGCCGGTAGAGGGTAAGAACTTTATTGTTTATTGTGATGCATCCTATTCTGGTTTGGGTGCAGTGCTAATGCAAGAGAAGAACGTGATTGCTTATGCTTCAAGACAATTAAAAGTGCATGAACGTAACTATCCAACCCACGATTTGGAGTTGGCCGCGGTAGTATTTGCACTAAAGCAATGGAGACATTACTTATATGGAGTTAAGTGTGAGGTCTATACGGACCATCGTAGCCTACAGTATGTCTTCACTCAGAAAGACTTGAACTTGAGACAGAGGAGATGGATGGAACTACTGAAGGACTACGACATCACTATTTTGTATCATCCGGGGAAGGCGAACGTTGTGGCAGATGCTTTAAGTAGAAAGGCCGGAAGCATGGGAAGTCTAGCTCATTTGCAAGCTTCTAGACGCCCATTGGCTAGAGAAGTGCAGATTCTGGCTAATGACCTTATGAGGTTAAAAATAAGTGAGAATGGAGGATTGTTAGCTTGTGTAGAGGCAAGATCTTCTTTCCTTGACCAGATCAAGGGAAAACAGTTTGATGATGAGAAACTAAGGCGAATTCGAGATAAAGTGTTGCAAGGAGAGGCTAAGGAAGCAATAATTGATGAGGAAGGTGTTTTGAGGATTAAGGGAAGGGTATGTGTACCCCGCATCGATGATTTGATCACCACTATTCTGACAGAGGCTCATAGTTCCGGATATTCGATACATCCTGGTGCAACCAAGATTTACCGCGACCTAAAACAACACTTCTGGTGGGGTAGAATGAAGCGAGATATTGTTGAGTTTGTTGCCAAATGTCCAAATTGTCAACAAGTGAAGTATGAACACCATAGGCCCGGAGGAACACTTCAGAGAATGCCCATTCCTGAATGGAAGTGGGAGAGAATCGCGATGGACTTCGTGGTTGGTCTTCCCAAGACATTGGGTAAGTATGACTCTATTTGGGTGATTGTTGATAGGTTAACTAAGTCTGCTCACTTCATTCCTGTCAAGGTGACCTACAATGCAGAGAGGTTAGCCAAGATCTACATCTCAGAGATCGTTCGGTTGCATGGAGTCCCACTCTCCATCATATCAGATAGAGGTACGCAGTTTACTTCTAAGTTTTGGAGAACATTGCATGCTGAATTAGGTACTAGATTGGACCTTAGTACTGCATTTCATCCTTAGACCGATGGTCAGTCTGAGCGAACGATTCAAGTGTTAGAGGATATGCTTCGCGCATGTGTGATAGAGTTTGGTGGCCATTGGGATAGCTTTTTACCTTTGGCGGAGTTTTCATACAACAATAGCTACCACTCCAGTATTGATATGGCTCCATTTGAAGCATTGTATGGGAGGAGGTGTAGATCTCCCATCGGTTGGTTTGATGCCTTTGAAGTTAGACCTTGGGGGACTGATCTGTTGAGAGATTCTATGGAGAAGGTTAAAGCTATTCAAGAAAAGCTTCTAGCGGCGCAAAGTAGGCAAAAGGAGTATGCAGACCAATAGGTTAGAGACTTGGAGTTCATGGAAGGTGAACAAGTCTTGTTGAAGGTTTCACCCATGAAAGGGGTGATGCGGTTTGGTAAAAGAGGTAAGTTAAGTCCAAGGTATATTGGACCATTTGAAGTACATAAGCGAATAGAGGAGGTGGCGTATGAATTAGCCTTACCCCCAGGGCTGTCCGGAGTGCATCCGGTATTTCATGTGTCCATGTTGAAGAGATACCACGGAGATGGAAACTACATCATCCGTTGGGATTCAGTTTTGTTGGATGAGAACTTGACTTATGAAGAGGAACCGGTTGCTATATTAGATAGAGAAGTTCGCAAGTTGAGGTCGAGAGAGATTGCATCTATCAAAGTTCAATGGAAGAATCGACCGGTTGAAGAGGCTACTTGGGAGAAGGAGGCAGATATGCAAGAAAAATACCCTCAGCTGTTTACAGATTCAGGTACTTCTTTTCGCCATTGTTTTTCTTCTTTTGATCGTTCGGGGACGAACGATGGATAAATTGGTATCTATTGTAACGACCTGTTTAGTCGTTTTAAGCAGCAGACTGTAATTCTGGGAAAACTGGCTGGGACGACGGGTGTCACGACGGACCGTCGCAGTCACGACGGCCCGTCGTGGAGATTTCGTTCCATGACACTTAGAATTCTGAAATTGGTTACTGAAAATCGACTCTCTGTAAATTGTGACGGACCTGCAGGACGTGCCGTCACATCCACGACGAACCGTCGTGAGTTTCCATTGCAAAACACTTCAACTTTTGAGAATTTGGAATAAGAAACGAGTTTCTGACCGTCAGGACGGAGGTGCAGGACGGACCGTCACAGGTGTGACGGGCCGTCACAGCCCACCTGGAATCTGGGGAGGTTGCGACAACCACCGTGACGGACCGTCGCAGGCACGACGGCCCGTCACAGGTTGCGCAAATCCCAGGCAGTTTAGGGTTTCTCCACACGTTTTAAGGGTCGTTTTGGACTATTCTTTCCTTAATTACAAAGATTGAGGGTTTATATTAATAACTCAAATCCTTGAGGGATAAAAGAGGTAACTTTGGGTTAATTAGTGGGGTATTATTGTCCTCTTTTAGTCTTAATTATATGATAATTAGGGTAAAGGAAAGAGGGTTTGAATAAAACAAAACAAAAGAAAAGAACAGAAAGAGAGGAAAAACGAACGAGTAGAGAGAGAGAAACGAAGAGGATAGCAAGGATTTTTAGAAGATAGCTTGTTGATTCAATTCTTCGGTGGAGGTAGGTTATGGTTTATGTTACGATATTCGTAGTAAACTCTTAATAGTGAATGTTATGTGTTGATAGTATTGTAAACCCTGCTATGTGCTTAAATTGTATGCTTGCATGATTATGATTATGAAATTGTGATGAATTAACAAAGCATGATGAAGCTATTGAATCCCAAATCTTGAAATAACCCTAATTCGCTTGATAAATTATATAATGAGAATGATGATGCCTTAGTGTAAAAGAAGGCTTGATGAATTAGGGGATCGGGTGCCACGTTCCGGTACCAGGATAGAATGAATATGAGGATCGGAGTGTCACGTTCCGACACCAGGATAGAATATGAGGATCGGGTGCCACGTTCCGGTACCAGGATAGAATGAATATGAGGATCGGAGTGTCACGTTCCGACACCAGGATAGAATATGAGGATCGGGTGCCACGTTCCAGTACCAGGATAGACTGAATATGAGGATCGAAGTGTCACGTTCCGACACCAGGATAGAATATGAGGATCGGGTGCCACGTTCCGGTACCAGGATAGAATGAATATGAGGATCGGAGTTTCACGTTCCGACACCAGGATAGAATATGAGGAGCGGAGTGTCACGTACCGACACAAGAGGAAGAAAGATAATGAATCTTGAAAGATAATGAATATACTCAAACTAATGAACTACATTCCCAAATGAGTATGGTATTAAGGCTTGAGTCCTCATGTGTGGACTCGGTTGTATTCATTGATGAATTAAACATTGCTATTGCTACATGTTGAGTATTGTAGTTGATTTACATTGTTATTGATATATACTGTTCCCTATTTTGAGTTAGCCGATGATATCTACTCAGTACTTGTGGTTGTACTGACCCCCTACTTTTACGTTTGCTTCTTCGTTATTTGTGTAATGCAGCAAACGTTCCGTCATCTTCAACTCAACCGCAATTCTAGCCAGTCTTCGTCACATCGGATCTTCAGGGTGAGCTAATGCTTCTAGCTTGGACTGGATCTTCTTCCTCATGTCTTGATGCCTTGAAGTTCCGGCATGGACTAGCTTTTAGTTGTTTTAGCTTTTTAGAATACTCTTAGTTTAGTAATTTGATCATAGATGTTCTTGTGATGATGACTTCCAGATTTTGGGGAATAATAGATGTTGAATTTTAGAAGTTATTGAATTGGTTTTTATTAATGAGTTTAAGTCTTCCGCTTTACTTTCTGTCGATATTATATTGAAAGGTTAAGGGTTAGATTGGTTGGTTCGCTCACATAGGAGGGTAAATGTGGGTGCCAGTCGCGGCTTGGTTTTGGGTCGTGACAGTTAGGTTTGTAGCAAGAATTGTCGGGATATAGAGGAAAGGAGAGGAATTTGAAAATTTTAGAACTTCAAAGGTTGAGAACTTGAAAAGTCCTCTAATGCTTTAATGAAAAAGGCAATTATCCCTCATCGGTAATGGAAATGAAAATAGGAGAGTTTAAATAAATAAGAACTCCTATTAATTATTAAAAGGGTTGGGAAGAGGGACCCCCCTCGCGCCGTCGTCGTCCTTACTCGCTTCCGCTTCCGCTACGGCTGCGGCTACGGCTTTGGCTTTGGCAAATGATCGATCGAGAGATAATTTTTTGGAAAAATTTATTTTAATTATTTATTTTATTAATTAAATAGACAAAAATTATTTTCAATTAATTAGTTGATAACAGAAGTTAACCGAAATGTTTTAAATTTTTTAGTTAACCCGACCCGACTCAGATCCGTGCGCATGACCCGTTTTAATTTTCGTTATATTTAAAATTCCCGCCATGACTGTTCTGAAAGGTTGCAACATTCAAGAACAGTCAATACCATTTGAAATGTTGCAAACATTCATTAATGGTCGTGTCAATTCTGAAATGGTTGCAACCTTTCAAAATATATTCTTCTTGCCTATAAATACCATTCAGTCTTCAGAATATTTCACTACGAATTTTCCGATCTTCCTTCTTCTTAAAAACACATATTTCTTCGTGAACTTTCATGTTGTGGATTGATTCGCTGACAGTAGAGTTTTTGGTATCTATACTCTACTGATTAAGATCATTTTACCCTGGGAGGTTATATTCCAAATCAAACCTCGGATACTAGAGGGGAATAATTTCCTTAAGAGAATAATGTTAATTCAGTGGACTTGATTTTCTTCAAATAATTATTAAAAAGAGTATTCCAGATTCTGGTAAGTTTTTACAGATTCAATTATTTTTTACAAATAAATTTATGTTCATCTTACTTACTAGTTCTAAAAATCTCAGTTACTTCGTGTTTCTGAATGATTTATTACAACCAGTAATTTGTGATTTTCATAACACAGATTGGCAAACATCAAGTTCGTGGTTCCTAAAGTATTTCTTTTTCGTGAAAAAATTTCCACAAGAGGTAGTAAAAATTTTATTTTGTATTAGTTTTATGTCATGATAAAGTTAGAATGGATTACAATATATATTGAAGTTGTTAAATTTTGCATGTGTTTAAACCATTAATATTTATTGATGTTATTATATGAAGTATGTTCAAATGTTCATATCAACTTTATGTTTAGATCCATTGTATATTTATATTTATTTTGAAATTATTATAACAAACCATGATTTATTTTATATTAAAATAACCCATAGTTTATTTTATTTTTAAGTAAAATTATTGTCCAAGTCACTTCAATTTTTAATATTTAGTTTACAATGATAACATGTGTAGCTATTATGTAAATAAATTAATTTTAGTTAATAGAATGTTGGTTTAATGTTAGTGACGTAAAAGAAAAGATCGAATAAAAATGGAAGAAGAAAAATATATATAATAATAATAATAATAAAAGGAAAAAGAAGAAAAAAAATGTGAGAAAGAATATAATAGAAAAGGGGAATAGAGAAAACAGAAAAAAAATAATAGAAAAAAGGTATAAAATAATATTAAAAAAAACATTCAATTGAAGAGGAAAGAATTTTTTTTTTAAGTTTCTTTGTCGAAAAAAATAAAAATAAATTAAGTTGAATAATAAAAAAAAATAAAACCTTGAAAGTATAAAATATAATAATGATAACAATAAAATAACAATAATAGTAAAAGATGAGAAGGTAAAAAGAGAAAAAAAGAAACGTAAAAGATAGAATTAATATAAAAATAATAATAATAACAAAAGAAAATATAAAATAAAGAATATCTTATGTTATTATGCTTTGTTTGTTTTAATTTATATGCCTATATATATTTTTAATTAAAGGGCATAGATTAATAAAATAAGGTACTTTTTAATATATTTAAATAAAATAAAAGAATCAGGGTAAATACATTTGTTTTAACAATAGAATTTTCAAAAAAATAGTTTAAGTCATAAAAGACCATAAAGTGACCGTGCTAGAACCACGGGACTCGAGGGATGCCTATTACCTTCCCATCGGTCAACATAATTCCCTACCGGAACTCGTTCCAAAATCAAACAAAGAGTCATTTCCTTTTGATTAGGGATTAAACAAAAACGGTGACTTGGAACACCGTAACTCAATTCCAAGTGTCGACTCTGAAAAAATTTAAAATAATCCTCTAATTAATAAAATCACTTAAATTGGAAAAACCCTTACGCCGCTACGCGAAAAAGGGATGTGACATCTCTGGCTACTCTGCTGGTGTCTAGAATTCGAGCTTGTAAACATGGACTTCTACATGACTATATTATTTATTTACGTACTTATCGATTTATGGATATTGTGTTTAATGGCATAGTATGTTATTTGTTTGCTTTTTACCTTTTGATAATATGTGAATTATCACATAACTATCTTTTCTAGCGCATCCATCTGAGTCTTCTGAGATATTTTATATGGAGATGCGATTACGCTCCCGAGCCATCAGATACCAAAGATGCGGCAACGCTCCTGCGAAGGATTCTATAGTAACACATGTCTTAGGATGTTAAGGACTAACAATGAGGCCAGAAAGCCCTGCTATTGGTAAGCTGTCCCTTCTCGACTGGAGTGGTCTGCTCGTTTTACGGCTAGTCTAGACACCTTCCTATTAGGTTGTTTACCTAGTAAAACAAGCCTCAACAATAAATATCCCTAATAGGATTTGATTTATCTTCATCATGCATATTGTTGAATTAATTGGGAGCTCGACACAGGGGTCGAGCCTGTTTAGGAGAAGTATCCCTACTTAAGACTATCATGTACATAATTGTGTTACTTGTTGCATTTTTCTAAAAAATATACAAATATTGATCGGCTTTAGATGAATGAATTATAACGAAAAATATAAAATTAAAATTTTGACGTATTCCTTTTACTAAACACAAAATTTTCTCTATCAAAATTTATATTTCTTTTACAAATAGAATAATCTATCATTACCATCATGTTTTTCTATATAAAACAAAAAAAAAGTTGGAAATTTAATTAACAAAAAATAAAACACAATCAAATATACTAATATTTTTTATTTATTTATTTTCTTTTATTTTTATTTTTGAAAAATTTTTGAGGGCTACTTATACATATTATCTTTCATTCTTTCTTTAATAACCACATTTTTAAAAATAAATAAATAAAAATAAAATAAACATAAAAAAATAAAAAATACTTTTTTTGTGTGTATGATTTTTACGTTATTCTTATTAAAAAAATATTTTATTAAGCCTAATTTGTCACTATCATAATATAGGAAGATAAGAATCCATATGGAAAGGGAGATAAGAGATAAAGAGAGGATCAATCACCTCGATTCATGATATTGGATAAGGCCCCGACACTCTTGAAGACATGGTATAAAAATATGACAAACCGTGGACGAGGAATGGTGTTCAAACGCTTGGGATTTCTGCGAATCCTTTTGTATGTTGAGCCACGACTTGATTTGATAGATGCACTAGTGCATTTTTGGGGCCCATTAAGGAATATATTTCGATTTTCTTGTTGTGAACTCACCCCCACCCTTGAGGAGATAAGGGCATTCATTGGAAAGAGTAAACATCTTCACAAAGGAGAGCCTATGATACCAAAACATATTAATGGGAGTAGGTTTCTAGAATTACTTCATATAAATGAGAATGGTATAGGTGGTTGTCATGATAATGGATGGGTTCCGTTAGAATTTTTGTACAAAAGGTATGGCAAAAGTGATAGATTCGAAGTGTATGGAAAGAAACTCCGTAATAATGGGTGTCGTCTGACCTGGGAAGCACACAGTTATGATGCCTTCGTTGTGGCTTTTTTGGGGATCATGGTATTTCCAAAAAAGGGAGGAAAGATTAGCATGAACTTGGCTGCAGTCATTACATCTTTGAGAAAAAGCCTAATATCACCCTCGTACAAATGATTCTGGCAGACATCTATCTTTCTTTAACTATTTTCAAGGATGGAAAAGACTACTTTGAAAGATGCAATATGTTATTTCAACTATGGATGATTGAACACATTCGTCATCACCCTTATGCGGTGGACTTTAAAGTAGAATGGAATGATTATATTGGAGGCCACAAAGAAAGAATCAAGGATCATACTTTTTTGAAGTGTATTGAAGCTTGGAAGTAACACCTCAATAATCTGACTGCTGATAAGATTGTGTGGAATTATCATTGGTTTAGATCGGCCGAGGTGATATACATGTCTACTTTTCGATCATTCATTATCCTAATGGGTCTTCGAGGTGTACAACCATACATGCCACTAAGAGTTATGTGACAACTTGTGCGACGCCAGTTTCTACAACCTAATGAAGATATGCGAGAATTAATGTATGAGTTTCATCCCGAGATACCTTTAAGGAAATCAGAGATATTTAAGATTTGGGGGAGATGCATACTCTCAAGTCCCCACAATATGGTGAAGGATCCACAAGAGGCGAGGTAGACCCAGTATTCTTAGACTGGGTTCATGATCAGCCTCTTCCTAAGGTTATGCCAGAAGGGTCAATAAAAGGACCTATAGATCGAGAAGCAGAAATTTAGGTTAAGATTAAGCAATCTCGCCTCAAAGTCGAAAGAAGCTATAAATCTACTCTGGATATCCTAAGTGATGACCTGAAAAACGCTAAAGAGGAGTTGACCCAATGTGATGCGATATTTGAAGTTAGAGTTAGAAAACACCGCTCTACAATTCTAACCTTACAAGAAGACTTGGGCATTGACACAGGCGCTATGGAGCAACAGTAAGAGGAGTATAAGAAAGAAAAGGCCCAGCTTATCTGCGCACAGTCTAGACTCCAAACTCAAGTTAAAGCCTCTATGGACCAGGAAAGAGAAATAGCAAGGCACTTAAGTGCTTATCAGGTAGACTGTGAGATTGAGAGAGGTCAAAGGATATCCGAGCGAGATGCACTCCACCTTCAAATTGCAGAGCTCCAAGAACAAATGGAAAATTTGACGTATGAAGTCAATACTGCTTACCACTGGTTACAGAATTATTATGACAATATGGATAAAGCCAGAGATTGAATACTACAACTTAGGGATGAACTTAACAATGTTTATGCTAAATATTTACACCAGAATGATGAGAGGTTGGGCCGACAGGCCTGTGCTTTGGCTCCATATCTACCGTAAGCTTTGGCGAAGATTTATAACTGTCTTGGAGATGATTGAGATTCGAGGATTCAAAATATTTTCGAGTCTATTTTCTTAGTAGTGATTTTTTTATTATTATTTTTAGTTTTTTATCTTTCTTTTCGTTTTTGTTATTTTATTTCATTTAGAGTCTATTTAAGTCTTAGGTACTTCTAATTTTTTGTTTTATTCAAATCATTGTTTTAAAAATATTTGAAAATGAATGAAAAGGATTTGCTTTAGGTCATATTATGTGCATATGTCATGCAAAAATAATAATAATATCTTTCTCGAGCTACGCAGGATATGATTCATGGGCCAAACATGATACAAAGGCATCCCAGGGGGTTCAATCCAAAAAAAATTCTTCTTCTTTCTTCTCTCTCTGAAGAAAATAATAATTTTTTTTAAAAATAAAATAATAATGATAATCATAATAATAATAAATAAATAAATAATAATAAAATAATAAAAAACTCAGGAAAAGAAGAATGCCTATGTAAGCCGGGATGAAACATAAGGTCCTCCATATTATAAGTATGTATGTGGATTCAATGTTCATAATTTCTTAACACTAATCGGTTTGTTACTCCATTCCGAGAGAGAGAAATAAAGAGAGACACACTATCATAAGGGTAGTTGGTTTGTGGTTAAACTGCATCATATCCTTACAACACATGATCGAAAGGGAAACAGAAAATGGCCCCCAAAGAAGGAAATGAATCAGACAATGATGAGATCCAAAACCAGATGACTTCACAAGAAATAGGGACAACTCAAGAGATAAGGGCATGAAAACAACAAATGGCAGAGATGTACGAGGCTTGGATGAGTGGACAACCTCCACCGTCTTCAATTCAGGACTATTTTAATACAAATATGTCTTTCCCTATCCAGGTGTTTGCAAGTGATCTAATATATCCCCCTGGATTCAGCCCTTATGCTAACACATCCAATGTCGCTGGAACTTCTATGTTGCGCCCTTCGAATACACCTATGATAAGTAATCCACTCTTTGTGTCAACTGCCCCGACTAACAGCATCCTGCAGCCAACGATGGTGCCCAAATACAATAGCGATCCTCCGCCCAAAGTTCGGCGTGATCAAAGGTACACTCTTAAAGAGGCCATTAAAATTCCAAGCTCTCATCCCCACATTCATCAATATAGCTCCCCTGTCGAAATTGAGAAGATGGTCAATAATGAGGAACATGAAGAAATGACCAAGAAAATGAAGAGTTTGGAATAGAGTATAAGAGATATGCAAGGATTAGGAGGCCACAAAGGCATCTCCTTCAGTGACTTGTGTATGTTTCTTCACGTCCATTTGCTTGCTGGTTTGAAACTCCAAAGTTTGAAAAATACGATGGTCAAGCAGACCCCATAGCTCATCTAAAGAGATATTTCAACCAATTGAGGGGTGCAAAGGGCAAAGAAGAGTTACTTATGGCCTATTTTTGGGAAAGCTTAGTAGGGATTGCATCTGAATGGTTCATAGATAAGGATATCACCAACTGGCACACATGGGATGATTTGGCTCGATGTTTTGTACAACAATTACAATATAATATTGACATTGTGCCAGATCACTCCTCGTTAGACAACATGAGGAAAAAGACCATGGAAAATATTCGTGAATATGCTATCAGATGGAGGGAACAAGCTGCTAGCGTTAAACCACCGATGAAGGAGCAAGAGATGATTGACGTTTTTCTCCAGGCGCAAAAACCCAATTACATTAACGATATGCTTTCTTCCGTCAGGAAGACATTCACTAAAGTTATTAAGGTAGGGGAAATGGTGGGAAATGGAATCAAGTCTTGAAAAATTGTAAGTCAAGGTGCCTTAAAAGCCATAACGCAAGTGCTTCAAAATAGTTCCGGAAGTATTAGAGGGAAGAAGAGAAGGGAGGATGTGACCACTATTGTATCAGCGCCTAGGACTCATGTCAAAGATAATTCCCCAAAACACTATTTTACTTCCCAATCTCAACAATATTCTGTCCCATACACTCCATATCATGTTTTTAATGCACAACAAATGACACCCCCTTCTTATCCACAATGGTGTGCACCAACTCCACCAAAGCATCCACTACCCCCACAAGTTCATAGAAATACTGCGAGAATTGCTCACCATCCTAGACCACTATACAAAAACGGAAATAACGTTAAACATGAGTTCACTCCTATTGGGAAGTCTTATGCTAGCTTGTTCCAAAAATTAAGGACGTTGAATCTTTTGATTCCTATTGAGAGAAAGATGTCGAATCCTCCTCCGAGAAATTTAGATTATTCTCAACATTGCGCATATTATTCAAATGCCCCAGGGAAAAACATAGAGAGATATTTGTATTTTAAAAGGGTCATTCAGGATTTGATCGATTCTAATCGAATTATAGTTGAAAGTCCGAGTGGACCTAACACCAATCAAAATCTATTGCCGAGGCATAGTGAAACAAACATGCTAGAAATAATGAAGGGTCATGAAGAGTTTGCGTCTCAGTATAAGCCAATCCTTAAGGTTGGAACTGGCATTGAGAAGTCGGCAAATGTTGTTGATTTAACAAAAAATGAAGCAATTAGGGGCTGATAGTAGGTTAGAAAAGTTGAGTCCATCAAACACACCCTTCTTAACTATGAAATGAGCCCTTTAAGATGTTTGGGCAAGTCCTAGTAAGGCAAACTTGTTTGTCCCAAAAAGGCCAAACAAGCCTATCTTGAGCGTGCAAGGGGCCACTATTCCTTCTATGATTATCAGGCCAGTATCCAAGCTCCCAATGACTAACGCCAAAGCTGTTACATGGAAATATGAGCCTACTGTCGTGACATACAAGGGAAAAGAAATTGATTAAGAACTAGATGAAGTTGGAAGACTAACCTGTTCAGGAAGATGTTATGTACCGATGGAATAAGGAAAACTAAAAATGACCAAATACAAGTAAAGAGTCCGGTCACTAAAGGAGAGGCAGAGGAATTCCTAAGGATGATGAAACTATCAGACTACTCCGTGTGGAACAATTAAGAAAAACTCCAGCCCAAATCTCTTTGTTGTCTTTGCTGATACATTCTGATGAACATCGTAAGGCTGTAATGAAAATTTTGAATGAAGCACATGTTCCTAGTAAAGATACAGTGAGACAGTTAGAGAAGATTGTTGGGAGAATATTTGAGGTAAAACGCATCACCTTTTTACATGATTAACTACCCAAAGAAGGTACATGACATAACCAAGGCCTACATATCACTATAAAGTGTGAGATTTCATATGTCACTCGAGTTCTAATTGGTGGAGGATCTGGAGAAAATATTTGTCCTATATCAACTCTACAGAAATTGAATGTTAGTGCTGAAAAGGTCCGACCCAACAATGTATGTGTTAGAGCTTTTGATGGATAAAAAACAGATATCATTAATGAGATAGAGCTCGTACTAACCATAGGGCCTGTGGATTTCGCTGTGAATTTTCAATTGTTGTATATCAACGCGTCCGACAATCTATTGTTGGGGAGGCCATGGGTGCATAGGGCTGTAGCAGTCCCATCAACGTTGCATCAAATGATTAAGTTTGAATATGATCGACAAAGGTGATTGTTTATGGTGAGGGGGATTTTTCAATCTACAAAGACTCTTCCTCCACTTTTATCAAGGAGAATAATGAGAATGAGGCACTGGTTTATTAAGCTTTTGAGGTAGTGGTTGTTGAGCATGTGCCCGAGGGGTGTCATTTCAAAACCAAAGATGCCCATCGCGTCTGTAATGGTGGTGAATGAATTGCTGAAACATGGGTTTGACCCTAGTAAAGGCTTAGGAATCTACTTGCAAGAGTCGAGGACAAAATGAAGGAAAAGAAGAAGAAGAGAGATGTATGGTCACTTACCAAGCCTATACAACCAATCTACAAATCTTTCATCAAAGCCCGCGCAACAGAATCTTATCAATCATCTTTTCCAGAGCTAGAGATGAAAGTAAGCGAAGAAATGATCAACTATTTTCAAGATTTATTTGTCGACGTTGATATGGTGGAACTCAGAGAAGGCACTAGCGACACAGATGTGCAATTCATTGGTCCTGATGTCAAGCTAAACAATTGGGAGGCTACCCCTCTCCCCGTTAAAGACGAGTCTTGGTAGTCTTTCTTGTTTTTTTCTTTTGTCGTCCGATTCATTCAACGATTGTAATTTTGATTTTAGGTTGTCATTTTATTTCAAACTCTTTATTTCCCTTTTCAATAGGATGTAATTGCATCTTTAATTTAGTCTAATATAGTTGTTCATTTTCTTTAATACAGTTCTTCTATGCCGATTCTAGTGATATCACATGCATGCAGAATTTTTTGCCACATCTTAATATCCAATCTAATCTTCGACCTAATATTGAAATAATAAGTCAAGAAATCGAATATGATGAAGACAGAGTATTTGAAGAAGTAAGGAGGGATTTTAATCATTTTTAAAATAAGTCAAATCCAAACGTGAGTGAAACTGAGACGATAAATTTGGGGGATCGGGAAATTATTAAGGAGACTAAAATAAGTGTACATGTTTGACATCAAAAGGACGATATAATCCAGGCCGTGTTTGATTACAAAGATGGTTTTGCGTCATCTTATGATGACATGCCTGGATTAAGCACTGACACAGTTGTTCACAAGTTGCCAATTGATCCTAAAACCCACATGAATATAATAATTAAAGAGGAGATCACAAAACAACTTGAGGCCAAGTAATTTAAGTTTCTCAATATCCTTCTTGGTTAGACAATATCGTACCCGTCCCTATGAAAGACGACAAAGTTCGAATGTGTGTTAATTATCGTGATTTTAATAAGGCAAGTCAAAAAGATGATTTTCCTTTGCCTAAAATCCATATTTTATTGGATAATTTTGCTAAACATGAGGTTTCATCTTTTATAGATTGTTATGCGGGCTATCATCAGATTATTATGGATGATGAAGATGCAGAAAAAACATCTTTTATCACTCCATGGGGTACATATTGTTATCGTGTTATGACTTTTATTACAAAATGCAGGGGCATCTTATATGAGTGAACTTACAACCATGTTTCATGATATGATGCATAGATAAATCGAGGTTTAGGTGGATCATGTTATCATTAAATCTAAAAAACAATCAAATCATGTAAAAGACTTAGGAGTTCCATTAAAAGGCTCCGCATGTATAATCTCAAGCTTAATCCTGCAAAATGTGTATTTGGAGTACCATCGGGGAAGCTTTTGGGGTTTATATTCAGTCGAAGAGGTATCGAGTTGAATCCTTCAAAAATAAAAGCAATTCAAGAACATCAGCAGATTTATTTCTCAACTCACAACAACTTGTGAGCCTATCTTTATGTTGTTGAAAAAGAATGCCACAGTCGAGTGGACCGAAGAATGTCGAGAAGCTTTTGAAATGAATTAAGAATTACCTATCGAATCCCCCTGTGTTGGTTCCTCCCGAGATTGGAAGACCTTTGATATTGCATATGTTAGTACTGGATAATTCTTTTGGTTATGTACTGGGTCAACATGATGACACTGTGAAGAAAGAGCGGGCAATTTATTACCTCAGCAAGAAGTTTACCGTTTACAAAGCAAAGTACACCCTTCTTGGAAGAACGTGTTGTGCCCTAACATGGGTAGCACAGAAGTTGAAACATTATCTTTCATCTTGCACTACTCATCTCATCTCTCATATGGACCCATTGAAATATATTTTTCAAAATCCCATGCCCAAGGACGGCTTACAAAATGGAAGATACTTCTCACAAAGTTTGATATTGTCTATATAACGCGGACCACAATGAAAGCGCAAGCATTGGCAGATCATTTGGCAGAGAACCTATTGATGAAGAATATGAACCACTTAAAACCTCTTTTCCAGATGAAGAGATATCTTGTATCGATGAAGTTATTCACGATAACAATCATGGTAGGAAGTTATTATTTGATGGTGCCTCTAATAGGAAAGGAGTTGTAATAGGAGTTGTTCTTATGTCTACATCAGGGGAATATTACCCTATAACAACGCAACATAGATTCTTTTGTACTAATAATATGTCTGAGTATGAAGCGTGCATTTTGGGTATGAGGTTTGCTGCTAACATGGGTATCCAAGAATTGAAAGTGTTAGGAGACTCAAACTTACTACTTCGTTAAATTGAAGGAGAATAGGAAACTCGAGACCCAAAGCTCATACCATATCAACATTGTTTTCAAGGTCTTTGTAAACAATTCGTGTTGATAAAGTTTAGACACATTCCCAGAGTACACAATGAGATTGCAGATGCATTGGCCACTTTATCTTCGATACTCCAACACCCTAATGACGCTCATATCGACCCTTTATACATACAAATTCATGATCAACATGCTTATTGCAACATTATTAAGGAGGAATTTGATGTTAAGCCTTGGTTTCATGATATCAAAACATATCTCCAGTCTGGAGAATGTCTGTCAGATGTAACCACTAATCAAAAAAGGACTATTCGACGACTAGGAATGAGTTGTTTCTTAAGCGGGGGCACACTGTATAAGAAGACACCCGATTTTGGTATTCTTAGGTATGTAAATGCGCAAGAGGCTTCCACAATCATGATTGAAGTATACTCAAGAGGTTGTGGACCTCATATGAATTGATATGTTTTGGCCAAGAAGATACTTCGAGCAGGATATTATTGGCTCACCATGGAGTGAGATTCCATACGATTTATTCGTAAATGTCATGAATGTCAAATACATGGTGATTTGATACATCCTCCCCGTTCTGAGTTGCATGCAATGTATGCTCCATGGCCTTTCGTGGCGTGGGGAATGGATGTTATTGGACATATAGAACAAAAAGCATCGAATGGTCACAAGTTCAACTTGGTAGCCATTGATTATTTTACCAAGTGGGAAGAATCAATAACTTTCAAGTCAGCGACCAAGAAGGTCATGGTGGATTTCATCCATTTCAACATTATCTGCTGGTTTTGTATTCCAAACGTGATTATAATTTATGATGCCGCAAATCTCAACAGCCACTTAATGCAAGAGTTATTCTACCGATTTAAGATTGAGCATCGAAATTCGACCCCGTATCGCCCAAAGGCAAACGAGGCTGTAGAAGCTGCTAACAAAAATATAAAAAAGATACTTCGTAAGATGGTGCAAAGTTCTCGACAATGGCATGAAAAGTTGTATTTTGCTTTGTTGGGTTATCGCACTACAGTCCGTACGTTAGTGGGCGCTACCCAATATTCACTGGTATACGGGACTGAGGCAGTTATACCTGCAGAGATTGAGATCCCATCTTTACGAATTTTTGAGGAAGCTGAAATTGATGATGATAAGTGGATCAAAACTCGGTTAGAGCAATTAAGTTTGATTGATGAGAAACGTCTGACATTAGTATGTCATGGAAAATTATATCAGAAAAGAATGGCACGTGCATACAATAAAAAGGTGCGTCCCAGACATTTCGAAGAGGGTCAATTAGTGTTCAGACGCATTTTGCCAGATCATACCGAAACCAAAGGCAAATTTTATCCAAATTGGAGAAGACCATTCGTTGTTAAAAGGGTATTACCCAATGGTTGTCTTTACTTAGAAGATATAGAAGGCAAAGTGACAGAAACGATCGTTAATGATGATGTTGTGAAAAGATATTACATATGATTTTAGTTTTTGACATTAGAAACCCTTATGTTTGGGCTCGACATTTCAAGGGTTGATTCAATTGAATCTCTTGTTTATGCTATTTCCTTAACTTTTCAAAAAAAAAAACACAAATTCCCTGAACTAGTTCGACCTTATTCTTGTTTCGGCATGATACGTAGGCAACCCTAATATTGCGTTCGGTTCAACCAAATACAAATTAAAAAATTCATATTGTAGTATACTGGGGAAAAAGTCGTTTGTTTATTCATTTGGTCTCTCATATCGAAGATCAAAATCAACCCTATCCTGTAAAGTCAATAAAAAAAAGTCTTTGTATAAATCCTTGGTCTGTCGAGAGTAAGTTTGTTAAGGGTAGGTAATAATCCTAAATGGGCACCATAAGACAAATGTGAGTAGAAAGAAATAAAAATGAGAGAGTCTTATTGGTGAAAACCCTAAGTGGGAACCGTTAAGCCAAAAGGAGATGAATATAATTGAGTCTTATTGGTGAAAATTTTGACATGTACCATAAGGCGGACGTGAGCTGGAGCAATTAACATGATAGAGTTTTAGCGGCAAAGACCTTCGTGAATATCACAAAGTGCATAAGGGTTCAAAATTATTTATGACTTCATTAAGTGTCGGGGTTCCACATCAAGATTTAATGATCAATAATGGTTGATGAATAGATTGGATAGCCAAGTCTGGAAATCAATTCAAATTGCATTGCATGATTAGTAGACTCGGCTCCCACACTCAGATAATTTTTTCTTACTTCTTCTTACAAATTGTAACGACCTGTTTAGTCGTTTTGAGCAGCAGATTTTATTTCTGGAAAAACTGGTTGAGACGACGGACCCCACGACGGACCGTCATGGGCACGATGGACCGTCGAGGGTGTCTCGTTCCAGAACACTTAGAATTCTGAAATTTGTGCTCTAAAATCGACTCTCTGTAATCTGTGACGGACCTGCAGGACGGACCGTCACAGCTACGACGAATCGTCGTGAGCTCCCATCGCAAAAAACTTCAACTCTTGAGAATTTGGTACAGGAAACGAGTCTCTGAACGTCGTGACGGAAGTGCAGGACGGACCGTCACAGAATCCTTAGAGAAAAATGGAGTTCTAAGATGCTGCGACGACCTGCGTGACGGACCGTCGCAGGCACGACGGGCCGTCACAGGTTGCGCAAATCCCAGGCAGAATCGGATTTCCTTACACGTTTTAAGGGACATTTTGGAGTATTCTTTCCTTAATTATAAAGTTAGAGGGTTAATATTAATAAGTCTAATTACTTGGGGGTTAAAATAGGTAACCTTAAGTTAATTAGTGGGTTCTATTGTCCTCTTTTACACTTAATTATATGTTAATTAGGGTAAAAGAAAGAGGGTTTGAATAAAAGAAAACAGAAAGAACAAGAGAGAAAGAGAGGAGTCGATCAAATTGGGAGAGGAGAAACGAGAAACAGAACAAGGCTTTGGGAAAATTCTTGCTTGATCACTAGTCTTCGGTAAAGGTAGGTTATGGTTTTTACGATATTGGTAGTGAACTCTTAATAGTGAATGGTATGTATTAGTGGTATTGTAAACCTGTCTATATGCTTAATTGTATGCTTGCATGAATATGATTATGTGATTTTGATAAAAAAAGCATGATGAAAACCATTGAATCCCAAATCTTGAAAGAAACTTTAATCTACGTTATTAATGATGATGCCTTGGTATAAAAGAAGGCTTGATGAATTAAAGTAATGGGATTGATGATTCCTTGGTATACAGAAGGCTTGATCAACGGATAGAATGAGGTTAGGGGATCGGAGTGTCACGTTCCGACACATATAGGGGATCGGAGTGTCACGTACCGACACATATAGGGGATCGGGTGTGACGAACCGACACATAGAATTAGGGGATCGGAGTGTCACGTACCGACACATAGTGGTAGGGGATCGGAGTGTCACGTACCGACACAAGAGGAAGAAAGATGATGAATCTTGAAAGATGATAAATATACTCAATCTAATAAACTTAATTCCCAAATGAGTATGGTATTGAGGCTTGAGCCCTCATGGATGAACTTGACGGTACTTGTTGATGATTATAGTACTTGTTGTTGCTACATGTTGAGTTTATAGTTGATTTACATTATTATTGATATATATTGTTTTCTATTTTGAGTTGGCCGATGATATCTACTCAGTACCCGTGGTTTGTACTGACCCCTACTTTTATGTTTTCTTCTTTGTTATTTGTGGAGTGCAGCAAACGTGCCGTCGTCTTCAACTCAACAGTAACTCTAGCCACTCTTCACTACATCGGAAATTCAGGGTGAGCTAATGCGTCTAGCTTGGACTGGATCTTCTTCTTCAAGTCTTGATGCCTTGAACTTCCGGCATGGACTAGCTATTATTTGTTTTAGCTTCTTAGACATTTTTAGTTTAGCAATTTGATCATAGATGTTCTTATGGTGATGACTTCCAGATTTTGGGGAAATAATAGATGTTGAATTTTAGTAGTTTTAATTAGCGAGTTTAAGTCTTCCGCATTACTTTCTATCGATATTATATTGAAATGTTAAGGGTTAGATTGGTTGGTTCGCTCACATAGGAGGGTAAATGTGGGTGCCAGTCGCGGCTCGGTTTTGGGTCGTGACAAACTTGGTATCAGAGCATTAGGTTCGTTGGTCTCATCACACAAGAACAAGTCTAGTAGAGTCTTAAGGAACGGTAGGGGGACGCCTTTACTTTTCTTTGAGAGGCTATAGGACTTTTGGAAAATTCTATTCTTTCATTCTTTCTTTCCTTCTACTACTTGAGTCCAATTGGTATCTAGGTGATACGAATTAGTATCTTACCATCTTCACTCTATTTCGCAAATGGTTAGAACTAGAGCAACGGTTGCACCAGCAGCAACAACGGCAAGACAAGAAACGACTGAGCCAGCCACTGGGGCTATAGCTCGAGGAGGATCGGTGGCAAGAGGACGTGGTAGAGGCCGTGGGAGGACGTCCTCTAGAGGAAGAGGACGAGCACCTAGCCCATCTGGGACTAGGGCGGTGACTCCTCCACCGACCAAGGAGGTGATAAGAGAGAGTGAGGAAGGGGAGAATGAACAAGTGCAAAATGAGGAATTGCCACCCCAACCTACCCCAGAGATGATCAATCAGGTTCTTGCTTATCTTAGCGGGTTATCTGATCAGGGTCAGGCACCTCCAGTGGTTTCTGCACCAACACCTCCGGTTTCAGAGATACGACATGCGGCTACTATAGCTCCCCGCATGGATGCATCATTGGAGATAGGCACATTTTCACGTCTGACCACTGGGCCTATAATGACAAATGATCAGCATGAACTTTTCAGTAAGTTCTTGAAATTGAAACCTCCAGTCTTTAAGGGTGCAGAATCAGAGGATGCCTACGATTTTCTGGTTGATTGTCATGAGCTCCTACACAAGATGGGTATAGTAGAGCGGTTTGGTGTCGAGTTCGTGAGCTATCAGTTTCAAGGGAACGCCAAAATGTGGTGGCGGTCGCATGTTGAGTGTCAACCAACAGAGGCACCACCTATGACTTGGGAATCGTTCTCTAGCTTGTTTATGGAGAAGTATATCCCAAGGACTTTGAGAGATAGAAAAAGGGATGAGTTCTTGAGTCTAGAGCAAGGAAGGATGACGGTTAACGCATATGAGGCCAAATTTCGTGCATTATCCAGGTATGCCACTCAACTTTGTTTCAGTCCACAAGAACGGATTCGCCGTTTTGTGAAATGGTTGAGGTCAGAATTGCGGATTTCAGCCTTACAGGTAGCGGCTACGGCAAAATCCTTCCAAGAGGTGGTAGACTTTGTGATAGAAGTGGAAGGAGTGAAGCCAGATGACTTCACCACGACATCGACATCAAAAAGGTTTCGAAAGCGAGGTGAGTTTAATGGTTCTTACTCTAGAGGACAGAGTTCCGGAGGGTACTCAGTTCGACCAATTCAGTCTTCAGTACAGACTGTAGTTGGGGGTCCACCCCAGACCGGTCAACACTTCTCCGAGAGACCTATGCCTGACTCCAGAGAGTGTTATGGATGTGGGGAGATTGGACATATTAGGAGGAATTGTCCAAAACAGAGTTACAGACCCCCGATAGCTAGAGGTAGAGGTGGTCATGGTAGAGGCCGTTTTTCTGGAGGACGCGGTGGTCGAGGTAATGGCGGTCACCAAAACAGCAGAGGTGATGGGCAAACTGGAGCCACTACAACACAATATGGTAGGGGCAATGGACAGTCAAGTAATGGGGCCCATTGTTACGCTTTCCCTGGGAGGTCTGAAGCGGAGGCATCAGATGCTGTCATCACAGGTAACCTTTTGATTTGTGATTGCATGGCTTCTGTATTATTTGACCCTGGCTCCACGTTTTCATATGTATCTTCATCATTTGCTAATGGTCTAAATTTGCATTGTGAATTACTTGACACGCCTATTCGTGTTTCTACTCCGGTGGGTGAGTCTGTGATAGTTGAAAAGGTATATAGGTCTTGTTTGGTGTATTTTGTGGGGAGCAACACTTATGTAGATTTGGTTATTTTAGAAATGGGTGACTTTGATGTAATTCTGGGTATGACTTGGCTTTATCCGAATTTTGCGATTTTGGATTGCAATGCTAAAACTGTGACGTTAGCCAAGCCTGGGGCAGATCCGTTAGTGTGGGAGGGCGACTACACTTCCAATCCGGTTCGTATCGTGTCCTTTCTTCGTGCTCAGAAGATGGTTAGTAAGGGTTGTTTAGCTTTCTTGGCACATCTTAGGGATGACACTACCCAAGTACCCTCAATTGAGTCGGTTTCGGTAGTCCGTGAATTTTTGGATGTGTTCCCTGCAGATCTTCCTGGTATGCCACCGGATAGGGATATTGACTTCTGTATTGATCTTGAACCGGGTACTCGCCCCATTTCTATACCCCCTTATAGAATGGCTCCCGCGGAGTTAAGAGAGTTAAAGGCACAACTTCAAGAGTTGTTGAGCAAAGGCTTCATTAGACCAAGTGCATCTCCTTGGGGTGCTCCGGTTTTGTTTGTGAAGAAGAAGGATGGAAGTTTTCGGATGTGCATAGACTATAGACAACTGAACAAGGTAACTATCAAGAACAAGTATCCTCTTCCTCGCATTGATGACTTGTTCGATCAATTACAAGGTGCTTGTGTCTTCTCTAAAATTAACTTGAGATCAGGTAATCACCAATTGAAAATACGGGCAGCGGATGTGCCAAAGACTCCTTTTCGAACTAGGTATGGGCACTACGAATTAGTGGTAATGTCTTTTGGTCTTACGAATGCCCCTGCTGCTTTCATGAGCTTGATGAACGGGATTTTCAAGCCATATTTGGACCTCTTTGTGATCGTGTTTATTGATGATATACTGATATACTCCAAGAGTAAGAAGGAGCATGAGGAGCATTTGAGAATGGTGTTAGAGTTGTTGAGGAGGAAAAAACTTTATGCGAAATTCTCCAAGTGTGAGTTTTGGCTAGATTCAGTGTCTTTCTTGGGGCACGTGGTTTCTAAGGATGGAGTGATGGTGGATCCATCCAAGATTGAGACAGTGAAGAATTGGGTAAGACCTACAAACGTGTCAAAAATAAGGAGTTTTGTGGGTTTAGCTAGCTACTACCGCCGATTTGTAAAGGGATTCTCTTCAATTGCTTCACAACTAACAAACTTGACTAAGCAGAATGTTCCGTTCATATGGTCGGATGAGTGCGAGGAAAGCTTTCAGAAGCTTAAGACCTTGTTGACTACCGCACCAATTCTTACCTTGCCAGTAGAGGGTAAAAACTTCATCGTTTATTGTGATGCATCCTATTCGGGTTTGGGTGCTGTGCTAATGCAAGAGAAGAATGTGATTGCTTATGCTTCGAGGCAACTAAAGATTCATGAACGTAACTATCTGACCCATGATTTGGAGTTGGCCGTGGTAGTATTTGCACTAAAGCAATGGAGACACTATTTGTATGGGGTTAAGTGTGAAGTCTACACGGACCATCGTAGCCTACAGTATGTCTTTACTCAGAAAGTGTTGAACTTGAGATAGAGGAGATGGATGGAACTACTGAAGGACTACGACATCACTATCTTGTATCATCCGAGAAAAGCGAATGTTGTGGCGGATGCTCTAAGTAGAAAGGTCGGAAGCATGGGAAGTCTAGCTCATTTACAAGTTTCTAGACGCCCATTGGCTAGAGAGGTTCAGAATCTGGCTAATGACCTTATGAGGCTAGATATAAATGAGAAGGGAGGATTGTTGGCTTGTGTGGAGGCGAGATCTTCTTTTCTTGACAAGATCAAGGGAAAACAGTTTGATGATGAGAAGCTAAGTCGAATCCGAGATAAAGTGTTGCAAGGAGAGGCTAAAGAAGCAATAATTGATGAGGAAGGTGTTTTGAGGATTAAGGGAAGGGTATGTGTACCCCGCATCGATGATTTGATCACTACTATTCTGACAGAGGCTTATAGTTCCGGATATTCTATACATCCTGGTGCAACCAAGATGTACCGTGACCTAAAACAACACTTTTGGTGGAGTAGAATGAAGCGTGACATTGTGGATTTTGTTGCCAAATGTCCAAATTGTCAACAAGTAAAGTATGAACACCAGAGGCCCGGAGGAACACTTCAAAGAATGCCCATCCCTGAATGGAAGTGGGAGAGAATCACGATGGACTTCGTGGTTGGACTTCCTAAGACATTGAGTAAGTGTGATTCCATTTGGGTGATTGTTGATAGGTTAACTAAGTCTGCTCATTTAATTCCGGTCAAAGTGACCTACAATGCAGAAAAGTTAGCCAAAATCTACATCTCAGAAATCGTTCGGTTACATGGGGTTCCACTTTCCATCATATCCGATAGAGGTACGCAGTTTACTTTTAAGTTTTCGAGAACCGTGCATGCTGAATTAGGTACTAGATTGGATCTTAGTACTGCATTTCATCCTCAGACCGATGGTCAGTCTGAGCGAACGATTCAAGTGTTGGAGGATATGCTTCGTGCATGTGTGATAGAATTTGGTGGCCATTGGGATAACTTCTTACCCTTGGCAGAGTTTTCATACAACAATAGCTATCACTCCAGCATTGACATGGCTCCATTTGAAGCATTGTATGGGAGGAGATGTAGGTCTCCCATTGGTTGGTTTGATGCCTTTGAAGTTAGACCTTGGGGGACTGATCTGTTGAGAGATTCTATGCATAAGGTGAAAGCTATTCAAGAAAAGCTTTTAGCGGCTCAAAGTAGACAAAAGGAATATGCGGATTGAAAGGTTAGAGACTTGGAGTTCATGGAGGGTGAACAAGTCTTGTTGAAGGTTTCACCCATGAAAGGGGTGATGCGGTTTGGAAAAAGGGGTAAGTTAAGTCCAAGGTATATTGGACCATTTGAGGTACTAAAGCGCGTAGGGGAGGTGGCTTATGAATTAGCCTTACCTCCAGGGCTGTCCGGAGTGCATCCGGTATTTCATGTGTCCATGTTGAAAAGATACCATGGGGATGGAAACTACATCATCCGTTGGGATTCAGTTTTGCTTGATGAGAATTCGACTTATGAAGAGGAACCTGTTGCTATTTTAGATAGAGAGGTTCGCAAGTTGAGGTCGAGAGAGATTGCATCCATCAAAGTTCAATGGAAGAATCGACCGGTTGAAGAGGCCACTTGGGAGAAGGAGGCAGATATGCAAGAAAAATACCCACATCTGTTTACAGATTCAGGTACTCCTTTTCGCCCTTGTTTTTCTTCCTTTGATCGTTCGGGGACGAACGATGGGTAAATTGGTATCTATTGTAACGACCTGTTTAGTCGTTTTGAGCAGCAAATTTTATTTCTGGAAAAACTGGTTGAGACGACAGACCCCACGACGGACCGTCATGGGCACGACGGACCGTCGAGGGTGTCTCGTTCTAGAACACTTAGAATTCTGAAATTTGTGTTCTAAAATCGACTCGCTGTAATCTGTGACGGACCTGCAGGACGGACTGTCACAGCTACGACGAACCGTTGTGAGCTCCCGTCGCAAAACACTTCAACTCTTGAGAATTTGGTACGGGAAACGAGTCTCTGAACGTCATGACGAAAGTGCAGGACGGACCGTCACAGGGGTGACGGACCGTCACAGAATCCTTAGAGAAAAGTGGAGTTCTAAGATGCTGCGACGACCTGCGTGACGGACCGTCGCAGGCACGACGGGCCGTCACAGGTTGCGCAAATCCCAGGCATAATCGGATTTCCTTACACGTTTTAAGGGATGTTTTGGACTATTCTTTCCTTAATTATAAAGTTAGAGGGTTAATATTAATAAGTCTAATTACTTGGGGGTTAAAAGAGGTAACCTTAAGTTAATTAGTGGGTTCTATTGTCCTCTTTTACACTTAATTATATGTTAATTACGGTAAAAGAAAGAGGGTTTGAATAAAAGAAAACAGAAAGAACAAGAGAGAAAGAGACGAGTCGATCAAATTGGGAGAGGAGAAACGAGAAGCAGAACAAGGCTTTGGGAAAATTCTTGCTTGATCACTAGTCTTCGGTGGAGGTAGGTTATGGTTTTTACGATATTCGTAGTGAACTCTTAATAGTGAATGATATGTATTAGTGGTATTGTAAACCTGTCTATATGCTTAATTGTATGCTTGCATGAATATGATTATGTGATTTTGATAAAACAAGCATGATGAAAACCATTGAATCCCAAATCTTGAAAGAAACTTTAATCTACATTATTAATGATGATGCCTTGGTATAAAAGAAGGCTTGATGAATTAAAGTAATGGGATTGATGATGCCTTGGTATAGAGAAGGCTTGATGAACGGATAGAATGAGGTTAGGGGATCGGAGTGTCACGTTCCGACACATATAGGGGATCGGAGTGTCACATACAGACACATATAGGGGATCGGGTGTAACGAACCGACACGTATAATTAGGGGATCGGAGTGTCACGTACCGACAGATAGTGGTAGGGGATCGGAGTGTCACGTACCAACACAAGAGGAAGAAAGATAATGAATCTTGAAAGATGATAAATATACTCAATCTAATAAACTTAATTCCCAAATGAGTATGGTATTGAGGCTTGAGCCCTCATGGATGAACTTGACGGTACTTGTTGATGATTATAGTACTTGTTGTTGCTACATGTTGAGTTTATAGTTGATTTACATTATTATTGATATATACTGTTTTCTATTTTGAGTTGGCCGATGATATCTATTCAGTACCCGTGGTTTGTACTGACCCCTACTTTTATGTTTTCTTCTTTGTTATTTGTGGAGTGCAGCAAACGTGCCGTCGTCTTCAACTCAACAGTAACTCTAGCCAGTCTTCACTACATCGGAAATTCAGGGTGAGCTAATGCGTCTAGCTTGGACTGGATCTTCTTCTTCAAGTCTTGATGCTTTGAACTTCCGGCATGGACTAGCTATTATTTGTTTTAGCTTCTTAGACATTTTTAGTTTAGCAATTTGATCATAGATGTTCTTGTGGTGATGACTTCCAGATTTTGGGGAAATAATAGATGTTGAATTTTAGTAGTTTGAATTGTTTTCATTAACGAGTTTAAGTCTTCCGCATTACTTTCTGTCGATATTATATTGAAATGTTAAGGGTTAGATTGGTTGGTTCGCTCACATAGGAGGGTAAATGTGGGTGCCAGTCGCGGCTCGGTTTTGGGTCGTGACACAAATAAAAAGAATCTTCATCTAACCGTTTATTTTATTCTCATATAGTTCGTAATTTTCTTATACTTTTCGTCACTTTTTTTTGGTATGTATTTTAGTCGAGTCTTTGTGAAAAAACTAGGAAGGAATTTCAAGACTTGCTACCAAGTGTCTAAATTGTACTAGGCGAAACATCAGGATACAAAGTTAAAATTTGTCTTCAAGTGCTGAACTAAAAAATTCTCTGATTCTATGAGGCTAAACAATGAGTGTTGTGATATAAAGACATTAGATTTAGGTCAAAAAAAAAAAGCAAATTTTGATGAAAGTACAATCAATCAATAAGAATTATTGACCGGTGGAAACAACCAAAGCGTCACAAGTGTTTGAGCCACCCTTGTCGAAATATGGAACCACAAACCAATCACCACCTTTTAAAACTCACGAATTTTCTTTGTTGAAGACAGGACACAAGTTGTTTCAAGATTGAGGATTCGAGGAACCTTGATGTTCAACCTAGTCTAAAGCGAGCGAAATGGAAACCTTACAATGAAGATTTGTGAAATATTATATGAAAGTTGCCTAATATATATCAAAATAAAATTACCTGAATGTGGGAATATTTATTTTATTATTATTATTATTATTATTATTTATCTCCTTGAAGGAACTGCCAAATAATGAAGATATCATTCACAATGTTTCGTTGGTATTATTAGTTTGTTGAAAATTTTATTAGTAGAACCCTCATTGATAATTGGACTAGAAGGACCCTCCTGGATAATGGGATTAACAGGACCCTCCTTGATAATAGGACTAGCCTGGATAATGGAATTAGAAGGACCCTCCAGGATAATGGGACTAGCAGGACCCTCCTGGATAATGGGAATAGCAGGACCCTCGGGGATAATGGGACTAGCAGACCCCTCGTGGATAATGGAACTAGCAGGACCCTCCTGGCTAAAGGGACTAGTAGGACCCTCATGGATAATGGGATTAGCAGGACCCTCCTGGATAATAGGACTAGCAGGACCCTCATAAATAATGGGATTAGATTACTTTATCCTACGATAAACACATCCTAGTTTAGATTTTTAGTTTTATTTTCTCTAAAATAAAAACTTCCTAGTCGGAGTTTATGTTTTAAATTTATATTTTCGAATAACTCACAAAATTTTTCCAGTGAAAACTGGGGTAAAAATTTATTTATTGTTGGTGGTGATTTTCAGTTTTCCTCAAGCGAACATGAATTTAAAATTCAAGAACAAAGTTTTAATTTTTTTAGAATAATCAATTCCATGATGGTTATAATTAGCTTATCAATGCATGTAGCGGCCTAACCTCCTCACATCTTTTACTAGTTAACTTTTGATAAAGAAAACACACAGATATTCAATAGCACTTTTTAAATTGTCATTTTAAAGAATGTCAAAAGTTCCACCTAAGTGGCAAGTTCAGCCTCCATTGCAATTCAAGGTTAAAATATTCACCCAAAAATCAAGGTGATGTCTTAAAGTCAAAATTCAAGTGAATATTCAAGAAAAGCTGCATGGATAGAAGTTTGTAAATTTGTTTTTCTTTTCACTATTAGCTTTCAATTTTATATTTTTTAAGAGTCGCGATCTAGAGCCTCGATGGAACTTAACTTAACTCCAACTCATCACCTCATCTCCTTGAACTACACGTGACCTGATTCCCTTATAACCTGGGATATGTAGGTTGTCCAAAACAAGGACTCAGTCGCATAAATTTATGGTGTTTCAAACAAGAGTTCGGTCAAAACTTGTCACTTTGTCTACTTCTTTGTCTGAAAACACTTTGTGTTTCCAGTCAATGAGGGGAAAACTGTAGAAACGTAATTTTGACCGAATTTAAGTTTTATATACTTTTTAGAGGTTAAATATTTTTTAAATATAAAGTAGATATTTTATTTAATAAGTTTACTTTAAAGGATTTGAAAACAACAAAAATAGAGTTACCCTTTAAGTTACATTTTTTTTTATTTATTCAAAATTTAGCAAATAAATTATTGATTTTAATAGTTTCTTCATTATATTTTTTATTTAGCTATTTCATATTTTTTATGCAAAAATAACTGGTTATTATTATTATTATTATTATTATTTTTATTATTACCAATAAAATTTAATAATAATAACCTACCCATTATCTCACTTAACAACTATCCACTATCACATTCCCACATACCATTTTACTATTCCCACCTCCGATGAATAAACCATCAACAAACTAACCCACAAGCCCTCCCCTATTATAAAAAATGACATAACAAAAAAAAAAAAAAAGAGGACCCTAATTGATAATGGGACTAGAAGGACCCTCCTGGATAATGGGATTAACAGGACCCTCTTTGATAATAGGACTAGCATGACCCTCCTGGATAATGGGACTAGCAGGACCCTCCTGGATAATGGAATTAGCAGGACCCTCCTTGATAATGGGACTAGAAGTACCCTCGTGGATAATGGGACTAGTAGGACCCTCCGAGATAATGGGAATAGGAGGACCCTCCTGGATAATGGGACTAGCAGACCCCTCGTGGATTATGGGACTAGCAGGACCCTCCTGGCTAATGGGACTAGCAGGACCCTCATGGATAATGGGATTAGCAGGACCCTCCTGGATAATAGGTCTAGTAGGACCCTCCTAAATAATTGGATTAGATTACTTTCTCCTAGGATAAACACTTCCTAGTCTAGATTTTTAGTTTTATTTTCTCCTAAAATAAACACTTCCTAGTTGGAGCTTATGTTTTATATTTATATTTTCGAATAACTCACAAAAATTTTCCAGTGAAAACTGGGGCAAAAATTTATTTTTTGTTGGTGGTGATTTTCAGGTTTCCTCAAGCGAGACATGAATTTGAAATTCAAGAACAAAGTTTCAATTTTTTTAGAATAATCAATTCCATGATGGTTATAATTAGCTTCTTCAATGCATGTAGCGGCCTAACCTCCTCACATCTTTTACTAGTAAACTTTTGATAATGAAAACACACAGATATTCAAGAGCACTTTTTAAATTGTCATTTTGAAGAATGTCAAAAGTTCCGCCTAAGTGGAAAGTTCAGCCTCCATTCCAATTCAAGGTTAAGATATTCACCCAAAAATCAAGGTGATATCTTAAAGTCAAAATTCAAGTGAAGATTCAAGAAACGTTGCATGGATAGAAGTTTGTACATTTGTTTTTCTTTTCACTATTAGCTTTCAATTTTATATTTTTTTTAAGAGTCGTGATCTAGGGCCTCGATGGAACATAACTTAACTCCAACTCATCACCTCATCTCTATGAACTACACGTGACCTGATTCCCTTATAACCTAGGATATGTAGGCTGTCCAAAACAAGGACTCGATCGCATAAATTTTTGGTCTTTTAAATAAGAGTTCGGTCAAAACTTGTCACTTTGTCTACTTCTTTGTCTGAAAACTCTTTGTGTTTCCAGTCAATGAGGGGCAAACTGTAGAAACGTAATTTTGACCAAATTTAAGTTTTATATCCTTTTTAGAGGTTAAATATAAAGTTGATATTTTATTTAATAAGTTTACTTTAAAGGATTTGAAAACAACAAAAATAGAGTTACCCTTTAAGTTACATTTTTTTTATTTATTCAAAATTTAGCAAATAAATTATTGATTTTAATAGTTTCTTCATTATATTTTTTATTTAGCTATTTCAAATATTTTTTATGCAAAAATAACTGGTTGTTATTAATATTATTATTATTATGATTTATTAACAATAAAAATTAATAATAATAACCTACCCATTATCGCACTTAACCACTATCCACTATCACATTCCCACATACCATTTTACTACCCCCACCTCCAACGAATAAACCATCAACAAACTAACCCACAACCCCTCCCCTATTATAAAAAATGACATAACAAAACAAAAAAAAAAGAGAAGAGGGAACGAAAAAAAAGAATCAGAAAAATGGGAGAAGAGGAAAGATAAGAGAGAGGAAAGGAAGAAAAAAGAAAATCAGCAAAAGAAGAAAAAACAAAGAGAACAAAAAGGATGAGAAAAGAGAAAATAAAAAAAAAGGAAAGGAAAAAGAAAAAGAATAAAGAATAAAGAAAAATTTTCATTTTTTTTCTGAAGAACACATGCACAAAGAAAAACACAACTAAAAATAGTGGAGTTCGAGGTTTAATGTTCGTGGTTCCTAAATTCTTTCTTATTGTGAAATAATTTCCATAAGAGGTAATACTAATTTTATTTTGTATTAGTTTAATGTCATGATAATGCGAGAATGGAATGCAATATATATTGAAGTTGTTAAATTTTGCATGTGTTTATACCATTAATATTTATTGATGTTATTATATGAGTATGTTCAAATATTCATATCAACTTTATGTTTAGATTCTTTATATAGTGATATTTAGTGTGAAATTATTATAACAAACCATGATTTATTTTATATTTAAATAATCCATAGTTTATTTTATTTTTAAGTAAAATTATTGTCCAAGTCATTTTAATTATTAATACTTATTTTACAATGATAAAATGTGTGTCTATTATGTAAATATATTAATTTTAGTTAATAGAATTTTGGTTTAATGTTAGTGAAGTAAAAAGAAATTGAATAAAAATGGAAGAAGAAAAAAATATAATAATAATAATGATAAAAGGAAAAAGAATATAATAAAAAGGGGGAAAAGAGAAAACAGAAAAAAAATAATAGAAAAAAGGTATAAAATTAATATTAAAAAAACATTCAATTGAAGAGAAAAGAATCCTTTTTTGAAAGTTTCTTTGTCCAAAAAAAAAAAAACAAATTATGTTGAATAATAATAAAACAAATAAAATCTTGAAAGTATAAAAAATAATAATGATAACAATAGAATAATAATAATAGTAAAAGATTAGAAGGTAAAAAGAGAAAAAAAAAGAAACGTAAAAAATAGAATAAATATAAAAATAATAATAATAACAAAAGAAAAAGTAAAATAAAGAATATCTTATTTTATTCGGCTTTGTTTGTTTGAATTTAGATGCGTATATATATTTTTTAATTAAAGTGCATAGATTAATAAAATAAGGTAGTTTTTAATATATTTAAATAAATTAATGAATGAGGGTAAATACATTTAATAGAATTTTCAAAAAATTAGTTTAAGTCATAAAAGCCCATAAAAAGCGACCGTTCTAGAACCACAGAACTCGAGGGATGCCTAATACCTTCCCCTCGGTCAACAGAATTCCTTTTCGAACTCGTTCGCAGACCAAACAAAGAGTCATTTCCTTCTAATTAGAGATTAAACAAAACAGGTGCTTTGGAACACCGTAACTCATTCCAAGTGGCGACTCTGAAAAAATCAAAATAATTCCCTAATTAATAACGTCACTTTAATTGAAAAAACTCTTACGCCGCTACGCGAAAAATGGGTGTGCCAACATGCACATTGTTGTAATATGATTAAAGTACATTTATCTACTGCCATATATATGAATTATTGATAAACAAGGTGTATTGATCAATAAGGATCAAAGGTTGAGGAATTGGTAAGAACACTTATTTTCTCTACTCTTCTACTTCTATACTTCTTTATAGAAATGTTGATGAAACCTTATATAGCATTGTGTGGTATGGTATACTTATGTTGGCGGTGTTTACTTTATTTTCAATCTATATATGTTTGACCATGGACATTAAGGCAAATTGATGAATATATGAGCATGTGCCTATGATGATACTATGTGAAGCTTATTGCTACTTTCCTATTATAGTAGTGATTTAGGTTCTATGGCTATTGTGTATGCATGTTTATATCTATGTTAAGGTGAAGTATATGTTCTACCATTGATGAGTAAAAATGGTTAAATAATCCCTTTTCTATGTACCCCTATGTGAATGCATGAATAACACAAGTTAGGAGTCTAATGTGTAATATGAACTTGGCTTGTCTCCAACGCTATTTTGTGTGGTGTGGTTTATGCTTGAAGGTATATTATGGTCTAAGAGGGTGGCTGCCTCAGTATGTTGTTGTAGCCATTATGTGATCATGTTCACCAATTTACACACACACTCACTCACATGCATGTTACAAGTATTGTAGGTCATGGTGTCTAAATGAAAGGTTGTTCTCATGTTCACTAATGTCTACTACTATACATGTAAAGTATATGTATGTGAAGTATGTTATGTATTACTTACTAGGATCACTTGATAGGTGTACTAGAATGGGTAAGGGTATGGGACTTTGCCTATGAATTTCACATGTGTACCTTGATAGGATAGTCCTAATTTTTGTTTCTATATGTATTAATATGTATGTATGAACTTGTTTGACTTAATGCGTTATGTAAAAGGTTTGCTCACATATATGTATACACTCACACGTATGTATGAAGATCTAGTCAAGAAAGGGGACTTGAAATGAGTATTCATTTGTTCCCTAAACTAGGTGATGCTTTAAATATGCTAGTTCATATGAAGGGCTTATTTACATGATTTAGGTTGATGATCTTCCATCTATGATGTATGAGTTAAGCAAGTGAAGTTATCTAGGGATCTATGTTCTTCTACTTCCTAGTACGTGTGAGATGCCTTGTATTATTTTATAGTTTGATCTTGTAGCGACTTGTTCATGGTTTCATATATGATTAAAGTACACTTAGTTACTTCCATATATATGGATTATTGATAAAAAAAGGTGTATTAATTAATGAGGATCAAAGGTTGAGGATGTTGTAAGAACACTTATTTCTTCCACTCTTCAGCTTCTATATTTCTTTAAAGAAATGTTGATGAAGCCTTGTATGATATTGTGTGGTATGGTCCACTTATGGTTGCGGTGTTTACTTTATTGTAAATCTATATATGTGTTGACCATGTTGATGAAGGATAATTGATGAATATATGAGCATGTGCTTATGATGATACTGTATGAATCTTATGCCTACTTTCCTATTCTAGTTGTGAGTTATGTTGTATGGCTATTATGTAAGCATGTATATATCCATGTTAGGGTGAAGTATGGATGCTGCTATTAAGAGTAAAAACGGTTAAATAATCCATTGTCTATGTACCCTTATGTAAATGCATAATGCCACAAGTTAGAAGTCTTAAGTGCAATATGAAGTTGGCTTGTCTCCTATGCAATTGTGAGTTGTGTGGTTTATGCTTGAAGGTATATTATTGTCTAAGAGGTTGGCTGCCTCAGTATGTTGTTGCAAGCCATTATATGATCATGTTTACCAATGTACACACGCACTCAGTCACATGGATGTTACAAGTAGTATAGGTCATGATGTCTAAATGAAAAGTTGTTCTCATATTTACTAATGTTAACTATTATGCATGTAAAGTATATGTATCCGAAGTATGTTATGAGTTCCTTACTAGGATTACTTGATAGGTTTACTTGTATAGGCAAGCATATTGGACTTATCCTATGCATTGCACATGTGTACCTTGATAGGATAATTCTACTCTTTGTTTCTATTTGTATGAATATGTATGTATGAACTTATGTGACTTAATGTGTTATGTGAAAGGTTTGCTCACATATATGTATACATACAAGCATGTATTAAGATCTAGTCGAGAGAGGGGCCTTGAAGGGTGTATTTTTGTGTACCTTAAACTAGATGATGCTTTTGATATGCTATGTTCAAGTGAAGGGATTCATTACATGAGTTAGGTTGATGAACTTCGATCTATGACGTATGAGTTAAGCATATGAGGGGATGACTCTCCTAAACCTTTTATTTATAAAGTTAGAGTATAATAAAGGTTTTCAAGGAAGGGAACTTAGCTTAACATCGAGTGAACTTGAATATGAGTTTGTATCCCTTCCTATGGTAGGAAGGTAGGTTACTATAAATCTCATGAGGTTGATAACCACAATGAATCAATGGGCATAAATAAGGTTTCCATAAGTGAATAACTTCAAAGCCCAATCTTGGCATAAATAGGGTTTTCAAATGTACCTCCAAGTTCCATAACTATGCTTCCACCATAGGATATTAGCTAGTGGATCCATCTAGAAAGGTATGTCACATTTGGTTCTACTTTGGCCGGTAGACACCTCCTTTCGTGGGGGGATCTATGACACTAGATTTCATGTTAGCATCACATAGTGTATGTTGGTTAAGGCTATAGATTCCCTAAAGTAAAATGGAAAATGAAAGTCAAATGACTAGGATCCTAAACAGAATGACTTAAGGGAGGTTACTTAGGATAGGTGGAAGTAATGAACCCATTGAGAAATTGCACAAGTAGCTCCTTAGGAAGTTCTAGGAAGGTGTTCTAATGCATGTCACTATGTAGGTGTTCCCTATGCATGACATTGTAGTATTTGTCTACTTGTTAGGAATATGTGCATGATATGAGTCTTTATGCAATATGTTGATCTTGTTTACTATATGATGAAGGTCTTGACTTAACTATGTCTATGTGGGATTATACTTCTGTTATGTTATGTGTTGTCTTTTGTAGTTGATATAAGTGATTTTTCTTGTAGTCCTAAGGTGATACATTGCACCAAGTATCCCTACAGGATTACTTGGGAGATGAATGAATTAAAAGAAATAGTTGACTCTAAATAGGAATGAGCTCACTATAAAGTGACCTCAAATTGGACATAAATTCTATATGTGCTTTTCAATGATGTTTTGCATTTGGTTGTGTTTTTATGAAGTATGAATATGATGTAAATGCTATTTTTAAAGGTTTCATTAGGATTTACACAAAAAGGCATGAAATTTGATTTTCAAGAAAAAGGTCCCTTTTAAACAACGAATGTTTTTGCATGGTTGCCATACTTAGTGCATTCTTGTACTAATCTTATTCTTCTCTACTTTTTACACAAGTGCAGGTTATGGATGCTTAAAGGATGTCTTGAATGGTAAAGAGCTTGATAGGTGATTCCCAAGTTCAAGGAAAGAAATCCTTAAGTCGAAGGATTTCCTAATGTGTACTTATTGTAATGTCTATTAAATATTAAATAGTTTTGTATTATGTCATATGGGTCGTGTCCCTAACGTATTCTAATGTTGTTGAGTCTAAGATTACAAAGAGACTATATATGTATTATGACTTATATTTTATATGTAAATGAAGTAAAATTTCTAGCATATGAGGTGCTATGAAATTTTTTAAATTTTCCGCTAAATTTACTATGTCGATGCGATCAATGATAACTATGGGCTTGTATAAGACCCCCGAGAGGTAAAGTACGCCATGTTACTTCTAGGGCGTGCTCCCCCTTTTTGACACTAGACCTCCTATATGACATAGATACATTAATATATACATTAAAAAAGTGAGTAAAACTTTTGACACTTATGTTAGGCTCTAGAATACGTCCTAAATTTTCTAAAGTGTTACACTATGGAGAGGGTGAAATGTTGTTAGCTATTTAGATATAGTACAGTGCGACTACGTTTCCTTAACAAGGAATATAACATAGGAGATTCACTTCAGTGATTCTAATCGGAAGTATCAGATTTCATTCCACGGAATATGGAATAAAATAGCCTTACTTACCTTATAACTCTGATCGATATAACTATCACGATTTGGCCGCCCTTTTTTTTTATTCTACAACATGAATAATGGTAACCAAATATTATCAGCTTTGACACCGTGAACCTTGTAAAATTGTAGCTAACTTTGATTGATAATGAACCCATACAACCCTTAACATAATGTGTATCACCACACCCTCATTCTCTGTCCAATAGCATATATTGTACATCCTTTCTCGCAGATCAACCAAGTGGTGCCAACAGTAATACACATAAAACAGACCCAAATATTTATTATCATATAACCAATTATTGAAATAACCACCCCCTTGAGTTCTTCATTACATCAAACCACTAATTCCTTACTCAAACTCATAAATAAGGAAGACAAAAATTGAGCACTCACCTTACCTCAATTTTTCCGTGACTTCTCCTTATGACTTGAATTCTTTAAGAACGTCAACTTCTCTTCACACTTATACAAAAGAAGAAGCAAAAAGTATTTTAATAACTAAGGAAGTGAGCATTAACTACTTGAAATATTCTTCCTTTGTACTTATACTAGAGAATGAATATCATGTTTTCCTAATTATCCATAGGAGAATTAATCTAAATCCATGTGTTGTCACTTACCTTGGTTTTAATATATGATGTTTTATTCAAGAACCCTAGAATAACTTTAATACTTCTGATTTAATCTTTAAGAGAAGAGAGAGAGAGAGAGAGAGAGAGAGAGAGAGAGAGAGAGAGAGAGAGAGAGATGGAGTTAATTCTTATTTTTATGTGTTAAAATGGGTGAAAAGATCCGCTAATATTAGATTTATTTTGAGTTTTATTAACCAAACCAATATCCTCTAGAACATCCTTTATTTTGGTCTATTTTGAGCCCCTAATTGATCAAGTAGGTGATGCACCTTCTTATGTGCATCAACAAGCTTAAAATGTCAAACTAGCAATGCACCTACTTGCTTTCCTTGGGCTTTATGCATATTGGGACTTAGCTGATTTGGTTATTGGGATTTCTTTCTTCTTTATTTTTAATAGGTTTGGCTTAAAGTGAGCCCACTAATATAAGCCTAAATGAGCTCCATCAAACTTGGGCCCTTTAGCTGTATTATCGCTCAATTAGGTGATGCAACTTCTAGATTCATTAAGCCAAGCAAGCAACTCAATTATTTTATACCAATTTCTTAATGTTAATCCATTTTTATTCAAATTAGAACTTAACTTTAAACTTTAATCTCAATTACCACCTTACTAATCTACTTAAATACTTTCCGTCGGAGTTAACTTGCAATAAACATGCTAAAGTGCGAAACGCGTTACATCACCTTCCAACCTAGTTTAAACCAACACTAATAATATAAGAAACATTATATTCACCTACACTATATGTCTATGTGAAGTATCACATGAATTTAACTAGCATATACATAATATAGGTCGTTACATCCTTCCCCCCATAAAATATTCGTCCTCGAATGTTAGCAAGGTTGTCCAGCCCAAACAAGTTCAAGCCTAACTTAGTACTATTATTAATCACATTGAAAATATAGACATATACTTTCTTGTCAATTCCTCCACTAAAATTTTGATCTTTTTAACCAATATGGAAGAAGTGAGGATACTTCAATTTCATTGCTTCATTTGCTTCCCATGTATCTTCTTCTACTTGTTTGTTTCTTTACAGTACTTTTATAGAAGCTACTTCTTTATTTCATAACTTCCTAATTTTTCTATACATAATATAAATGGGTACTTCCTAATAAGTGAGATCTCTCGAAATTTGTACATATTCAGTAGGAGTAATAAAAGATGGGTCACCTATGCATTTTTTAAGTATTGAGACATGAAACACCGGATAAACTGATAACAACTCCTGTGGTAGCTCCAACTCATACACTACTTGGCTGACTTTCCAGATAATCTTATATGACCCAATATAGAGTGGACTCAACATTCCTTTTTTATTAAACCTCATTACTCCTTTCATTGTAGACACCTTAAAGAACACCCAATCCCCTATAGAAAATTCTAGTTCTCACCTTCTAATATCCGCATAGGATTTATATCAACTTTTAGTTGTTTATAGAATTTTTTGTATCACTTTGAATTTTTCCATAGCTTGATGACAAAGATCTGCCCCAAATAAGACATTTTCACCTGTTTCGAACTAGTTAATTGGTGATATACAATTTCGACCATATAAAAGCTTCATATGGTGCCATTTTAATGCTAGAATAGTAGCTACTGTTATAAGCAAATTCAATAATGTGTAGGTTATCATCCCAGCTACCCTTACAATCTAATATACAAGCTCGCAGCATAATCTCAAGAGTCTGTATTGTAAATTCTGCATGTCAATCCGTTTGAGGGTTAAAGGTTGTACGTAAATTTACTTGTTTTCCCAAAATCTTCTGAAACGACTTCAAGAAATTTGCAGTGAATTGATCTCCTTTATCATATATTATAAAAATCTGTACTACATGTAGTCGAACTATCCCTTTAAGGTACAACCTCGCATACTCTTCCGCTGTATAAGTAGTCTTCCCCGACAAGAAGTGCACAACTTTTGTAATACTATTAACTATTACACATATGTAGTCAAAATTCATGAATATGCGAGGAAAACATGTGACAAAATCAATGTTGAGTATGTCTCATTTCCAAATTGGATGTTCTATACGATGCATGTAACCTCCACGCTTTATTGTTCTACTTTTACATGTTGACAATTTGGACACTTACCCACGAATTATGGAATGTTCTTCTGCATATCCCCCCACCAATACATTTCTTTCAAGTTATGATACATTTTAGTTGCACCCGAATGAACAAAGTATCTTGAATGATATGCTTCCATCATGATCCTCTTTCTTAGTTCATCTACATTAGGTACACACAATGTGTTTTGACATCGAAGTACTCCCTCTTGCGTAAGGTCAAATGACTCTGTCATACCATGTTGTACATTCTCCTTAAGCCCTCGAATATATGATGACATCGTTAGTCTTTAGAGAGTCGATTACCAAGTTTCTTGTCACAACTCGAGACCACAACCTAGAAGATATGGAACTCTCAGAGTGAAAGTGACATACTTGAATTCTCAGAGGTCTTTTACAAGCCCTTTTGTATCGTTCATTGCATATATACATATTAAAGTAGTGCGCAATTAATATTTTTAACAAACATTCGAATTGTCTTTTAATTTTTTTTCTTATAAATCTCATAGAAAATACTATGTCCCCTTTAATGAAATCTTAGACAAAATATTACTTGGGACACGACCCATATACAATAGAAATATATTACTGCTAAGTCTATTAGAATACTTCAATTGAAGATTTAAAGACAATTATGCCCTCTAGTTAAATGAGGACCTACTTCAACTTGCTTGAACGATCCTATAATCCAAGCTTAGCTCAAAAAAGTACCTTCACCTATGAATCACTTTAGGAATAGATAAAAGAATGGAATTAGTACATACACATGTACTAAGTATAGCATAATGTATAAACTTCACGAAAACAAACATATAATGAAAATGTGCATGTTTTGATTCAAATATCATAGTATAAGCATAAGAACAACATTTAACACGTTAGAAACACATAAAAAGTCACTTTAGCAATTTATCACATTTTAGGGAACACATTACAATGAAGTAAGTCACTGTTACAGTTAACTCCTTCACTGTTATAGTGAAGTTTCTTAATTTAACCTTAAACACTTTCTAGCATGTAATTCCCTCACTAAAAGCTATCCTAAGACTCACTTACGTAAGACAAAGAGATACCACCCATACACCCTCTCTAGGAACACCTAAATGATCCTTAAGACCAACTATAATGAGACACACACACCAATAATACACCTATCACATAATCATGAGATCCTATGACAAAGGTTTTTCTAAGGTTCATTTGAGTGAGTTTTGAAGCGACCACCCACACATTCACTTTCACACACACTTAAGAGATCCTTTCGATTACCTAGGATAAGATCAGTCTCTATTAACACAATAACATTCATAAAATATGATATTGACCTCCCAAAGTTTATCAAAACACCTACTCAAGTAAATCAAGAAAATAATGTCCATAAATGACCTCTTCAAGCTTACCTAAGTAACCCTTAAGACTACTCATGTTTTGATCATGTCTACATAATCAACCAACTTCTCTAACTAGAGTCATTCTTATGACTTATCTAGGTAAGATACAAAGTTACCATTCCTATGCCCCCTTCACACCTTAACTTGACAACCCTTAACTACTCAAAATATGTACTTATTCATTTAACAAGGTTTCTTTACTTATGTGATTACATTCATTAGTTAATTTATAAGACATTCATCACCTAAAGGACATTAAAGTAATGGTCTTGGAGAAGACCTAGGGACTCTCACTAACATCTTCAAAGCCTATTGTGCAATGTCTAGATAGTGTCCTATACCACTACCTAAACTTTATAGAACTTCTCAAATACTAGTAGGTATTCCATATGATCAGAATAGGAAATACCCGACATAGACCATAATAGCAAAGCAAGGTTCCGGATTTGTAAGGTACTACGACTCAGGTTGTTCTAATTGCCAATGATAGAACTTGGACACATCCTATGTAGGCATATGGTTAAGGAATATGAATGGTTTTCTTTTGTACTCTAGTCTCGTTCTTCACTAGAGCTACTTCCCAGTCCATACTCACTTGGTTGTAGCCTTTTTTGTCATAGAGTAATTGTCATTAAAGGATCACATTAAAAGGTTCCATATCTAGTTCATCACCCAATCACATTCACCCTACAAAAGTGGTCCCCTAGGGCTTCCTTACAATGGCGACGAAGATAACTTAATGAATTTCCTAAGGATGATATGATGCCATTCCATCCAACAAACCTTAAGTTCATCATTCATACAAGAAGGATATTAATACGGCTTTTGACTTTAAGGTTCATAACCTTACCACAAGGTTTAAGGTTTCACATAAAGGACCTTCTTATCATCCTTCAAGGTCTCATTTGACTCATACATACAAGACTAAGATTTTTTTGAATCGTAAGTCAATATATATCATGTTTACGTTCACACATGTATCATTTAAGGAACACAAGTCTACCACACAAGACAAAAATACTTCACTTTAGCACATATTAAATATCATTCTAGAAGAACATAGGAATAACCATTACAATCTTAAAGTCTCCCTATTCACTACTATAACATCATCAATATAACCACCATAGAATCATTTATTCAAGTAAGAATAATCATGCATCAACTCTAAGACTACACACCCAAAGACATAGTCATAGTATGACATGATCACCTAATATCAATAGAAGAAACACATACTTTCACAGTACTCACATGTATATTGATATAATCATACTTCACAAAAATCACTACAAAAAGCATCATAGTATATCAAATAGTCGCCGACAAGTCCATGATCATCTTGAGAAATAAAGTAAAGCCCACAAGGCCACATCATTCACATAGCACCACCACCATATGTGGACCATATCAATCACTGCATAATTAAAGTGCAACATTACATAAAATAGGGAGAAATATGGTAGCGTACCACCAATCCATTCTCACAACTTCAATCCAAAGCTAAATCGTCACATTAAATGCCATAAGGACCTTACCCATGGCCATGAACATCAATTCAATACAAAAACCATAATACTCAATGAATCTAGGTTAATATAAATATATCAATATAATACAACCTATACATAACTTGAATAAATTATTACATCATTCAATAACCCATAGAAAACTACAGTAGAATTCATAAGCATTAAGACAATATCACTTAACCTATAAAGTAGTCAAAATATAGGGTTAATCAATTTTATGGGTTCATATGTTTTTTGAGATAATATTCTCTAATTAACAACAATTCGATCAATATACAATGCTTTAAAACCTTTAATGCAAGAACCCACGGAAAGATGATAAAATTTGACAAGTTCATCTTTAAAAACATTAGAAAACTCTTTGAATTTTTGTCTCCTTGATGAATGGATTTTTAAGGATAAAAGACAATACCTCGCTTTGTTAATACACCAATTAGATGAATACTCACCACTCAAATCTCCAATCCAAGCTCTTACTTGAGTTTTGGCTTCAACGGAGTTCTAGAGAATTTCTTGGAGATTTTGGTGTTTTGATTTGGAAGAATGAATTCATCTAGTTATTTCAGACTTATAAACCCACTTAAAATACCTAAAATACCCCTAATTAACCGCCCAAAGTGTTATTTGGACATTGGGTGAATTCACCCATTCATCCTTGTAACTCAATAGTCAACTGCACATAATGCAGTCATCATCGACGACTGGCCATCAATGGGCTGTTAGTCCCTTGACAGTCCATCATGTCCTCCGTAGATTGGATCAGATAATGGAAAATGGGAGCTTAGCTCCCTAGGATAAGTACCCATCGATGCCTTAGCACCTACGGGCATCAATACACCTACCGGGCGTCGATAGATTCTGTAGGTGGGACTGTTTTTCTTTTGAAGTTTTGGCCACCTACTTGGGTCCTTATTCAAGGATCATTGGTTGGTCCTTGGTGATGTTTTCCCTGTCGTTTACAACCCGAAAATGTTCATATCAATTTCATCCAAAACGAATAGATGAAACTAAATGAAACATGCCAAGACAAACAAAGTCATTTCAAGGCAAACCTTTCAAACGTCATGGACATTCTTTGACGTTTGACCTCCAAACCCATGAAACTTCAAACCCTTCCTATAAAAACCATAATAAATCATTTAAGGATCTCACTAACTGATGGAACACACATATAGGCTCATGAACAAACATTAGTCACATATGTGACTAGTCGTCGAATGTCATGGTCTTCCCTTGACGTTTTTGTTCCAATTCACCTAATAATTTAGAAACTGCCTCAATATCAAATTATAAAACATTTTTGACCTTAGACCCTCATGAAAAACATTTTAGACTCTAGCTTCACCTAAATCATTTTTAAAGCATCACACTTTCCTTTTAACGTTCAACCTACAATCATGAATACTTATAGAGTATAGAAAATATGAGGTTAGTAAAAACAATGTACTATGTATGACATATGAAAATCATGTGAAAAAGGAAAATTTAGTTCAAACATACAAGTCATGCTATTTTGATAAAAACCTTCTTGAATTAATTTAGAAATCATCATATAGTATCATCATTGAGAACATGACGTAAAACATCAATTTTTTAAAAAATAGGAGCATACTTACAATAAACCAAAAATCACACATAAACTACTACTATCCTTAGTTATCCTAAGTCTCCGCTAAGTAATACATAAGAAAATTTCCCATACAATCCCCTCAATACATACTTAGGAGGTTCTGAAGACTACTATGGATAAGCGTACTTCTTTTAATTTATACAATTCACCACTTAATATCAAGAAACTATAGAAACGTACATATACTTACGAACTTCACATAAGAACCACCGTCAAAGGAAACCCCCAATTTACACTTGATGCAATGTGACAGTAGCATCCCATACTACCACTCCCACTTAGTGCTCCTTAGGAATAAACTTAGAATAGGCACATCACATTCATCACATACTATGCTTTTATCATAAAAGTCATACCATAAATATGCCTTTTTAACATTATACATAAAGTCACATTATTTTCATTTACATCATATCATGACCCCTTAATACATTTCATATATGGACAATCAAAGACTCCATCCAAATGTCTAAGTAGTACACCCTTAAGAATACATATTCCTTTAACATACTTTTGTGGGGGATAGCTTTAACCGGCATAGACCATGGATGCTAGACATGAAATCCGGTATTAACCCCTACCGATGAGGGATCCCTACTTGCCTAAAGGAGGGTCATACTCTTTAGCCTTACATAGATTCTCCAATAGCTACAGCTACGCGGCCGCAAAGTTAAGGATAAGGATATTGATACTATGTAACTAATTCTATACTAACAAGGAGCACCATTCTCAAGAGGTACATTGGATACAACATCTTTACTCATGAAGTGCACCCACCGTTCCTGAAATCTTGTTTGTTCTAAGCATAACTTCCTCACGGGGTCCTACACATTCATTAACTATAGATTAGGAGATAACTATTCAACATCCCATCTAAACTCACGAAGGGTATCCAACCTCCAAACTATATTTGGAAATCTTACCAGGAATAGTGAGGTTGCTACTAAACACTTCATCTCAAATCATAAAAAATATTCGCCCCAATATCCCCTTTTAATAATTTAGGAATAGTAGGGATGGTCTAGACACTCCATGTCTACTTACTAAGAGTCTCCACTCTTCAATCCCCCATTTTCATTCATTGTTTTCATTCATGCATTCAAGTGTGTCTGTGAGTACATGTGAGCATACAATTCACATAATAACCATTATTCATATTAATGACTTCAAGACTTGATCAAACCAACATTTATAACCATTCACACATTATAATACTTCACATGTCAAATCCATACTTCATTTGGACATAAATCCTTCAAGATACTCATTTCAATCTTGTAGGACATACCATACATCTACATATCAAAATTATTATTTCACTCCACATATCATGCTTAAAGTCAAATTTTACAATACACATATAACATCGTAAACTTCAAGTAAAACACCACCCCCAAGGTGGACCATAACACTCAAGAGAATTTCACAATAAGGATTAAACCATATACCCAACTTAGCATTCATCTAAGCTTTCACCACCTATACAAAATTTATCCAACAAATCTTTATAAAATAACCCTTAGGGAAGTAGCTAATCAACAACAAAGCCACCAAGAAAAAAAACTTTAACATTATCGAATCATGCTCATTAAACCCATTTCATAAGCTAAAAGCTGATAAATAAAATAGACATGATTCTGTTGGGTTTCTTTACTTTAAAATCATCATTTGAAACTAAGAAAAACACATTTAATACTCAAAACATTTTCATGCAAATACCCATAACTAGAGTCCTGGATTGAAGAAGTTTGAAGTTGAAATGCTTTTTGAAATCTCTTTAAAATGGCTCTTTGAATGAAAAAAGGTTAAGTGATGACTACCATACCATAATATGAAGAAACCCCGCGTATTGATGAAGAGAACGTGTACAACTTGGTCATCTTCTTTGGACCTTGAAGCTTCTTCAAGTGGGGATTTTTGAGAAGGAGTTTTTGATAGATTTTATATTTGATCTTTATGGTTATAATTGGTTAGTGAAAGGGTGTTTAAAATTACCTAAAATTGTCAACAAATTAACCCCAAATTTCCCAAAGTAATCATACAGTATTTGGTCTCTTTTTCAAATTCAAATATGACTTAAAAATGACACAACCAAATCTGAGACTGGGCTGCGCGTTGCGACGTCACCTCCTGATCTTTGTTCTGGAAATTATTTTGGGAAAGTAAGGTTCATGTTGGCCCCCGTTGCAGGGCAAATTTTTCCCATCAAGTACTAGCGTTGCGCAACAACCTTCAAATCTAGACTTTCTGGAAGCTTTGATGGCCCATGATTGGGTCCTCCTTGGGGACCTTAGGATGGTCCCCAGGGTGGCATCCTCAGAAGTTTTGACCCTTTATATGTCACTTTACTCATAGAAACCATGGTTTCTCAATTCTCCTTCAAACCTTCCCCCATAACATCACTACAAAACACTACGACACACTATTTCCACTTGGACTAGTTTTCGGACGTCTTGGCCATTTGACTTGCAAACTTTCCCAAACTTTACAAACTGACTTCTAATGCTAAAATACACTATTTTAATACATTATTAACTCAATAAATACATGCAAAACTATAGTTCAACCCAATTCATTTCTAGGGTGTAACAATACTCCCCCAGTTGGGAACACTCTTCCTCGAATGACGCTTAAATACATTCAAGGAAATCTAGGACTCAACTAGCAGAATATTGCACATCACATAAAGGTCAATACATTCATAGCCAATGCACTATAATCATAAGGCGCACTAACTTCACATAATTAAGCATTTAAGCAACATGAGCAAATTGGAACAAGTTCCACAATTCAAAATACACTTTGATTGCTACATTAATAGAGGAACTACCTTCTTCAACATTGATCATGCTCATCACATCATATAAAAGCGCAACGTGTAATAAAAATCAAATCACATATTGACACATAGCATAAAATAATTGAAGCAATTAAGAAAATATAGTAAACTACACTTTATAAAAGAAAGGTAGATAATCTACCAATCTACTTTATAACTATGGTGACATTAAGAGCATGAGAAAACATCACATTATCAATAAAACACATAACGTAAGGAAGCATTCAACTCATACTAATGCAAGACTCAAAAACAAACAAAATACCTTGGATTTTTGGTCAAAAACTTGAGTAAGAGAATAAAGGAAAGATAAAGACTTCAAATACCTTCCTACTCTATTCATTCTCCCCCATTAGGGTAAACATATCGAAAGCAAAGGAAAACAACCATAAAGAACTTATCATTTTCCAAGGCCTTCACTCCGAATTAGTCGCTTCTTTAGCTCAAGTGCAAGGAAACGATTTCTCTATGGCGCATTGCGATCCGGACCACCATGAGAAGCTTGGTTGACCTTTTCCCCTTTTTCCTTGAGGGTAGGAAAATCTCTCATCTTATGGACCCTATTACCACATCCGAAGAAACCATCTGTTCCGGAAAGACACCTACCCAAGTGTAGCTTCCCACAATTAGTACACCTAGGCCTCTCAAAAGCATAACCACCTCCTTGAGAATTTTAGATGGAAACCCTATCCTTGTTCCCCATTGAAGACTCGTGATTATACAACCTCTTCTTAGAGTTACGTTGACGTGACTAATACAATCTAGGCCTCTTTCAATCTCTATTCATCTCTCAAAGCGTGGATTCTTCAATTTGTTAAGCATACACCATGATCCTAGAGATATCATATCATTATGAAGCATAGCCGTACAACATTCATTTTCCACCATACTAGCTACCCAGTCACAAAATTATTCATTCTAGGCCTAGAGTTGGCTACAAAAGTTGGGGCATATTTAGAGAGTTTGTTGAACTTGAGAGTATACATATTCACACTCATTTCCAATTGACGAAGGTTCATAAATTCAACTAACTTCCCCTCTCTTAACTATTATGGAAAGAACCTATCAAGAAAGATTGTTTTGAACACTTCCCAATCTACCTTCCCTTCCCTTAAGGGTCTCTCATCCTTGTATTTCTCAAACCACACTTCTGTAATATCTTCGTTGATAAGTAGCTAATTCCTCCTTTTCTCTAGGATTCACACCCATAGCATCCATCACCTTGAACACCTCATCTATGTTGCCTTGTCGGTATTCATCCAACTTAGTGCCACAGAAGGTCAAAGGGTTCATCCTCATCAAAGCTCAGATTCTAGTAGCGGGAATACTTGTATTGGGTGGCGGTCAAACTTCTATGTTAGCTTAGGCAACCACATGATTAGTGACAACATGATCTTGAGTCATCATAACTTGAGTCAAATCCCTAAGTGAAATCCTTATATCCGCATTAGTAATATTCCCTTCAATATAGGGAGCTTGAGGACCTTGGGGCATTGGAGGCATTCCGGGAACTTCAGGTCCTTGAGGTTCCGGAGGGGGAACCACCTCATTCACATCCCCTTGGTCAACTATTGGAACTTCATCACCACATAGCGGAGTTCTGTCGTTAGCTACTTTTTCTTCCCTTTCTAGCGTGTGTCCTTCTCGTATTCATGTCATATAAACACAAGTGAAGATGTTGAGAAAATTAACTTATAGAACTCAACTCTATGGCATGACACTAGAGTAGTGAAGAAAGTGAAACCAATATCGTCGTATAGCCTCTCGCTCATAAATATGTCGCGACTCACACCAATGAACACGAATCTACTGGATGTGGCTTGTGAGACTTTGGAGCCTAAAATATATCTCTAAATCTTATCATCTAATACAAATTTAGTTACGACCTGCAAGAACACCCTAGAAGTTAGGGCAACCCTTATTTCGTAACAAGGCATACTTGACCATTCGAAGGTATTATACTAGCCTCTTAACTATAACTCATTATAAAAGACATGATAAGTAATTCAAAATTTATAAATACTAAAATATAGTCTCGTCGTCACAAGCCAACTTAAAGACGTTATTATCTTAGGGACATGGTCCTTTACATTGAAAGAAATACATAAATAGTCTTATACAAGTCTTAAAGAACAACTAAAGAATTAAAGACTATGTCCTCGAATATATGAGTACATAATTAGTCATAGGAGAGTCAATTCCCAAGCTTGCCTTCTAACCTTCACCATGCAAGCAACCTATATTTATAGAGTATAGGAATGAATGGGGTTAGTACAGACAATGTACTAAGTATGACATATGAAGTATAATGCAAAAAGGGAAAAATTTGTTGAAACATAGGAGTCATGCTATTTTTATAAAAAACCTTCAGAATTAAGTTATAAAACATCATATATTATCATCATTTAGCACATGAGTTAAAACTTCGATTTTCATAACATTGGAGCATACTTATAGTAAACCCAAAATCACACATGAACTATTCCTATCCTAAGGTTATCCTAAGTCTACCCTTAGTAAAACATAAGGAAATCGCACATACAATCTCCTTAATACCTACTTAGGAGATACTAAAGACTCAAATTGATAAGAGTATTTCTTTTCATTTACATAAATCACCACTCATTATCAAGATACTATAGAAACGTACTTATACTTTGGAACTTCACATAAGAACCATCATTCAATGGAGCTTGAAGATTCTTCAATGGAGGATTTTTGAGAAAGAGTTTTGGAGAGATTTTTTCTTTGATCATTATAATTTTTAATTGGTTGGTTAAATAGGGTTTAAAGTTAACTAAAAAAGACTACAAATGATCCCTAAAGTTCTCAAAAGACCCCTACACTATTTGGACCCTTTTCTAAATTAAAATTTTACATAAAAATGAGGTAGGAAAATCGGGGTTTTGGCTCTGCATCGCGAGGACACCTCTTGAACTTTGTTGTGGAAATTACTTTGGGATACTAAGGTTCGTGTTGGCCCTGCATCGAAGGGGCAACTTTTCCCATAAAGTACTGGTTGCGCATCGCAAAGCAAAGCAAACTTCAAATATATGCTGAATGGAAGCTGTTATATCATGTACCAATGTGTGATTTCAAAGTTATTACATATTTAATTTTGAAATGATGTGATGAGTATGTTTAATATTTAAAAGGTAGTTCCTCCACTAATGAAATAAAAATGATGAAGCATGTGTGATTTTTTAAATAAGGAATTTATTCCAAATTGCTTATGTTACTTAAAATGCTTTATGATACGAATTTTATGTTACTTATTAGTTTGATTCATTTACTATGAATATTATGACCTTGATTATAGGTGTGGTATGCTTCTAGTTCGGTCCTTGATGTCCTTGAAAGAGTTTAGTGACATTTGAGGATGAATATTGTTTTAAGTGGGGGATGATGTTATGACCAATGAAAATGGTCAAACTAGAGCTTATAATGTGTTTCATGAGTTATTCATGAATTAAAATGGTAAAAATTAGCATTAAAAGTCAGTTTTTGAAGTTTGGAAGTAAAACTTCAAGGAACGACCAAGACGTTTCGAAACTAGCCTTGTGTGTGTTAGTGTTCCTTGTATGTTATATGTGCTTATGCATATTGTTTAGATTTTAATGTCAGTGGGTATGAACTTAGCTCTATAGGGACATGTTTAGGGTCAAAATGTCTGAGTACAACTTTTTGGGCCCACCCTAAGGGTACCCATGAAAGACCCAAACATTTCACATGAAAGCTTCCCAAGGGAGAAAAGTTTATCACATAGGTAAAGAAAAGGTGCTTCGCGTACCTTCTCCAGCTTAGGCCAAAATTTTTGGTTCCTGTCGCAGCCACTTCACACACCTTTTTGTCCAAAAATTAATTTCGAAGAACTTTTGAGAACATCTCCGCCACACAGACTTGTGCCCTGACGATAACTCTTAAAATTTAAGTGAAATTTGACTTGTCAGAAATGGTCCAATCAATGTAAGGGTGTTTTTGGTATTTTGGGGAAGTGTTATCTACTGATTTTAGGTCATTATACACCCATTCCCAAAACAAAAATAAAAATTTCAAAACCCTCAATAGTTCTTCTCTCCCAAAAAGCTCTCTCAAACTTTGCCTGAGCCAACTCAAGGTGGAGCTAAAGTTGGAGGTTTTTGCACATTTACTTCATAAAAATTTCGTGGGTTTCTTTTCATTGAGGTAGGTGGTTCATTCTTTACTCTTCTTTCATTCAACAAGCCCATTTTATGACTTTTTAAAAAAGGGTTTCAAACTCCAACTTCTTCTACTTTGAACTCTAAGCAGGGGTTATGCATGAAAACATTTTAATTAATGTTATATGATATTTTTAAACATTAATTTATGATTCAAAGGTTGAAAACTCAATTACCCAATGCTTAATGCAATTTCTTAAATTTTGTCTTATGAGGTGGATTTAATGTACCTGATTAGATAATGTGAGAACTATAATTTTCTTCATGTTATATTGTGATTACCTACTTTCTTTAAATGCTTTATTATGATAAATTGTTGGTGATATTTAGAAAAGGTGGAAAAGGCTTGGATCAAGGGTAAATTTTCCTAATCTTTCTTAGTTCTTATTATGAGATGATCTTCAGTGGTATTGTCCAGCGTTGGTGGCGGTGTTTAATTGAAGTATGTCAATGTGTATGCATATTTTTATTTATGGTATTGAAGGCGTAATATATGAAGTAAGGGAAAATTATGATGTATATGCATGATGTGTTTTAACAAGTTGAAAATGAATATTTTTATGATGTTATGTTTAAATGATGTTTATGTCTATGTGAAGAATGGTAGTTGTGAAGTATGATGAATGTGGGTCAGAGCATGTATAAAAGTCAATGTAATGAATTATGATTATTATGTATCAGGTGTGCTCACATGTACTCACACACACACTTTGAATGAAGTGATGAATATGTTGGAGGTTGATGCCCTTCATGATTTGAGATGTGGTATTCAAATATAATCTCTAGGGATAAGTACACTTCGTGAGTTTAGATGTGGTACAAAATAGATATCACTTAACCTATAGTCTATGAATATTTAAGATTCAGTGGGGGAGATATGCTTAGCACCGAGAGGATTTGATGTAGAGGTGGGTACACTTCCTGATTAGAGTTGTCGAATCCAAAAGTACCTCTTGGGATGAGTACTCCTTGTTAAAGAGAATGATTATATTAGTAGCAATCTGCGTATCCCTTAACTATGCTCCCGTGTAGGTATAGCTATTGGAGATTCAATGTAAAGGCTAAATGATAACTCTACCTTAGGGAAGTGGGGATCCTTTATTCGGTAGGGTTAATACCGAGATTCCATGTCTAGCTCTTATGGTCTATCTAGGTTAAAAATAGTCTATAGAAATTGAATGTAAATGATCTAAGTCTTCTTAAGGGTGAACTACTTACGGTAGGTGGTGGAATTGGACTATATCTATCCATTGCACAAGTACGTATTTGGAGGGATTCATGGTGTGTCCTTATATGTAAATATATGAATGGTTCATAATTTGATGTACATGAAAGTAATGTGAAGTCTTATGTTAAAGAATCATGTCGAAGTTATGTCATATATGATGAAGTTATGAATGATGAATGTGGTGTGCTTGACACAAGGGAATCCTCAAGGAGCACCAATTGGGAGTAGTAGCATGGGATGCTACTTTCATATTGCATTTAGTGTAACTTACAAGTACAATTGGAGAATGGAACTTATGTGAAAACCTTAATTTATAGTATGTTCCTCTAGTGTCTAGTTATAGAGTGTGGACTTGTTACCTGTGCGAGGTAAGACTATGGTTTGTACTCTTGAGTATCACTTATGTATGTATTAGTGGGATTATATGGGCAGTTCCTCGATGTCTTACCTTGGTGAGTCTTAGGATAAATTTGTTAGGAAACCTCAAGGTAAATAAGCTCACTGTGAGTTGGTATGAAGTGTGTTCACTGAATGATATCTTGAGTTCCCTGTAATATGCCGTTTTATTCAAAAATTATAGAAGAGTCACTTTATGTGTTAAATGATGATTCATATGTTATTATACTTCTATATTCATGAAAGTTTTACTTAATTAACATGGAAGCATTATTTATACTAAATGTCCCCTTTTGCATGATTTTGCATATGTCATGCTTAGTACAATATTTGTACGGACCCTATACTTTTCATGCTCTATAAGTAAAGGTTGGAGGCAAGGTGAAGGTTAGAAGACAAGCGTGGGAATCGATTCGCTCAAGACAAAGTATGTCCCCATATATCTTACAGCATAGTCTTTATTTCTCTAGTTCTTGTTTAAGACTTATTAAGTATTTCTTTCGATGTAATGGTTTGTTCCCCTAAGATATTTATGTCGGATCTTTAACTAGGATTTTTAAGATAAGATTATCCTTTAGTATTTATAAAGATGCTTCTCCTTATTATTAGTTATCGTGAAAAGTTGTAATTATGTACGACTTTTCATGTCTTATGTAATGAATAATAGCTTAGAGGCTAGTACAAGACCCTAGAAAGGTCAAGTATGCCTTTTTCCGACCTATGGGTTGACCTGACATATAGGGTGTACTTGCGGGTCGTAACAACATTTCATGGTAGTCTATATCACTTTAGAATAATTGTTAACCTATATTCACCTTTTGGGAAGGGACACCTCTCAAATCTAGTTTACTCAGTACTAAGATAACGTAACTTTTAAAATATATTTAAACCTTTCTTATTCATCAAATATTAATATAGGACATAGGAGACTAACCCGTTGTATAATTATGTTATTATCTCATTAGGTTTAGAATGAGAACTTCCTTTCATCGCAACCCATCATTAGTGAGATCAACTCATCATAGTACTAATATAGGCACACAAGAGAATCACCTTCAACCTGCATAATCATACACTTACCATGATCTCACATTCAATATCTTCATAACATTTTGTCATGTTCATCATATCATAATCATCATATTGTATTCATATCATACTTCAATTGAACATCATCAACAAGTATAGACCATAATAATAATATACGTAAAGTATTCATAATCTGAAAAGTATTACCAATCGCTTCCAAGAATCTCTTTCAAGACTATACCCTCAATTTCATCACATTAAACAATTAATCAAATTACCATCATGATATATTATTTAATTAACAAATAACATATTCAATTACAATATCTTGAATCATCTATAAACCTTTCATGTTAGAGTTAGGGAAAAAGGTTCATCGATGGATCTTTTATTGAAATAGTTCAAGACTAAGGACTACAGTAATCCACAATCAAACAATCATAATCTATCATTATAAACCAATGGGATATAACATTAAATAAATTTGATAGGTAATCCATTAAATTGGATGAAACCATGATATTAGACATCTATGGAAACCAATTTTGAAGAGCCTCTTGGGGGAAGAGATCCCAAGATTGAATAGCTTCCATACATTTAAAATCCTTAAACAATGATGGATAAACACATTGATTCTTGAGTACCTAATCAATCTTTAAATTAGTCTTCAATGGTGGTCTTTGGGTAGTGAGAGAAAGTAGTGAGAAATGAAAGCTAAATGGGTTTGGAAAATAATGAAGTGTTGAGTTAGTTTAATGAAGTCTTACTCATTTTTATTCCCCAAAAAACTTGATTAACCACCACTTATCCATTAATTAATTTATTAACTAATTTTCTAGTATCCCCAAGCTTAAAGGAAAATTGTCCTGAGCCAAGGCCCAAATGAGCACTCCACGTCGGCGAGGCGTCAATCCAACCATGGACCGTCTTGATAACTCGTGGTTTGGATCAGAGACTAGTACTTGCAGACACTTTCTTATTTTTCTAAGTATGTAACAATGATCTTCATCGATGGTCCATTAAACCATAGACGGCTTGTTGTTTGGTTCGTCAATATCAACTATCAAATGAAAGCTTTTGGGGTCAAAATGTAAGGTCCTCTTCAAGGACAGTTAGAGTGTTGTTTTGGGAGTTCTACCCAAATTTTTAGACCCTAAACACATTCTAATACGTATTTCAACCATTTCCACCAAATTTTACTCAATTTTGACTCTTACTATCCCTTAAAACACACCAAGTCACACTAGGTCGTTTTGAGAAATCTCCGGAGGCCATGGTCGTCCCTTGACGTTTTGGTTCTAATATCTCCTAATAAAGTTCATTGCCTTTGTTTAAGCATAGAAGCACTTTTATAAGGCATAGTTCATCCAGCGAGGTTCTAAACTATGACATGGAATTTCACAGTGTTACAGAGATTATGAGAATGCATGGAGTTCTCTTGTTGATTATCTCGGATTGGGTACCCAATTAACTTCTCATTTTTTGAAAGCATTCTAAAGTGGACTTGGTACAACGGTGAAACATAGTACTGCATTTCATACACAAATGCATGGTTTGGCCGAACGAAGCATGCAAACCTTGGAGGACATGTTAAGAGATAGTGTCATCAACTTCAAGGGTAATTGGAATTACCATCTATCATTGATAGAATTTTGCTATGATAATATTTATCATTAGAGTATTTCAATGGCACCCTTTGAGGCCCTTTTTGTGAGGAGATGTAGATCTCCGATTGGGTGGTTTGAGGTGTCATATACGGGATTACCCACTAGACGTAACAGGTGTCTTCTTCCTCTTTGAGGACTAAGACTAGCCTCTTAGCTTACATTATTTACATCATTACATTCATAGGTTGAAAACGCAGAAGAACTTAAAACTATTCATTATTTCGATTTGGTGGTTTATATAGACATGTACATATTATATATATAGATGATACATATATATATATATATATATATATATATATATATATATATATATATATATATATATATCGTGTAGACATAGACCCTTTGTATAGGAAGATTACTTAGTTTTTATACTTTTATCGCACATAAGTATATAAAATATAAAATATTCATAATAGTCGTCTCATCTCGTGACCTTCTAATGTAAGTGTAAAAACATGGGCATAACCCACCCATCAAAGTAAAAATGCCTCAAATGGTCTATAGAATGATTCATTATAAATGGAAAGGAAAGAGCCATAGAATTCTTTAACTAAAAACAACTCCATGAGCTAGATAGTGGCATCACCCTATAAAATTGAGGACCTACCCTACTTTTATGGTAAAGAGATAAAAGTTTTCCTCAATTTTGTCTCCAAAAGCCCTTCAACGACCGGAACCTAAAATGTTGGGGGGAAAGGAACAATGGGGTTAGTACACCACTTGTACTATGTTTGAGACCATATGCACAGATATATGAAAACATGCTAAGAAAGAGGGACATTTCCTATAACATGCACTTTTCACTAAAAAGAATTTATGCACTTTCAACAAGACCATACCAACCAATAGAACATGTTTATTTAGTCAAAGTCATGTACATAACAAGAACAACAAAATCAAGACTAGTCAAGTCAATCATGCATATCATATAATTGAGTAAATATTCATGTAACTCTATCGTCAAGTCATAATAACAACAAGCACGAATTAGAGTACATTTCATTATAACCAAAACAAAAAAATTACCCATGAAACCCAATCAAGTCAACAAGAGCAATGACCAAGTAAATCTCCATAGCCTTACTAAATGAAGTAATCCTACAAAAATCATGACCAACATCTTACTTTACATAATATAGAATTTAATTTCATTTATCATCTCACATTAAGAGTGTAAACCAACACATATCTAGAAGTGAGACTAATCAACATAGAGTATAAAGAATGTGCAAGTTAATCATATATAAATAAGATATCATCATAAGCAAAATAATACATAAGAACATCCTCCTAAGACTCCCCTCAAGGCTAAATATTGCAATGTTTAGGTAGAGTCCCATAACCCTACCTAGACTAATCTAGACCCCTTAGGTTATCATAGCTATAATTCATTCATTTAGTTCGTTTTACCTTTTGGAAACATCTTGAGCTAACCTACATAAACCACATGAGTTGTTATGGAATCCGGTCTCATGGAACCCTTCAGTTAAAGAAGTCCAACTACTTGCCAAGGTAGTACAAAAACTTGAACATAGAAACTACGTGGATCCACTAGCTAGTATTATTTTGAGGGCAAAATAGTTTAAGAACTTGGAGATAAAGTTGGGACCGCCTTTATTCTACATGCATTGTAGTATACACTAAAAAGAGTACGTTTGTGATCCTACCTTCCATATGTGGGAAGGGATAAACCTCACTCGGTGCTAAGGTAGAGTCCCTTTTGAAATACCTTTATTGTCTTTATTAATCATCATAGCTTATTGCAGGTAATAGGGTATAACCCTTGTATATTCATCATAATAATATCTCAATAATAATTTGCATAAGTATTGTCCTTTCATTACAATTCAAATAGGTGAGCTTAAGACATTAACATAGTCACATCATTATATCGAACAAAGGTAAATCATTCACCATCCTTATACATAGTTAAAACATTTAAATTCAACATTATACCACCCTATCAATCCTAATATAAGGAATACTCCAGTACAACATTATCACTTAATCATAATTAACAATATATTGAAGTAAAGGATAGGGATCATAAGACTTACCAAGAATCATTAATAGTTTACCATAAATCGTCAATTCAACCCAATTTTGGTATACATCATAATAAGTCAATAACCAATATGATAACAAGGCTAGAAGAATCACTACTTGACAATTCAATACTAGATCATATCTTAAGACAATATACATAGGTCAATTCATAATATACTTCATAACATCGATAATCTTCTCAAGAACTAGCATGAAAGTCTATAAATCACCCTAATTTGTTCATGATTAGTGTAACAACATCATATAGTAGTAATTCAACCAATAACAAAGTCAATTTAACCTATATAACCTAATTCATATAATGATCGTAACTCAGGGCTAAAGTTTAAAGATTATATTCTACAAACTAGACCACACCATCAAGATATATAATAATTAAGTAATAATACATGTTAATCGATTCATAATATCCAAAAGAAATCATAAACAAATCAATTCATAACATCAATTTCGTATTGGATGAGAATCCCCTTGAAAACTCAACTTTTGAAATCAGTTTGATGGATCCCTTTGAGGAAAGAGGTCCCAAAGGTGAACTAGATCCCATAAATTCCTAATTGATGAATATAGATGGAGGAATTCTTCCGTTTACAGCCCTCAAACCCTCCCCTGGCTTGGTCTTCAATTGTTTTTTTAGTAGAGAGAGAAAGAAGAGAGAAGGAAGCGAGTTTTGTTTTGTTAGTTGTAATTAATCTAATGGGGTTTGGGTCTTTATATGGGGGGTTAATTAACTTACTTATGCTTACCTAATACCCTAACTAATGACCTCACACCTTAATTAATGAATTAAGACATAGTCAAAACATGCAGAAAATTGGACCCTCAAAAACAAGACAAGGTCAAAAACTCCATTTGTGAGTCGACGATTCCTAGTGCCTTCCGTGCTACACATCTGTGGTTTTGGTCAGAGACTGTGAAAAAGAGGTCCTTCATGGAAATTCGTATGTTTTGGTTGAAGTATGGAATCGATGCCCTATTGATCCACACATGTTTCGTCGTTCCCCTTAGTGGATGAACACTGCCTAGGCAATGTTGACCTCATAATGCAAGTTTCCTCCTATAGGGCTCTTGGTTGGTCCTTGGGGAGTTGGACGTTTCGACTATGAATCGACTTTAAGATATGTTAGACACTGTTCCATCTAATTTCTATAATTTTCAACTTCTAAAAGCAAGTCAAATGGGCTAAACAACGCTAGTACCTGATTGAACTAGTTTCCATATGTCATGGACGTCTTTGGTCATTTTGGTTTTTAAACATTCTAAATGACATATATTAATTAAAATGAACCTTAAATAACTGTCTACATCTTACTAAACTTATGTTTGGATCTAGAACACATCTTGGATTATCAAAATGTTACATGATCCCCCCCCAGGAACATTCGTCCCTCAATGACACTAAAATCTTTTCAAGGAAGGAATAGACTCAAGACTAGATGCCCAACAAACAACAATATATAACAACATCAACCATATCATTTAAACAAGGCAATTAAAAAATTCAATTACTACACACAACGAACATTACATTATGAGGAATGTCCTTCTCAGAACAACAAGAGCTCAAAATAATATTTATGAGTCAATTCTGTCAAAGTTAAACTTAATAACATGCTAAATATTGTTTTATAAAGAAAAACTATATAAAAATGCAGATAATGACTCATAACAAGAAAAATTGCAAGTTCAAGAACAAATGCACAATTTCACTGTAATTCACTTTAAGGACATAAAAAATGCATCTTTTACAAAACTTCATTAAAAATCAAAGCAACTTCAATTTTTGTAATTCTTTTCATTATTAGTAAGAACTACTAACCTTAGTTATCAAATAGATGAGGGAAGTTGGACTTCATGCTGGCCTCGGCCTCCCATTTGCACCCTCAACTAGGTGATTCTTCCATAAGACCTTTACGGAAGCCACCTCTTTATTCCTCAATTTCATTAATTGCCTATGAAGGATTTGAACCGGAACTTCATCATAAGAGAGATTATACTTCACATAAAGACCCTCAATAGGAAGAATAGACTCGGGATATTCAATACACATCTTAAGCATGTAAACATGGAAAATTAGATGAACCAAAACCAATTCACTAGAAAGCTTAAATTCATAGGAAACCTTACCAACCCTTTAGAAGATTTCATAGGGACCCACATAATGAGGACTCAAATTCCCTTTCAATCTAAATCTAACCACATCTTTCATAGGCAAAATTATTAAATAAGCTTTATCAGCATGTACACACTCCAAATCCCTTCTCCTATGATCGACATAAGATTGTTGGCGACTATAGGCCTTTTTTAAGAGACTCCTTATGATATGAACTTTCTTTAAAGTCTTATAAGTCAAATCGGATTAATTAAGCAAAGTCTCACCCACTTTAAACCATCCAATAAGAGACCTACACATTCAATTATACAAGGCTTAAAAAGAAGGCATGAATATGGGAAAATGAAAACTATTATTATAAGTAAACTCCACAAAATAAAAATTCTTATCCCAATTTCCCTTGAAATCTATAGTACAAGACCTAAGCATATGTTAAAAAGTTTAAATAGTATGCTCCAATTCACCATCCATTTGCGAATGAAAAGCGGTTCTTAACTTCACCTTAGAGCCCAAACCTACTTGGAATGACCTCCAAAACCTAGATGTGAATTGTGACCCCCGATCCAATATGATGGATAACTGAATACCATGGCGACACACAATCTTATATAAGAAAATCCTAGCATACTCTTCTGCTCAATTAGTAGACTTGACGGGAAGAAAATGAGTGGACTTGGTCAACCTATACACAATCACCCATATAGAGTCATATTGCCTTAGAGTCCTAGGAAAACGTACTATAAAATCCATATTGATGTCTTCCCACTTCCAAGTAGGAACTTGGATCTCTTGTAGTAACACACCTGACTTTTGATGCTCAGCTTTTACATGTTGGCAATTTGGACACTTACCAACAAAATCCGCTATGTCCTTCTTCAAACCTTCCCACCAAAATGCTTCCCGAAGGTCATGGTACATTTTTGTCGAATCCGAATGAATGGAAGAACGGGATCCATGGGATACCTCAAGGATCCGGTTCCTCAACCCATCTACATTGGAAACACAAAATCTTCCTTGATACATAAATATTCCATAACCGACAACCTTTCATGCATATATTTTCCTCTTATTTAATAACGAAATAACAGTAGTGTTTACCAACTTTGATGTAGAAAAAATTAACATGTGCATGCCTCACGCAACTTACAAAACATATAGTATATTATATTAGAAGACTTGGGTTTACACATCCCAAAAAGTTAAAAAGCGTATAGTCATACTAATATGACAACTCACGTTGACATGACCGAATCATTCCCAAAAATCTCATGTAATAATTTAAAACATAGATCATGCACAAGTCAAAAGTTTTATACAAAAAAGTATATATTCCTATATGCAAGTGTGATCTTTCTTATGGCTTTCAAAATCTCCATATTCAGTGGACACTTAAAGCATCCTCTTGAACATTCCCTACAATAGAAACAAGTATCACTAAGCATATCGCTTTGTGGTGTAGAAACTATAGATCTGGCGCCCTTAGATTCACCAAGTCATCATTCTCAAGTCAAGGTTTGCATAATTAAAATATAATCACTAAATGTAACGACCTGTTTAGTCATTTTGAGCAGCAGATTTTATTTCTGGAAAAACTGTTTTGGTCGACGGATCCCACGACGGACCGTCATGGGCACCACGGACCGTCGGGGGGGCCTTGTTCCAAAACACTTAGAATTCTGAAATTTGGGTACTGAAATCGACTCTCTGAACTTTGTAACAGGATGGAGTGATGGTGGATCCTTCTAAGATTGAAACAGTGAGGAATTGGGTAAGACCTACTAATGTGTCAAAAATAAGGAGCTTTGTTGGTTTAGCCAGCTAATACCGTCGATTTGTCAAGGGATTCTCTTCTATTGCTTCCCAATTGACGAACATGACTAAGCATAATGTTCCATTTGTATGGTCGGATGAATGTGAGGAAAGCTTTCAGAAACTCAAGATCTTGCTGACTACTGCACCTATCCTTACCTTGCTAGTAGAGGGGAAGAACTTCATTGTTTACTGCGAAGCATCTTATTCTGGGTTGGGTGCAGTGCTAATGCAAGAGAAGAATGTAATTGCTTATTCTTCGAGGCAATTAAAGGTGCATGAACATAACTATCCGACCCATGATTTAGAGTTGACTGCGGTAGTGTTTGCATTAAAGCAATGGAGACACTATCTATATGGGGTTAAGTGTGAAGTCTATACGGATCATCATAGCCTACAGTATGTCTTTACTCAGAGGGATTCGAATTTGCGACAGAGGAGGTGGATGGAACTACTGAAGGACTATGATGTTACCATCTTGTATCACCCAGGAAAGGCTAATGTTGTGGCAGACGCCTTAAGTAGAAAAGCAGGGAGCATGGGTACTTTAGCCCACTAACAAGTTTCTAGACGCACGTTGGTTAGGGAAGTCCAAAACTTGGCTAACGACTTTATGAGGCTAGAAGTAAATGAGAAGGGAGGATTTTTTGCCTGTGTGGAGGCAAGATCTTCTTTTCTTGACAAGATCAAGGGAAAACAGTTTGATGATGAGAAACTAAGTCGAATTCGGGATATGGTGTTGCGAGGAGAGGCTAAAGAGGCAATAATTGATGAGGAAGGTTTTTTGAGAATTAAGGGAAGGGTATGTGTGCCCTGTGTTGATGATTTGATCCACACTATTCTTACAAAGGCTCATAGTTCCGGATATTCTATACATCCTGGTGCAACCAAGATGTACCGTGACCTAAAGCAACACTTTTGGTGGAGTAGAATGAAGCGCGACATTGTTGATTTTTTTGCCAAGTGTCCAAATTGTCAGCAAGTAAAGTACGAACACCAGAGGCCCGGAGGAACACTTCAGAGAATGCCCATTCCTGAATGGAAGTGGGAGAGAATTGCAATGGATTTCGTGGTTGGTCTTCCAAAGAAATTGGGAAAGTTTGATTCTATTTGGGTAATTGTGGACAGATTAACTAAGTTTGCTCACTTCATTCTGGTCAAGGTGACCTACATTGCAGAGAAGTTAGCCAAACTCTATATCTCAGAAATTGTTCGATTGCATGGAGTTCCACTTTCCATCATATCAGATAGAGGTACGCAGTTTTCTTCTATGTTTTGGAGAACATTGCATGCTGAATTAGGTACTAAGTTGGATCTTAGTACTGCATTTCACCCTCAGACCGATGGTCAGTCTAAGCGAACGATTCAAGTTTTGGAGGATATGCTTCGTGCATGTGTGATAGAATTTGGTGGTCATTGGGATAACTTCTTACCCTTAGCGGAGTTTTCATACAATAATATCTATTCAACTATCGATATGGCTCCATTCGAAGCATTGTATGGGAGGAGATGTAGGTCTCCCATTGGTTGGTTTGATGCATTTGAGGTTAGACCTTGGGGTACTGACCATTTGAGGGATTCATTGGAAAAAGTGAAATCTATTCAAGAAAAGCTTTTAGCGGCGCAAAGTAGGCAAAAGGAGTATGCAGATCGAAAGGTTAGAGACTTTGAGTTTATGGAGGGTGAGCAAGTCTTGATGAAGGTTTCACCCATGAAAGGGGTGATGCGGTTTGGTAAAAGAGGTAAGCTAAGCCCAAGGTATATTGGACCATTTGAAGTACTTAAGCGAGTAGGGGAGGTGGCTTATGAATTAGCCTTGCCTCCAGGACTGTCAGGAGTGCATCCGGTATTCCATGTGTCTATGTTGAAAATATACCATGGGGATGGAAACTAAATCATTCGTTGGGATTCGATCCTGCTTGATGAGAATTTGTCTTATGAGGAGGAGCCTGTTGCCATTCTAGATAGAGAAATTCGCAAGTTGAGATCAAGGGAGATTGCATCCATCAAAGTTCAATGGAAGAATCGACCAGTTGAAGAGTCCACTTGGGAGAAGGAGGCTGATATGCAAGAAAAATACCCACACCTGTTTACAGATTCAGGTACTTCTTTTCGCCCTTGTTTTTCTTCTTCTGATCGTTCGAGGACGAACGATGGGTAAATTGGTATCTATTGTAACGACCTGTTTAGTCGTTTTGAGCAACAAATTTTATTTCTGGAAAAACTGTCTTGGTCGATGGATCCCACGACGGACCGTCATTGGTACGACGGACCGTCATGGGCACGACGGACCGTCGAGGGGGTCTCGTTCCAAAACCCTTAGAATTCTGAAATTTGGGTACTGAAATCGACTCTCTGAACTTCGTAACGGAATGGTAGGACGGATCGTCGTGGGCACGACGGACCGTCACAAATCTTTCCGCAGAATTAACTCTCTGAACTTTGTGACGGACCTGCAGGACGGACCGTCACAGCCATGACGGACCGTCATAGGTTGCGTAACCCAGACTGGGTCGGATTTCTATTAAAGTTTTTAAAGGGGCGTTTTGGACTATTCATCCTTATAATTATAAAGTTAGTGGTTTAATATTAATAATTCAATTTCTTGGGGGTTAAAGGGGACAACCTTGAAATAATTAGTGGGTTATTTTTATCATCTTTTATACTTTATTTTATGACAATTAGGGTAAAAGAAAAAGGGTTTGAATAAGAAAAATAGAAAGAGCAAGAACAGCGATAGAGAGAGACGAACGAAGAGGGAAACAAAGCTTTGGAGAATTTGCTTGCTTGATCACGAATCTTCGGTAGAGGTAGGTTATGGTTTATGCTATTCGTAGTAAACTCTTTATAGCGAATGATATGTGTTGGGTAGTATTATAAGGTCTTCTATATGCTTAATTGTGTGTTTACATGATGTGATATATAATTGTGATGAATTAGCACGATGAGGCTATTGAATCTTGAACCCTAAATTTACTTTGTTAATGATGATGCCTTGGTATAAAAGAAGGCTTGATGAACTAAAGTAATGAGATTGATAATGCTTTGGTATAAAAGAAGGCTTGATGAACTAAAGTAATGAGATTAGAGGATCGGGTGTCACGTTCCGGCACCAGGATAGTAATAGAGGATCGGGTTTCACGTTCCGGCACCAGGATAGTATATGGATCGGAGTGTCACGTTCCGACACCAGGATAGTATATGGATCGGGTGTCACGTTCCGACACCAGGATAGTATATGGATCGGGTGTCACGTTCCCGCACCAGGATAGTATATAGATCGGAGTGTCACGTTCTGACACCAGGATAGTATATGGATCGGCTGTCACGTTCCAACACCAGGATAATATATGGATCGGAGTGTCACGTTGCGACACCAGGATAGTAGTAGTGGAGCGGAGTATCACGTACCGACACAAGAGGAATAAAGATAATGAATCTTGAATTATGACAATATACTAAATGTTAAAGAACTAATTCCCAAATGAGTACGATGGGGAGGCGTGAGTCCTCATTGATGTGCTTGGTGTTGTGACCAAGGGGTATGGTAATTGTTAATGTCGCCTGTAAGAATATTAGTTGAGTTTATGTTATTATCTGATATATACTGTTTTCTGTTTTGAGTTGGCCGATGATACCTACTCAGTACTTGTGCCTTGTACTGACCCCTACTTGTATTTATTTTTCTTTGTTAATTGTGGAGTGCAGCAAACGTACCGTCGTCTTCAACTCAACCGCAACTCTAGCCAGTCTTCATCAAGCCAGATTTCAGGGTGAGCTATTGCTTCTAGCTTGAACTGGATCTTCCTCTTCATGTCTTGATGCCTTGAACTTTTGGCATGGACTAGCTTGTTATTTATTATAGCTTCTTAGATACTCTTAGATTTAGTAATTCGAGGATAGAATGTTCTTGTAGTGATGACTTCCAGATTTTGGGGATAATGATTGATAAATTTTAGAAGTTATTTAATTGATTTCGTTAATGAGTTTTAAGTCTTTCGCATTGTATTTTGTTAATTATGGTTGAAAAGTTGGGGTTTAGATTGATTGGTTCGCTCACATAGTAGGATAAGTGTGGGTGCCACTCGCGGCTCATTTTGGGTCGTGACACTAAATCATGTAACCAATATACAAATACGATCACGTATGATAATCAATGCTCCAAATGTAATAATGTTCATAGAACAATATTCCAAGATGTTCAATAATAAGAGTCACCCAATATATACATCATGTCGTCAAACCAAGCATGAGCAGGTATGAAGAAGGGTTGACGCCTTGTATCAAGAAGGGTTAAAGCCCCATATACAAGAGAAACAAATAGTTTATATACAATTACTTAAGATGAAATAAAAATGATGCGTCAAGATGTAAAATGACTCAAATCAAGAGTCATGCCAAAAGTGACAAAATCGTAGAAAAAAGAAGGATGAACTCCCAACAAGAATGCCAAGTGATCAAACAATCCGTACAAGTGGGCGAGTTACTCAAGAGTTGTTAACATCAGAAATGATAACAACACGACAATGCAAAGTCAAAAGAGGTAACCGAGGTACAAAGATAATATTTTAGATATACAAGAATGTAAAATTAGTACAACTACAAGTTTATACAGAAACCTCAACACTTTAGAAATAACAGTACAAAATGACTTCAATAGTTCAAAACGTAGAAAAACAAATGTATGAAGGTCCTCAACTTATTCACGAGTATATACAACCTTTAAAATGCAATTAAATATTTTCTTTAGTTCCTTGTATCTCAAAAAGTCGAAATAAAAAGGATAACCATCGCATGTATTCTTAGCCATTACAAATTCAAGTATTGCTCGTAATACGGTGATTCTGACAAGCTTAATGTCTTATGTCACAACTATGATTTGGAAGAGAAAATGGAAAAATTGGACTTTGTACCCTTCATAAAAGACGGAGGTACATATATTAATCTTACAAATAATCAAGTATCATCTCAAAATACCTTTTATCAAAAATGATATAATCAAAACACTAATAGTTGAACATACATGATTTTTAAATCTAGAAGCTGGATAGAACTTTTCCTATGTTGCATACCATTTTTTGATTCTATAATTTTTTTATATAGTTTAACATAAACATACGAGATATAGAATTATGAATTATATTTCTAAATCATATTTATTCTTTTGAAACTAAGTTCTATCGATAGAGATATGCATAAAATACAAAACACTACCTAATTAAAAAGCAGATTTCATCACTTACCAAAAGAAAGTGTTTGGGTGCTGGTTTCAATCCAAAAGGACCTAGTTTTTTCTTTATTTTGAATAACAAATTTTTTGATAATATATATTGTTCTTAGACTTCAGTTGAAACAAAAATTATAAGAGGAAGTATCCAAATATAGTGTCAAGAGTTAACCTAAGTCACACATACAGATGTCACTAAAAGGTGCTGCCCAATTTATTTTGTGCTACCCAAATAGCATTCATTTACTCCTATGTATATACTTGATACCAAAAATTTAAAATTACTTGTTATTTTATTAGTCAAGTTACATAAATACCCCCATACAATACCTTAAAATATGATAATATTTATGTTAGGCACGTTTACAATTATCACAAAATTTGAAGTTCCCAAAATGAGAATAAAACACCTTATACTAATTAAGAAATGATCTATCGACATGTAAATCATGGTCTAGTATCTTAGGGGTGTTACAACTGTCTCCCCCTTAAAGAAATTTTGTCTCAATATTTACTTTACACTCATCCAGAAACAAGTGTGGATGTTGTGTCCTCATGTCTTCTTCTCTCTACCAGGTAGCTTTTCTTCAAGAATGGTTTCTCCAAAGCACCATTACTAAGGGTATTCTCTTGTTCCTAAGCTTCTTTACTTCCCAAGCTTGAATTATGATAAGTTCTTTATTATACGTTAAGTGTTGATTTACCTCCATAGATAAAATTGGAAGACCATGAGATTGATCATAACGATATCTTATGAGCATAGAAACATGGAAGACATTGTGGATCTTATCTAACTCAGGTGCTAAAGCCAATTTATATAAAACTGTTCCGACTCTTTCAAGTATCTCATAATATCCAGTAAGTCGGGGACTAAGTTTACCTTTTTGTCCAAATCTCATAATCTTTTTCCATCGAGAAAACTGTACGAATACTTTATTTTCCTCTTGATATTCAATGTCAAGCCTTTTTAGATTAGCGTACAACTTTTCTCTATCCGAAGAAATATTTAAACGATCCTTCATAATTTTCACCTTGTCCTAGGTTTTGCTACTCCATATCAGGACCAATAAGCTTTCTTTTAGCAAGTTCACTCAAAGAGGGAGTGGTACGACATTTTCTTCCATATAACGCTTCATAGGGAGGCATTCCAATACTTCATTGGTAGGTATTATTATAAGAAAATTCTATAAAAGCAAAGTGTTTGTCCCAACGACCCTAAAATTCCATAATGCAAGCTCAAATCGTAACCTCAAAAACTTGTGTCTCGCTTTCCTATTGGCTGTATTTCTGATGATGAAATGAAGTGCTAAATTTTTATTTAGTACACAAAGCTTCATGCAAGCTTCCCCAAAATATGGATGTAAACCTTAGGTCTCGGTCAGAAAAAATACACACTAGCATCCGATGTAGTATTACAATATCAATAATGTACTACTTGGCTAAACACTCAAGTGAGTTATCCATCCTGATCGCTAATAAGTGAGCACTCTTTCATAGCCTATCTAGAATCAACCATATTTCATCACGCATTCTTTGAGTGCGAGGAAGCGCAAAAAACAAAGTCCATAGTTGTTCTCTCCCATTTCCATTCTGGTATCGACAAGGGTTGTAGTAAAAGAACCGGGATATGAGGTCCTACCTTTAATTTTTGACAAACCAAACATTTTGAAATGAACTCTGCAGTGTTTTTCTTTATAGCATTCAACCAATAATTTTCTTTGATTGTCTAGTACATCTTTGTACCTCCAGGAGGTAGAACATATTTTGATAATGTAAGACAACGTCCTTTGTAAATGTAAATCAATCTTTTCCCTATTTCAGACTTCTCTAGTAAATTTTACATTTTTTCATCTAACATTTGTGATTCCCTCACCTATTCAAATAATATTGGCTTTACTTGGGAATTAGCAATAACTGAACAATTTGAATTAGTTGTAAAACAAACATTTATGGCTCTTAAATCAAGGAGCAATGTCAAAGGTCTCAAAGAAAGGCTTGAGAAGGATTTTCGACTAAAGGCATCGCCGACCATATTAGTTTTGACTTGGGTTTAATCAATCGTATAATCATAATAATTAATGAGTTCAAGCCATCTAAGTTGTCTTAGGTTCAGTTCCTTTTGTGTACCCAAGTACTTTAAGATCTTGTGATCAGTGAATATATGACATTTCTCTCCATATAAATAATGTTGCCACATTTTTATAGCAAGGACTATAGCAACAATCTCAATGTAATAAGTAGGATAATTCAAGTCATGCAGTTTTAATTTCTGAGAGGTATACGACATTACCTTCCATTCTTGTATCAAAATGCGTCCTAGATAATTGTGAGAAGCATCATCGTACATTATATATTCCTTCCCTTCAATTAGTAGAGTAAGTATAGGCGCTTGAGTAAGAAAGGATTTGAGAGTATCAAAGCTCTCTAGACATTTTTCATCCCAAATAAACTTTACTTCCTTCTGCATCTGTTTAGTCAAAGGGCAAGCAATAATGGATAAGCCTTTCAAAAATCTCCTACGATATCTTTCTATGTCCAAGAAACTTCTTACCTCAGTGATACTTTTTGGAGGTTTCCAATCAGCAGCTTCTTGTATATTACTATGATCCACCTTCACTCCCTAACTTGATACAAAAATGTCCCTGAAAAGACACCTTATCAACCAAAAATTCACATGTAGAAATTTTAGCATAAAGTTCTTTGTCCTTTAGTATCTGCAAAAATAATGTGGAAGTTTTTATCATTGTCTTCACTAATTATTGAATATATTAAAATATAATCTATAAAACAACTATAAAATGAACAAGATAAGTCTTGAATCCTCGATTAATTAGATCTATAAAACCGAAAGAGCATTTTTCAATCCGAATGGCATCACCAAAAAAAATCTAACGACCATACCATGTTCTAAATGCTTATTTAGGAAGAATATCTATCTCAATAACACACATTTGGTGATATCTAGACCTTAAATCGATCTTCGAGAATACATTAGCACCCTTCAGTTGTCAAACAAATCATCAATCCTTTGTAGTGGATATCTATTCTTTATTGTAGTTTTGTTCAACGTCTATAGTCAATACAAAGCCTAAGAGTTCCATATTTCTTCTCTAAAAATAAATCATGGGCTCCCCAAGGAGAAACACTATCTCGAATTAAACCTTTCTTAAGATGTTCTTGCAATTGAGATTTCAATTCTCTTAGTTATGCTGGAGCCATTTTATAAAGTGTGATGGAAATAGGGGCAGATCCAGGAATTTGCTCGATTGAAAATTCAACCACAATTTTCGTGGGCAATCCAAAAAGGTTTTCAGGAAATACTTCTGGAAAAAAACATACATCAGCTTTGTCCTTGATACAAGGACTCATCAAGTGTGTATCAAGTATGTGAGCAAGGTATTCCCTATAGTCTTGACGAATCAATTTTTTTGCGAAGGTCGCTGATATAATGATTGATGTTTATGATATCTCATCTTGTACAATGATGTATGAACTTGTAAGATCATTAAAAATCACATGTTTTGACCTACAATCTACAGTTGCATGATATTTATAAATCCAGTCCATCCCTATAATAATAACAAAATCATTGAAGGGCATTTCAATCAAATAATCAAGGAAGACTATATTTTGATTAACAAAGGGACAATCACAATAAATTCGATTGCACGGAACCACAATGGACTTTCAACCAACACATCATAACTAAGTCTCATGGATTTAACATTTTTAGGTAGAACAAGTTATCTACAAATATAAACATTCATAGAACTAGGATTAGACAATGTAAACAGATAGATGCCAAGTAAGTTAAATTTACTGAGAACAACGTCTTGTCCATCTTGATCATCCGTCTACAACATAGCATAAGCGGGAGCAGTACCCCTTTGACCACTAGATTTATTAGCTCCACTTGAACTAGCTAGTACCCCTTTGTGCACTAGATTTATTAGCTCCAACTAGCTGCTTGGGTTTTTCTAGGTCTTACACCTTTATTAGTTTGAGGAGTATTAAGAGAAGGATTATGAACCGAACCATCAAATTTCAAGAAAGGGGCATTATTAGGATTAGGACATTCCTTCACTTTATGATCAAAGCTACCACAATTAAAACATGCACTAGAGGATGTCCTCAAGAACAAAAATTATTATTTCCATATTGCAGACAAGAGGGAATGCGAAGCTTGATTGGCCCGTAATTTGGAGTGCGAGCAATAGAAAAATTTGATCAATTTCGCTTCTATGGAGCGTGCCTATTATCATTTCTAGCATCAGAATTATGAAACATTCTCTTTTTTCATGGACTTCCAAAATCTAGTTTATGTTTATGAATTTGTTTCCATTTCTACTTTCTTCTTTTTAATTATGTCTTCCCGAAGTAAAAGCAGCATACACTAACTTACAACGTTCTTATGTTACAGGATCGTCACATTCTATGGAATCATTTAAACCATCTTAAAATTTCCTGCACTTATCTTTTTCCAATATAATAATATTCGCAGCATAACAAGAGAGCCTTAGAATCATTAGTTCATACTCAACGATAGAAATGACTCTTTTCCTTAGATTAATAAACTCTTTGTTATTTGCATCACAATAAGCCGGTGATACATACTTCATGAGAAATTCCTTAAGAAAATCATCCCAAGTAACACCATAAGTTTTTACGTTGGGATTTGGAACACTTACCCATTAACCATAACAATCCTTTTGTAATAGTGAAATAACAACTTCAATTTTGCAATATCTGAACACTCCAACTGCTCAAACTCCCTCTCTATGTGATCGACATCGTTCAGCATCCATAGAATTAACTGTGCCTTCAAACTCCTCTCCACCCATTTTTCTCATTTTCTCAAATTTAATCCCATTGGGATCGTGCATCGATTCAACAATGTGGTGGAAGAATTCATCCATTAGGTTAAAAGGAGGATTCATGGCTTGTGCACTATGAATAATGTGAGGATGTGAACGAACTCTTACACGTTGATGGTTTCCCACCTCAAACCCACTAGTGTGGGGAACATACTCATACGGGATGTGTTCTCCAACCCCTTCCAGTGCAAGTGGTTGGGAAATACAAGCACCTGAACCTTCACGAGAAGCTTCCATAGGTTTGTTAGAAGAAGTGTCCATTATTCTATTCCTTCAAAAGGAAAATAACACTACATTAGGGACATGTACATGAGGCATGTGCACTCTACATGCAATAAGGATATCGCAAACTATGTAACTGAACATTAAGTCTAAATAGAACCTTTTCGAAAGCAAATAACTATACAAGTAACTCACAACAAAAATTATAGAACCACAAACCTAGGATCTGGTACCAACACTTGTCGCACACCATTCCGAGATATACTACAACTTGACAAGAAACCTAATTTAATACTTGCAACATCTAAAAGAGATTAACAAAGGTATACTGCTTTTTTATCTAGTTGAGGGAGTAGGTTGATAACGAATAATATATTTAAAGATGTCCATCTTTCCATTTTTAAATATTTAATTGAATTCAAAATATATATGGCATGAAATTTTAACTAATATCAAAAAAGCCTCCCATTATCTGTCAAGCAAATAACCACCAAGCTTTCATGCATATATTATCCTCACATTTATGGATGAAATAACAATAGTATTACCAACTTCAATGTAATAAAATCAGCATGTTCATGCCTCACACAACTTATAAAACATATAGTAAATTATTATTTTACAAAATTTGGGTTTTGCACACCCCAAAAAGATAAACGTATACTTATATTACAACTCATGGTCACATGACCAAATCAGCCCTCAAAATTTCTTGTTATTCATTATACATAACACAAATCGTTCACAAGTCCCAAGCTTTATACAAAATAGATATATGCCTAGATGCAAGTATGATCTTCCTTAAGTCTTTCAAAAACTCAAACTTCAATGGCCAAGTTCAAGAATCCTCTTGAAAATTCCCTATGATAGAAAGAACTATCGCTATGCATACAACTTAGTGGTGTAGAAATTATAGTCCGGCTCCTTTAGATTCACAAGTCATCATTCTCAAGTCAAGGGCAGCATAATTGAAAAGTAATCACTAAATCCCGAAAAATATCCAATGAGTGTCAAGTTAGATAATTAAAGCTCCATATGTCAATAACATTCATAGCAAAATTTTCCAAGAGGTTCAATAACAAGAATCACCCAATATATATATCATGTCATCACAACAAGAACGAGAAGATATCATGAAGGGTCAAATACCTGTATCAAGAAGGTTCAAATCCCAATAAATTAGAGAACCAAGAACCATATTAAGAATTTCTTTTCTAGTTCATACTCAAAATAAACAACTCCTATACTTAAGACGAACTAAAAATTCAAGAGTCGAGATGACAAATGATTCGATTCAAGAGGCATGCCAATAGTGACAAAGACACAACCACATGAAGGACAAAGACCTGACAAGAATGCCATGTTATCAAACAATTTGTACTAGTGTGCAAGTTACACTGGAGTCTTTAACATCACAAATGACAACAACACGACTATGCAATGTGATAGGAGGTAACCAAGGTACCAACATAGCATTTCAGATATAGAATCAGGTAAACATAGTACAAGTTCAAGTTTATACACAAACCTCAACACTTTATCAAAGAAACAATCAAACACCACTTCAAGACTTTAAACCGTAGTCCAACCAACGTATGAAGGTCCTCAACTTGTTCACGAGTATATAAAACTTTTAAAATAAAATTAATTAACTTTCGTAGTTCCTAGTATCACAAAAATGTTGAAGTAAAATAGTATAATCATCGTAAGTATGCTTAGCCTCTATAAATAACACTATTACTCCCAATACACTGATTCTGGCTAGAAAAATGTCTCATGTAACAACTAAGATTTGAAAGAGAAAATGAAAAAATGGACGTAATATACTTCATAGAAAATATGTATGTACATAAATTAATTTAGCAAAAAAACCAAGGATCATCTCAAGTATGTTTTGATCAAAAAGTTATATTCAAAACACTAACAATTGAATACAAAAGATTTGTAGTTCCAAAAGCTACACATAATTTGTCCTATGTTGCGTCCAATTTTTCGAATCCATAATAACAAAAATGTAGTTTTACATAAACATAAGAGTTTTAGAATTCACTGCAAACTATGTTTTATTGAACGAGATATGCATAAAATACAAAGCACTACCCAGTTAAGAAGAATATGCCGTGTCTTTCAAAAAGGAAGTGTGTTTGTGTTGGATTCAAGCAAAAAGGACCTAGTTTTTCTTTTGATTTTGAAGAACAACTTTTTTAAAAAAATATATACTGTTCTTATACTTCAGTTTAAAGGAAAATCACAAGAGGAAGTATCCAAATATTGTGTCAAGAGTGATCCTTAGTAACACATACATATGTCACTAAAAGGTGCTGACCTATTTATTGTTTGCTGCCCAAATTGCATACATTTACTCCTATATGTATATACTTGATATTAAAACTTTCAATTACTTGTAATTCTAATTAGTCAACACTTATGTTAGGTACGTTTACAATTATAACAAAATTTGAGGTACCCAAAATGAGAATATAACACCTTATTGTAATTAAGCAATGATATATCAACATGTAAATCATGGTCTATTAACTTAGGGGTGTTACAATTGCTTTTATGAAATTATATTTATCATGTTAATGAACCTTGAAAAGAAGTTGTGCATAAAGGACTCTTGATGTTATGTTGAGATCACATTGATGTTGACTGGGTAATTCCTCAAGTGGTGAAGTTGAGCTCTTATATAAAGTAAATTATGAATCGAGTTGCTATGTGTAAATGACATGTTCATGTGTTGAATGGAGTTGTAAACTACTCCTATGAGCTGTGACTCATGATGATTTTGTTTTGTTGTTGTTGGCTGCGCTGTTAGTACTAAGTCTATCCTCTCCCTACAAATTATTTTTTTAACTGTCATTCGGGAAGGAATGTTCCTAAGGGGGGGATAATGTAACACTCTGACAGTTTATGGCTTGATCGAGAGCCTCAGATGATGAACTTAGTATTAAAACACTGTTTCAAAGCTTATAATAATTTACAAGAAATAGTTAGGAAGTGTTAAGTTCAAGACGTAACGAAACATCCAAGTCGTCCAGAAACTAGTGCACTTAAGCTAGTAAAACGTCCTTAGGTTGCGTGAAGGTTTAGGGATTTTGTATGAAGTTTAATATTTTTAAAATAACTTTCAAAAGGTAAAGTCAGGTATATAGGGTGAAATGTCAAGGTCCGACCCCCCAAAGGGTCGCCCTAGTGGTCCACGAAAGACCCCCAAACTTAGCAAAGCAAGCAGCCAAAGCAGCAGCCAAAATGCACTTTGGTGAAATAGGGTTGCGTCACAGAATAGGTCCCACTTGGACCAAAATTCCTAGACTGCTTCGCCACCACGTTGCAGACTCTTCTGTCTCGAAAACTAATTTAGAAAATCTTGAGGGAGCAGCTCAACTTCCCAGACTTGTCCACTCACAAAAATCTGAAATTTTGAATTCAAGTTTGACTTCATTTAATGAACAACCTTAGTGAGGGGTCTTCTGGGTATTTCATGGGAGTTATTTATATTTATTTACAATCAGTTTGCCCTATCACATACTCACTCAAATAACATCCCTAAATCAAAACCCAAAATCTCTCACGACCCTCTACTTTCTCTCTCTATTTTGTCTCTATTGAAGAAAGTTTGAAGTTTGAAGAAGAGGACCAAATTCCCAAGTTTTTCTGCAAACATTGGAGGCTAATGTCTTGATTAAGGTATGATTTCTTTCACTCTTGGTATTTCTTTTCCCAATATGTCCTTTCAAAGAGTTTTTCAAACTTCACCCATCTAGGGTTTTGATTTACACATTAGTCTTTTTTGAAATAAAAAAAGTAGGAATCAATTCTGATGAACTATGGTCTATTAAAGTTATATAAGTATATATACATGGTCCATTCTTCTTATTCACTCAATATTCCCATGGAACTATGTCTTCCCCCAATTTCATGAAAATGTTAAATTGATAAGGTTAATTCTGTAGAGGATGAAAATGTTGATTAACTACATTGATTTTTATTACGTCATTGGTTTTTGAATTTACCTTATTTACGGAATGGCTATGTATTCTTTGGTAATTTATTTATATAGGCAATGAAATGGCAAGAAGGTATGAAGGTTGATTATTCGCGAATTCAATTGTGAAGTATGAGTTATTTAGATTGTGATGCTTCTATGTCTAATGTGTGGTTGTGATACTAATAACACGTATTCCTGATCTTTAACCCTAGACTATTGAAGTTGTTAGGAAATATGCAAGTATCTTATGGTATTAATTTTATATGACTGAAAGTCGTTTCTCATGATTATAATAAAGTGTGGAGTGAAATAAACTTACTTCTATGTGGCTTCTAAAGTGATAAGGTAGTTCTCATATATGAATTTCTATAAGCTTTTTTGATGAGATGTTCACATAGGGGTCTAGAAGAGACTAATGTGATCTTCTATAATGAGTATGATTATTACTAAAGGGAATAAATGATAAGCACTAACGTGACATCTAAATGAGATGGAGGTCTCACGTTTAGCAAGTCCGGCCTCCCACATGGGTTACTTCACGTTGAGCAAGTTTGGATTCCCACGATATGTGTTGTCTCATAAGATTGAGACCTCCTCGTTAGTAAGTAAAGGTTTCTAGTAAAAATCTCCTTTACCCTTAACTTTATTCCCACATAGGACTATATTTAGTAGATCCACCTAGATAGCTATGTGAGCTTGGTTTCACCTTAGGCAAGTGTTGACCCTTTTTTTTTGTGTGGGAGGAGAACACCAGATTCCATGACCCTCACATGGTCTCATGTAGGTTATTGCACTATCTTGCCTACTATAATATGGTAAATGAATAAGTCAAGTATGTTAATTATTACTAGGGCTTGTAGTAAAGGTTACTACAAAGGGTGAGGGAGGGTATGAGACTTCTCTTACTCATTGCACATGTGGGAACCTATGGGATGGTCTTAGTAGTGTTTTTCTATGAGTAAGTTAATTTAATGTTATGTAAGTCAAGTTATATATGAACTTATAAATCAAACATGTAATGATAATCTATGGTACTATGTTTTATATATGTAATACGTGACTGAATTTGATACTTAGCTTTGCATAGGGTTATGGGGTTCTATTCTTGGCATTTCACAAGTATTGTTTTTGGTTGTTTAGCTATTGGGTTAATATCGTGTTGGGTTGACTTACAATATTTTGTACATGTGCATGTTAAGTGAATGAACATAAAGCATGGTTTTGACTAAATTGCGTCTTTTATCATTCATTGATGATTTTATGCATAGGAACCATGCTTAGTACATATGTCTTTTTCTAACCCATATTTCTTTCCTTTTTCCCCACCACTGTAAAATCCGGCAATGAAAGAGCTTCTAGGCAAATTTGCAAGGATAGATGGACTTCTTCCTCCAAGTGTGGTGAATCCTCCAAGACGGTATTATGAGACTAACTCCTTATATATTCATTATGTTAAAATAAAAGAGAAGCTTATGTAAGCTTCCTATGTGAGGAGTCTAAGTAAACTCCATATATATATATATATATATATATATATATATATATATATATATATATATACCTCAATATGTATTTTTTTTCAAACTTTTACGCATTTTTGACCTATGAAATGTAATGATGAATGCTAAGAGGCTACTCTTAGTCCTTATCAAGGATGAAGACGCCGGTGGAACCTAGGGGGTTCTCCCCGGTCTTGACATATTACTCCTAACATTACTCAACCTCATGATCTAATACCAAGTTTGTCACAATCGAGAAGTACCCCCTAGACATTACTGGGGTCATCCTTATCGAGTAGGCCTTAGAAGATCTCTTAACATATATCATGGGATATCATAGGAAGAGAAAATACGGAAAATTTAAAACTTACATAATGAAGTAAAATTAGACTTCTCGTATATCATAAATGAAGTTTACGTGAACCTCTCATTTATGGAGTTTACATAGAATCCTCACTTAACAACATAGACAATTGATTAAGTTGTCTAATATTGTCTCACACATAAACAATTTATTGAGAATCACAAGATTTGGGTATACCCCTTAAATATGCCGTACAACAAAGTCTCAAAATAAGGAAAGAACAATTGTTACTATATAATAGCTAGAGTAGAAGAATGACTTCATCCTCAGACATGAGGACTCACCAACAACATGGTAAATATATCCAAGTCTTCCTTGCAGATGGACTAGAAGCTCTTCAATGGCCCGAACCTACATTATTCTAGAAATATAAATAATATGGGTTAGTACAAACCACCCGTGTTAAGTATGGAAACATATGCAAGTAAAACCATTGAAATCGTTCACAAAGGGACATTTTTTTAAAAAAAACCATGCAAAGTCACTTTGGAGGCCTTTATGCACATACAAGAGCATATACAATTAAGTACGCATAGCATAATTAAGACATGTTAATATCCATATAGAAGAACAACATCATCATATGTTATAACAACAATTCATGTTCTAGAGTTCACATTATCAAAAAATTTAAGACCCATTCTCACAATCCAAACAAATGCCTACAAAAGGAATGCTCATATCAAGCCTCATAATACCACATAATCAAGTAAACTAGAAAAGAAACCATCAACAATGTCTATATTTCATATAACACCATACAATGTGTAGTCATCCTTTACAATGAAATTTAGACAAATATCATGTTCATCAATGAAAACAACATCACATAGAATCATTATCATGTCAAGTCAACACTATGAATTTAATTCATAACATCATCACATAAGTACATCCACCTAGGACTGCCCTCAAGGTCAACTTGTACAATGCATATGTAAAGTCACATACCCTTACCGACACAAAGTAGAAAACCTTAATTCACCCTATTCAATGTCCATTATTATTAATTTTATTCATTCATTCTGATTTCGGGAACATTCGCCTTAACCGACAATAGACCATGTGAGCTAAACATGAAATATTGGTGTCACAAAACCCTACACCAAAAGAAGGTGCTTTACTTGCCAACGTAGAACCATACCATAAACATAACATTCTAGGTGGATCCACTAGAGAGTCTTCTTACGGGGGCACATAGTTAAGGAACTAGGAGATATGTTTTGAAACTCATATCTGCACATTTGTTACAACCCTCAAAATGAAATAGGTCAAAATAGATATTAGAATGCGTTTTATGAGTTAGTAATGAGTTTAAGTGATGAAAATTAGCATTAAAATTCAGTTTGTGATGTTTGGAAGTCAAACGTAAAGGAACGACCAAGACCTTCAAAAATTGGCCTCGTGTGTGCGCTAGTGTGTCCTTTTATGTTGTGTGTGTTTATGTGTATTTTTTCGAGTTTAAAATCTTTGGGGATGACCTTACAACGAAAATGGATAGTTTAGGAGCATAAAGTCCGCGTACGACTCCTCGGGGACCACCATAATGATCCCCAAGAAGGACCCAAACATTTCCCAAGCAAGCTGCCCAAGTAATAAAACTTTCACACATAGGTGAAACTAAGACGCGTCATGTACCTTCTCCATCAAAGTCCCAATGTTTTTGTCCGCCTCGTGTCCATATCGTGCACTCCTCTGTCAAAATACTACTTCCAATAACTTGTGGGAAAAACTCCTCGACGTGGACTTATTTCGTGACAATAACTCCGAATATTTAAGTAAAGTTTGACTTGTCCAAAATGTTCCAATCAATGTAGGGGTACTTTTGGGGTGTGTTAAATTCTGATTTTATCTCATTATATACCCATTTTCCCAACCAAAAACACCAAACCCTCATTTGGAATTAAAAATTTTAAAACTCTCAAAAGTTCTTCTATCCCAAAAAGCTCTCTCAAACTCCATTGGAGCCAATTCAAGGATTTAAGGTTGAAGGTGTTTGAAGTTTTATTCATCACAACTTCGTGGTTTTATTCTTATTGGGATGTTGTATTTCATCCTTGACTCTTCTTTCATTCAAGGAGTCCAGTTCAAGACTTTCCAAAAAGTGTATGCAAACTCCAACCTTTTCTATTTTGAACTCTAAGCATGGGTCTTGCATGAAAGAGTTTTAATGAATGAAATATCATATTTTTCAACATTATTTGATTTATGGTGAAAAACTCAATGACCCTATGCTCAATGCAATTTCGCAACTTTTGGCTTACGAAGTTGGGTTCAATGTACATGATTAACTAATGCGAGAACTATGATTTTTTTTAAATTGTGAATACCTAACTCCTTTAAATTCTTTATAATGATAAATTATTGGTGATAGTGATAAAAGGTGGTAAAGGCTTGGATGAATGGTATGTTGTCCTAATCTTGCTTAATTCTTATTATGAAATGATCTTTAGTGGTATGGTCCACCTTTCATGGCGGTGTTTACTTGAAATATGTGAATATGTATGTATATGTTTTTTACGGTCTTGAAGTCATTATATGTGAAGTGAGGTGATGATTATTATGTATATACATGATGTGTTTTAAGAAGTTGAAAATGAATATATTGATGATGTTATGTCTAAATGAAGTTTATGTCTATGTGAAGCATTCTAGTGTGTGAAGTATGGTGAATGTGGGTATTACAATGTATAGAGTAGGTAATCTTTATTATTAGAGATGAAGTGTCTACACCATCGCTACTATTAATATAGTATGAAAAGGTGAATTATGGGGTGAACACTATTCATGAGTTGGGATGAAGTGTGTCGTATAAATCTCACTATTCCCAATGATCTTTCCAAGATAGGTTGGAGGTTGATGTCGTTTATGAATTTAGACGTGGTATTCAAAAGTAACCTTAGAGGAAAAGTACACTTCATGAGTTGAGAAGTTGTACTAAAAAAGTACCCTTAACTAATAGTCTATGAATGTTTAATTCACTGTGGGGGAGTTATGCTTAGCACCAAGAGGATTTGAAGGATAGGTTGGTAAACCTGGTGAGTAGAGATGTCGTAACCAAAAGTACTTATTGAGATGGGTATTCCTCATTAGTAGATAATGATTCACTTAGTAGTAATCTCCTAACCCCCTAAATATGCACCTGTGTAGGTATATCTATTGGAGATTCCATGTAAAGGCTAAAGTATGACCTTACCATAGGCAAGTGGGGATCCCTCATACGGTAGGGTTTAATATCAAGATTCCATGTCTAACTCTCATGATCTATGTCGGTTAAAGCTAGTCCCCCTCAAATGAGTGTAAATGACCCAAGTCTTCTTAAGGGTGTAATACTTAGGGTAGGTGTTGGAATTGGACGCTATCTATCCATTGCATAAGTAGGCAGTTGGATGGATTCTTTGTGTGTCTTTATATCATAATGTATGAATGGGTCATGATTTGATGTAAATGAAAGTACTGTGACTTTATGTCTTATGTTTAAGAAGTATATTGATATTTTTTTGTATATGATGAAGTTATGAATGATAAATGTGGTGTTCTTAAGCCAAGAGAATCTTTAAGGATTGCTAAGTAGTAGTAGTAGTAGTATGGATGATATTTTCACATTGCACTTAATGTTACTAACAAGTCCGATTGGAGAAGGGAGCTTATATGAAATCCTTAATGCATGTATGTTTCTCTAGGGTCTAATTCTAGAGTGTGGACTTGTTACCCGTGCGAGGTAAGCCTATGGTAGATAGTCTTGAGAATCAGTTAGGTGTGTATTGAAGGGATTTCATGGGCCGTTCGTCCATGTATTACCTTAGTGAGACTTACGATAACTTGTTTAGGAAACCTAAAGTCAACTAAGTTCACTTTGAGTTGGAATGAAGTGTTTTCACTATATCATATCTTGAGATCACCGTAATGTGCCTTTTTATTAAAAAATTATGGAAGTTTCACTTTATGTGTTAAATGATGATTCAAATGTTATTATACTTCTATATTAATTAAGTTTTAATATAAATTGCATGAAAGCTTTAGTTATACTAAATGTCCCCTTTTGAATGATTTTGCATATGTCGTACTTAGTACAATGTTTCTTCTAACCCCATACTTTTCTATACTCTATAAGTATACGTTTGAGGAAAGTTGAAGGTTAAAAGGCAAGCTTAGGAATAGACTCTCTCAAGACTAAGTATGTCCTCATATATCTGGGGGCATAGTCTTTCTTTCTCTTTTTCATGCATAAGACTGATTAATTATTTGTTTCAATGTAAAGGGTCGTGCACCTATGATATTGATGTGGTGTCTTTAAGTTAGCTCTTGACGATGAGACTATCCTTTAATATTTATTAAAGATTTCTCCTTATTATTTTTTATGATCAAAAGTTTTAATTCCATGCTACTTTTCATGTCTTATGTAATGAATGATAGTTAAGAGGCTAGTACAAGACTTTCGAAAGGTCAAGTATTCCTAGTTACGACCTACGGGTTTCCCTAACTTCTAAGGTGTACTTCGGTTTATAAAAACATTATTATCAGAGCATATGGTTTTTGGAAATTTTTTAGGGTCCAAAGTCTGACAAGCCATGTCTAGTTGATTCTTGTTCATCGGTGTAAGTCGCGACACTTCCATGAGTGGGGCTCTATAAGATGGTAGAAGTTTCACTTTCTTCAATACTCTAAGGTCGTGCCATATAAATGAGTTCTATAAGTTCCTTTTTCTCAGCCTCTTCTCTTGTGTTTATAGGATATGAACACTAGTAGGACACCCGCTAGAAGGGAGGAGAGAGAAGTAGCTAACAAGAGCTTTCCTCTCCGTAATGTGTAAGACCCTTTAATTGACCAAGAGGATGTGAATGAAGTATTTCCCCCTCCAGAACCTCAAGGACCTCATGTTCCCCAAACGCCTATAATGCCTCAATGTCCTCAAGCTCCCTATGTTGAATGAGATATGTCTAATGCGTAGATAAAGGAAACCCTTAAGCCTTTGACTCAACTCATGACGACTCAAGGTCAAGTCATCACTAATCATGTGGTTGCCCAAGCTAACATAGGGGTTGGACCTCAACCCAATGCTAGTACTCCTGCTTGTAGTATCCAGGATATCATGAGGATGAACCCTCCCCCTTTCCATATAACTAAGGTGGATGAAGATCACCAACGCTTCATACATGAGGTGTTAAAGTTGGTGGATACTATGGGTGTGACTCCTATAGAGAAAGCGGAATTAGTCGTTTATCAACTTAAGGATATGTCTGAAGTGTGTTTTGAGCAATATAGGGATGAGAGGACCATAAGGGAAGGTCTGGTAGATTGGGAAGTGTTCAAAACTGTAACACTCTGCCAGTACACACCAGATGCGACTGGCGTCGTCGTCTTGTAAGAGGACTCAGATAAGCCTAGTAGTGTTCGTCATAACATGTCATCAGTTAAAATTAGTGGATAATTGAAAACTTTTACATACTTATGTGAAAGTGTAGTTAGACTTCATACTTGAGATTCATTATAGCATACAATATTCTAAGAACTTGTCTGACATGTGTAAAACCATCTTAAGAGTACGAATCAGGCTTAGACAATGAATATTAAATATTCCATATAGGCCCTAATACAAAAGAATCCAAGGAAAATAAATGGAAATAGAATATTCTTAAAACTACTAAAGTCCTCATAAGCTAGAATATGAAAGATGGCATCCTCGAACATGAGGACCTACCAAAACATAGAGAAAGAGTTCCAATCTTCTTCAAAAAAACATTTTTAATCTTCAATTGACGGACCCTACAGTTGTAGTAATATAAATTTATGGGGTTAGTACGCCACATTCACTAAGTATGGGTATATGCATATAACATTTAAGGAGATGCATGAAAAAGGATCATTTATCATTTCTTTAGAAAGCATGCGAAGTCATGTGAATGTTTTCAATTTACATACCATAGAATATATACATGTTAACGACTTCATCAACATACAACATGGTCATAATCAAACAAATATTATCATAGTGTCATGTTAACATTCATATTCAAAATATTACATATACAAAACATACAAAACACTTACCAATGATCCCATCCCTAATCTACAAGTGCAATCGTCATGTGAATTCTCATAACCCCACACAACCAAGTAGATAATATAGGAGACCATGAGTAAAGCTTTGCTTCCTATAACTTGTAATATAAGTAGTCATCACTTTATTTAACAATATAGCCCAATAACATATTCATCATAATGAACAACATCATATAAGAGTAACATCATGTATCATAAAAATATATCTTCCATGTTATCTCATTACATAAGAACAATCTCCTAGGACTTCCCTTTGAGTCAACTTGTGCAATGTCTAGGTAGAGTCCCATCCATGCCCATACCTACCCTAATCAAACTCCTCAAATCACCCTAGTAAACGCTCATTTATTTGTATTTCATATTAAATGGGGTAACATTCACCTTAACAAACATAGAAAATGTGAGCAAACAATGGAATCCGGTGTCAAAAGACCCCACAATGAAAGAATGTGGTCTACCGGCCAAAGTAGAACAAAACATGACATCACTTGATAGGTGGATCCACTAGATAGTATCCTATGGTGAAAACATAGTTCAAGAAGTAGGAGATGTATTAGAGAACAATAGATCCACATTACATGGCAATATCTATCTCATTAGATTCATTGTGAAACTATGACCCAACTAAGGAAGGGACACCTCTCATATCAAGTCGATCGATGCTTAGCTTAAGTTCCTTTATTGAATAACCTTTATTTTATCCTTTATCATAAAAATATTATAGGTCATAGGTAATTAAATCATTGTATAAACAAGATCTTGAGCTCTATAGGATTAGATGAGAATTTCCTTTCATCATAACCCTTCGATGTGAGATTAATAAAAAATAATCACCTTGTGCAGAGTATACAAAAGTATATCATTAACATGCATTTTCGTATAGCCAGTTCATACCATAAAATATATTCATTGCTACATCATGCATAATTCAATAGCATTGTGACATCAATTATGGGCTAGCATGACCAACATAGAGTAATCACAACTTAGAAGATATACCCCTTTCTTCCAATTCATTTATTCAAGAATTTACGTTAACTTAAAACGTTTATAAAAATAAAGTAGTGATATATTCAATAGCATAATCAATAACAACTCATCATATAATATACAAGATAAAGGCATAATGTAGGATAAGGGAAAGGGTCATTTAAGAGTTTATTCTAATCTTAGTTCCACTCCCTACATTTGCATGTCATCATGTAGTAGTGTAACTATCATCTATAAAGAACATGCGTCACATGAGATTCAAACATTACTAGCCAAACAATCATCCATATGTGTTAAATCAACCATATAGAACAATGACTTTTCATAGAAAATCATGAATCTAGAGTGAGGAAGAAACTCTGTTTTGTAGAGTAAAAACCCTAGAATTAAATGTCATGAAAACTTATCTTTGAAAGGACCTCTTAGAGAAAGCAACCCCAAGAGTGAAAAACGCATATCCTATAGATGAAGAATCCACGAAAATTTTGATTAAAACCTCGAAATCTTTGCCTTCTTCCTTAAGCTCTTCTTGTTATTCAATGGAGTTTTGAAAAATGAGCGTTCTTGAGAGAGATGAGAGAAAACTTGTTTGATCCGATTTGAAACGTGTAAAAGTTGTCAAAAACTGACCTAGTAACCATATATAGTCGTCAAAATAATTACCCAAAAGACTCTCCACTTAAATAGGTGTTTTTTATGAAGTTAGATTACCAAAAATATGGCTATAACGATTCTGGGAAGTGATTTTGCGTTGCGGCGCCAAATCATGTGATTTTTTGAAATTTTAGGTTAAGGAAGTGAGATGAGTGTAAGCCTCGCGTTGTGAGGCTGCCTATAAATTCTTGAGGAAGTAGCATGTGTGTCAGACTCGCATTTCCCACCCTATGCCCAAATAATGTTCGTACATGCTATCAAAGGAATCTTTACAAGTTTTGGACTTCATTTGAAACCGTGAAACCTTCACCAAATAGAGAATGTCCACTAGTTCAAATTAGCTAGAGTCTGGAAGTCAAGGTCTTTCTTTGTCGTTTTGGCTATAACCTTTTCCAAATAAACTGATTATGTTAATATAAGTGTGGAAACATCATTTTAAACATTATTTAATAGATTAAGCTCCAGTATATGTCATGGAATGTCCATAGTGGTTCATTATCCCCCCCCTCTTATAGGGACATTCATCCCTGAATGACACTAAAATCTTTTGAAGGGTTAGAATACACTCAATACTAGAAGCCCAATCAACACATGACCTAAAATCATAATGAGTAACATTTAATAGGAGTACTTCACAACTCTTTTCAACACATATCACAACATTACACTTAGTACTCAATTCCCGACGTAAAACATATAAGACCTACATAGTCATAACACATATTGAGGAATTTTCTTCTCAACATTATCATGAGCTCAAAAATATGAAGGAGATACCATGTTATTATTCTTCTCAAGACAACAACAAAACAACAAAATCTCTGGAAGACAAAATGCATACATATTTCATATAAGTGCAAGAATTGAGTAAGAAGGCCTTCTCTTAAAACTCTAGTTGGTACTATCTCTTACCAAAACATGCACCTACCTAGAAAAAGTCAATTTTATGATTATGCGTTAATTTATCTATAAACATGAAAGTGTAACCTTCGGAGTGAATAGATGAGGGTATCGGGACTTCATGTCAGCCTCAGCCTCCTTTGTCGGACCCTCAACAACATGGTTCCTCCATAGAACTTTTATATAGGCAACCTCCTTGTTTCTCAACTTCTTGAATTTGCAATCTAGATATCCACCGCAACCTCTTAGTAGTCGAGGTCTTCATCCACCCCTTAACCTTCAATAGGTAGAATAGACACTTGGTCGCCTGTGCATTTTTTTGAGCATAGAAACATGAAACACTGGATGAACTAAAGCTAGTTAACTAGGTAGTTTTAACTCATAGGATACCTTCCCAATTCGTTATAAAACCTCACAGGGACAAACATACAAGGGAATTAACTTCCCCTTTTTACCAAGGTCTCTTCTTCTATTGTCAACAAAAAAATTTTGGCGACTATAGGTTGTTTTTAGTCTATCTCTTATGATCGAATATTCTCTATAGCCTCATAGATAATCTCTAGAACAAGGACTGAGGATTCACAAACCTCAAGCCATGCAACCAGAGATCTACACCTTCTACCATACAAAGGTATAAAAGGTGCCATAGAGATGCTCAAATAATAGCTATTGTTGTAAGAAAATTCAATCAAAGGTAAATGATCATCCCAACTTCCTTTGAAGTCAATAACGGAGGCTCTGAATAGGTCTTCAAGGTCTGAATGGTACGTTCTGCTTGACCATCCGTTTGAGGATGAAAAATGGTGCTAAATTTCACTTGAGTACCTAAACCCTTATGGAAGCCTTGCAAAAACGAGAAGTGCATTGGGCACCTATATCTAATATGATGGACAAAGGAATCCCATGAAGACTCACAATCTCGTTAGTGTAGATTATTTCATAATCTTCCTCCATGTAAGTAGACTTAACAAGAATAAAATGGGCAGATTTGGTCAACCTATCCACAATAACCCATATTGAATTTTTTTTGACTTCGGGTTAGAGGCAACCAAAATACGAAGTTCATATTGATGACTTCCATCTTCCAAGTACACACATCCATGATTTGGGTTAAACCACCCGGTTTGAGATGTTCATCTTTAACTTGTTGTAAATTCGGGCACCATGCAACAAACTTTTACATGTCCATCTCTAAACCTTCCCACCAATAAATCTTTCTAAGATCATGATACATTTTTGTGGAACCGGAATTTACAGAATATCAAGAACAATGGGATTCAGGAATTTGATTTCTCAAGTCATCACCATTGGTGTCACGACCGAAGTCTAGATCCCAGACGAGACCGGCGTGGTTGACCTCACAAAGGTTGCAGACAAGCCTACTTACGTCATTCTTATTTCGTCTAGGTAAATTTTTTGGATAATTTGATACATTTTTTTTCTAACATGCTTACAAAACATTTTATTATATTTATAGTTGTTCACCATCAACCATCTAATATGAAGATCATCAAATGAAAGAAATAGTTCCTAGCAGCATTAAATTTATACTTGCCTAAACTGCACCAATACAATGTATGAAATGAAACACTAGTAAAACATGCTCCACTATCTAAAGCCTACATCTAAGCTAGATAATAATAGTAGACAGCCTCTAAATCATGAGGCCCTACCAAGTCAGGATGAAAGCTTCACGTGCGGATAGCTGCAACGTCATAGTGTAAGATCTAATGCGCACCTGTGCCTGCACCTAAAAGTAGATATTTGTATGGATTTATTACACACTTGCACTAAGTATGGTTCTATGAAATCACACATCAAGGACATGCATGAAAATAAAAAAGCTCTTTCCTAAGAACATGATTTATGGAAAGTCAAGTAAGTGGGCTTGGAAAATTTGGATCACGAATGTCAATGGACCTGAAAATTTGGATTTGCAAAGTCATGCCATGAGTGTAACATGAATCATAAAGTTCATCATTTTGCAAACATCACATAACATATTTTACATAGCACATATCATAATTCATATAACACATAACGTTGCTCATATCCTTCACTTGTATGCAATGAAACATTTGAATCATGGACAAGACATTAACACTTCGCAAAAATGAGGTCTCAACATATGGGACCTCAACTAGGGAGTCTACTTTAGCAAACATAGAGTGTGCTTCATTCATTTATACGTACTTCATTTCATTTCATTAATGGGTCAGTGTAGACACCAACTATACCTAGGATGTAGTTCAATACTTTCAACCGGGTTGAATCTTACTCACATCTTGATTATCCTATCCGAACACCTTTGGTATCACTCAAAACATTACGTGCATTATTTGCGGTTGGCCTCATTCATTCATTGGGAACTTTAACTTTAATCGATATAGATCATGTGAGCATGATGAAATCCAGTGTCATGAAACCACACACTGAAAAGAAGTGGAATCACCTGCCAAAGTGACCAAAAAAACGCTAGCAAACATGGGAATTGAACCCCACCAGATCCCTATATTTGCAGTATAGGTTCAAAGACTGGGAGATATAAGGAGACCCATACCCGACATGACGGACAGTATCACCTTATGAGACTTACGGGAGTCTTTGCCCTTCCCGATAGAAGGCACCATCGCTCATATCAGGTCTATCGGTGCTTAATATAAAGTTCCATTACATTCAACTCAAACATCATGGAATTTGGCTTCTAGTATGAGGACATCATAGCTCAATAGATAATTTCTCATCTCATCATTAGTATTAAGTGTTTTAATCTCAATACTCTCACTAGAGTGTTCATAGAGAGTGGTCTCTTCATTAACTTTACGCTGTCATAGGTGATTACGTTTTGGTAAGATTTACTTAGTCTCATTTTAGATTTCTCTCATTTATACATTAGCCTTATATCATATTGTTACAACATTCATTAACATTATCACATTTATTTTTCGTAATTACTCACTCCTTTTTACGTGGATGTTCATCACATTATATGCCAATACACATGGCCATTTGTGTGTTACTCTTACATAACCAATCTAGAATTTCATAATTTCATTGAATTATAATCATTTTATCGTATGCCAATGCACTTGGACATTTAGTGTGTTTTACACTTGTACTTAAACCTTCAAGGGTTACTTCATTTCATTACATACATCTTAGGTTCACTTATTTTTAAATGTATGCTAGACTTATGGGTCTATATATACAAGCCATGAGGCTTCATTCATAGTTCGTTAGATGAATCATATCTTCCTAACATTATGTGATACAAGACATATGTATTTTTTATGTATGCCAAGATCTCGATTTCAATCTAAGTAGGTGCTATTGTTCTTGAACATGTAATTCACGCATGATTTATGTATCAATACGGAAATTTTAGCAAAGGAACCCAAATTCGAATCCCTTGGACAACTCTTATATTTTTTATTTATTTTATTTATAGTCCTCATGACATTGGGTCCGTAGATCGATTCCTAACACCTTCATTTTATTTTTCCCTTAAGTTTTCTCTTTATTTTTAGCTGAATGGGATTGAGAGGATGTGGGATCGAACCCCCAAAACTTAATTTTGTTTTAATTTCTTTTTATTTGAACTCTCTCCTTTTGGCCGAGGGGTTGTGGGTTTGAACCCCCACAACACCTTTTATTTCTTTAGATATTTCTCCTTAACTATCTCGCATTGACAATGAGATTGTAGGATCAAACCCCCACAACTTCACTTAATTATTATTATGATTCTCCTTTATTGCATAGAGGTCGTGGATTCAATTTCCATGCCTCACAATTCTTTTATTTCATTTTTAATACCCCTTAAATCTGCCTAAGAGGTCGTGGGTTAGAATCCCACGCCTCACATTTCTTTTGTTTTCATATTTCTTTTCTCATTTACTGCCTGAGAGGTTGTAGTTAGAATACCACTCCTCTCATTTCTTCTCGTTTTCATTTTTTTCCTTTCTCCATTACTGTCTGAGAGGTTGTGGGTTCGAATCTCAGTCCTCTCATTTCTTTTCTTTTCATTTTTCATTTTCCAGCAAAGGTCATAGGTTGGAGTCCCACATGCTATTCATTTTTTCTCACCTTATTTCATTGAGTTTAAACATGGTGAGGTAACGGGTTCAATCCCCACTGATCTCACATATTTTAGTCCATTTTTTCATAGCATGAAATTCTCCTTATCTTGGCCGAAACACATTAACAAGCTGCTGGAAATTTTTGAAGCCTATTTTATGACTTCTTTCACATTAACTGTTTAGACGTTTAAAGTAGTTTTTAGGGAGTTCTTTAGGTGCATTTTAAAGATTTCATTCGATAAATAATTGCACTCAAATCAGCATATTTACATAACCTATCAACATCACGATTTATATAAGTTGTGCACTTAAGAACACAACCATAACCTGTTATTTTTGAACCTCAAACCAAAGGAGTCATGGCTACATTGTACACACATACACATCTTTTATGAAAAATATAGGTTGTCATTCATACGATTCCAAATAACACTCATGAACATATTCAACACGAAAACACATTACATGCCTAATATCTACCAGCAAATGTACCCAACCTAGAAATCAACGGGATCTAGTGACAGGGACATGCAACGGGAACAATCCTATTTTTCGGATTAGATTTTACTGAATCTTCAAGTGTATCTTGTGAAAGGGACCATGATAGAAGCAAAACCATACCTTTTTGACGTTAAACTCTTTACTTTTTTCCCAAAAAATTCACCCAAGAACACGTCTAAACATCCTGAATATCAACTCCACTGGAAAGACAACCTCCCTTAGCCTAGTGTGCGATTAATGTTTGTTTTCTTGTGATTTCGTGTTATTTATTCAAGTGTGAAGAGCTTGGTTTACTTTTATGCTTTAGTATCTTAGTTTGGCAAAGAATTTTCGTGTGAAATAACAAGGGATATTGAGCGTGAGATTTGAGGGATAGACGTGAGGAGTTATATTAGGCTTAGGAGTCTAGTTTAGGACTTAGTCAAATAAGGTTTACTTATTTATTGAAAATATGATTTTTATTTAATTTAAAATTATATAATGAATAATAGTTATTAATTAATTATATTAATTCAATATCATAAATAAAAATCATGTTAATTCATTGCTTCCACCTAGGTTCAAACCCCGGTGATGCAAGACTTTACTTCAAGAGGTCAATTTCGGCTCTCTCTCATCAAATTGACCGTACACATTATTAATTAATAATTAATTTTATTTTTAGCATAATTATGATACTACCCTTATCCTGAAAAAGACCATTTTACCCCTAGACCCGCCAAACCTAAGTTTTTCCCTTTTTATGACCTATAAAGACTCCTTCAAGTAAATCTTCGTATTCGAGAGCCTTAAATGGTTGTACACAACCTAAACTAGATAAAATAACGCCCCAAGTTAGTTGTCTTGGATGTATCAAGGGTTTCGAGGTCATATTCTACGTGCATCAATCTGTGTGAACCCGATCTAATAGTTGGCATTGTACAAACATTAACAATTACTTAGCATATCCATTTTTAGGGTTGTTACATTTGGTACACATAATCTACCTTGGTACTCAATAACAACATTCACCCTTTGGGATAATGACTCATTTTGCTTACCAAGTACCGATTCGTTCCAACTACATCAATAGTGGATCAAGATGTTGTTTAGATTTCACCTCCACCACTAATGACAAGTCAGAGGTATGATGGACCATGAAACCACAAACTGGAGAATCTTCTAATCGCACACCTAATCATGTCAACCTGATAACATCTTTCACAAGTTCTTTTTTTCCTTCTTAAACATGAGACACATTACTCTTAGTCATACGACTCAAAGCATCCGCAACAACATTTGCCTTGCTAGGGTTGTAAAGGACACTCATGTCATAATCCTTTTAAAATTCTAACCATCTTTTCTATCATAGGTTCAACTTATTTTGTGTGTATTGTAACAAACCTAAAAATTGCTATACAAAGTAATGCTTAATATGTCTAAAACACCTACGATTAGACCGGTGCACACGGATTGATGCGCATAGAATCAGACCTCAGAACCCTTGTAACAACCATTCCAGACAATTTGGTGAGTTAGTTGATCTTGGAAAAGTTGGGTCCAGCCATTTAGGGCACCACAATATGAAGATCTACCCGGTTAAGTCTTAACAAGACTTAAAGAGGGGTATTCTTAAGTTTGGAGGGTCTAGTGGTAAAATGTTCTTTTTCCAGGCTAAGGCTAGCATCGTAATTACCCTAAATATTTAATTAATTATTTAATTAATATGGTGGAGAGGCAATTTGGGTAGAAAGGTCAAAATTATACTTTGAGTGAAATCTTCCTACACCCCGGTTCGAACCTAGGTGAAAGAAGTGATTTAATTTGATTTTTTAATTTGCCAATTAATTTAATTAATTAATATTTAAATGATGATTTAATAAAAGAGAAAATTAGGTGTTTTACTAATATTTAATATTTATTATTTAATCTAATTTGACTAAATCTTTCCTAAAAGTCCTAGTTTTAAGGAAACACACCTCACATCTCTCTCTTTTACGTTTATCTCCCTCTCTTTAAACATTCTCTCACGATTTTACTCTGTTAATTGTTACAAAGCAGAAAAAAAAAGTTCTTCACACTTAAGAGCATACAAAAAATAAAACGACAAGATAGTTTGAGAACGTAAAGCAAAAAGCTAATTTCTCGTCGGGTAATGTGGGACGTTGTTTTATTTGTTGATTTGGCAGCACTTTGAAGGAGTTGAAAGCTAAAACCAGGTATGGGTTTCTTCCACTTGGTCTTTTTCCCATCAGACTCTTAAGTGTCAGATGAATCTACTTCGAACACTAGGACTGTTCCCCATTACATGTTACTGTCATTATGTCCCAATGATCTTAGGTTGGTATGTCTACCTGTAGAGTAGGCGTGTAATGTGATGTTTGTGATAAAAATGTTCATGAAACTGTGTTCGGAATCGTATGTCTGATAATTTATGTCTTTAGAAATTATGTGAAAAATTATGTGTGTGCAATGTGTAAGCCATGACATATACTTTGGGTTTGAAGTTTGAAAATGACATTTTTATGGTTGTATTTAACGTTCATAATCTTGTATAAATCGTGATGTTTATATGAGGTATAATGTTGCTGATTTGAGTGGAAAACATTTAAATAAATATAACTATGAAACTACACCTAAAAAACATACTAAATGATTCACGAATTACCCTAAGGAGTAAGTATAATTGTTGATAAATTGAGCTGAAAAACGTGACCCAATTTCTAGTACCTTGTTGGTTGATTTCGACCAAGCAAAGTTGTATAATATGCAATGTATAATGAATGCAGATAACTTAGGTCACTAAGGATTGAACCTGAGACCTCAACATGTAAACATGACTAAAGAAATGTAAGTCAGGAAATGGGGTTAAGGGGAACTGAAATTTGGTGACTTAGCCGATTTTCATACTTGAAAGTAAAAATAAATAAGTGAGAGGAGTGGGATACTAACCCAACACCTCTCCGTCAAACATGAGAATAAGGATAAAGTTAAAAATAAATAAATTAAAAAAAAGTTGGGAGGAGTGAGATTTGATCCCACGAACTCTCGGTTGAATGAGGAGCCAAGGAGAAATTAATAAAAATAATGAGATGAGAGGAGTGGGATTTGAACACACATCCTATCGGCCAACACAAAAGGAGTTGAGGAAAAAGATAAAATAAAGAAATGTTCTTTTGGGTGGTCGATCTCGGGTCCCCTTATGCATTAGCGTTTAAGGTGAAGTGAGGGAAAGAAAAAAGTAAGGAAAAACAATGTTGGTGGGAGGATTGGAAAGTGGGTCCCCAAGCCGAGGGTGAAGATTAGGAAAAAGGGAAAATAAATAAAAACGTAAGTGTTATACAAGGGCTACGCAATCAGGTTCCCTTGGACAATTCTGTATTGAAACATAAATCGTACGTGAATAAATTTTCAATAGAATGTTGCCTACATAGATTGAAATCGAGATCTTGGCATACATAGAAGATTCATAAGTCTTGTATCACATAATCTTAGGAAGATATGAATCACTTAAACGAAATAAGAATGAAGTTTCATGGCTTGTTTATATAGACTCATAAGTCTAGCATACGTTTAAAAGTAAGTGAACCTAAGATGTATGTGATGAAATGATGTAAGCCTAAAAGGGTTAAGTAAGAGTGTGAAACACACTAAAGGGCCAACTGCATTGACATATGATGAAATGAACATTCACATAAAAAGTGTGAGTAATTCTGAAGATGAAATGTGCTAAATCTAATGAATGTGATAACAACATGATAAGAGCCTAATGTGTAAGATGAGAGAAATCTCAAATGTGTTTAAGAAAATGTTACCAAAACGTACTAACCTATGAGAGTGTAAAATTAATAAAGAGACCTGTCTCTATAAACTCTCGGATTAATGTATTAAAGTTGATGCATAATAAATATCAATAATGAGACGATAAATCATCTAATGAGTTATGATGTCCTCATGCTGGAAGCTAGCTTCCATGATGTATGTCTTGAATGTATGGAACTTTATACCGAGCATCGATAGGCTAGCTATGACTGGTGACACCTTTATTCGAAAAGGGCGGAGGTTCACGTTAATCTCATGAAATGAGACTATCCGTTATGACGGGTATGGGTCTCCTTATATCTTCTAGTCTTTGAACCTATACTGCCAATATAGGGATCTGGAAGGGTTCGACTCCCTATATACACTAGCATGTTCGTGTCACTTTAGAGGATGATTCCAACTCTTTTCGGTGTCAAGCAGATCTATGTCGGTTAAATTACAAATCCTCAAAAAAAGAATGAGGCTAGCCTCAATGAATGCATATAATGAAAAGAACGATACAAAAGGTCTTAAGATCGGATAATCAAGAGGTGAGCTAGACTTACTTAATGACACTAGGTTATTCTTAGTCATTGCACAGCGAACCTGATGAGAGTCTTAAACTAAATCTCAGGTATGACTAGTGTTTGCATAAGAATATGAGAGAATGAAAAATGAAGTACGTATAAATGAATGAAGCAGACTCAATATTTGCTAAATAAGGCTCCGTAGTTTACATCCCATGTGTTGAGCCCTCATTTAGATAATTCCTAATGTCAAGTCCATGATTCAAAGGTCTCATGGCATCAGAATGAATTATATGACCTATGTGATATGATATGTGCAATATATTATGTGTTTTTTGCAAAATGATATATATGATAATGCATGTTACTATAATGAAATGACTTTCCAAATCCGATTTGGCAAGTCCACTGACTTGACTTACCATGATTCATATCGATAAGGAGAGAGCATGTACTTGGTGTGTGCTTTCATAAACCTATACTTATTACAAGTGTGTTATAATCCCATAAGACTCTATACTATTAGGTGTAGGCGCATGCGGATGCTAGAGCTTACGATACGACGCTGCAGCTATCCAGACGTGGAGCATTAATTCCTAATTGGTAGGCCCTCATGATTTCAATGATGTATGTTGTTATAATCTAGATTAGATGTAGGTTTTATCTGGTGGAGTATGTTCCAATAGCGTTTATTTCCCATATTATTTCAGACATTGTATTGGTGTCGTTTTTGCAAGTATACGTTTAATGCAGCATTAAACTGTTTCTTTCATTTGATGATATTAATATTCTATGGTTGATGGGGAACGCCTATGATGTCAGGTAGAATATGTTTCGTATGAAATAAGTAAAAGAAAGTTCAAATTCTCCGCTAAATATAACCTCGATTAAATAACGATGACATAAGTAGGCTTAACTGCGACCTCTTATAGGTCAACGACGCCGGTCTGGTCTGGGGTCTAGACTCCGGTCCTTAAAAAAACATATGTTGAACACTTTTATGCTCAGTAAAACCCTCACCAATCACACCATGCAAGTAGTGTGTCAATATTTTCAAGGCAAAAACTACAGCAACTAACTTAGTCATAAGTTGGATAATTCTTCTCATGAACTTTGAGTTGCTAGAAGCTTAAGCTATTACCTTTCCATGATGCATGAGGAAAAATCCCAAGACCACTGAAAAAAGCATCAAAATACACTACAAATCCTTTATTGCCCTCCGATAAAGTCATCACCGGAGTGGAGGTAAGCTTATCTTTCAATTCTTGAACATATTTTTAACAAGATTCTGACCACTTAAACTTCACATTCTTTTGGATTACAGATTTAAAAGGAGAAGCAATTGATGAAAATCCATCAATAAACCTTCTATAATACTCGACTAGACCTAAGAAACTTCTTTTTTCTGTGGGAGTCAAAGGTCTAGGCAAATTTCATACCATATTCGTCTTATTTTGATCAATCTCTGCACCATTACAATAGATAATATGGCTAAGAAAAGAAATAGATCTCAACAAAAATTTACACTTACTAAATTTTTCATAGAGCTTGTGTTGTTTGAGGACTTGAAAGGCCAACCTCAAGTGACTCTCATGTTTATTTTCATTCTTTGAGAATATCAAAAAATCATCAATGAACTCAATCACAAATTATTCAAGGTAATCTCTGAAAACTCGACTCATTAGGTCCATAAAAGTCGTCCAGGTATTTGTTAACCCAAAATACATAAGTAGAAATTCATAGTGACTATATCGAGTTGGGAAAGGTATTTTGGGAACATCTTAACCTATAACCTTATGTTGGTGATATCCCGACCTTAAGTCAATGTTGGAAAAGTAACTAGAACCTTTGAGTTGATCAAATAGATCATCAATCCGAGGGAGAGGATACTTGTTCTTTACGGTAACCTTATAAAACTTGCGATAATCAATGCACATTCTAAAGGACTCATCTATCTTCTTAAAAAAATAGGAGCACCCCATGTAGAAATACTAGGTTGAGTGAAACCCTTGTCTAGTAAATCTTTGAGATGGATCTTTAACTTTTTCAATTTAGCCGGAGCCATCCTATATGGAGGAATTGAAATGGGATTCGTATCCAGTAACAAGTCAATGCCAAAGTCAATATCCCGTTAGGTAGAAACTTGTGCAAGGTCATTAGGAAAAACTCTAGGGATTTTATCACTACAGGTCATTATGAAAAACCTCTAAGAAATCCCTCACTATAAAGACTGATTCAATAGAAGGAGTTTCAAATTCTAGGTCTTTAAACCTTACTATATGGTATAGACAACTTTATGTTATCATCTTATAAGCCATCGAAGAAGAAATAATCTTTCCCTTGCATAGAATTTCCCCCTTCCATTGTAAAATAGGTTCATTTGGGAATTAAAACTTTACTACCCTTGTTCTACAATCTATAGAAGTAAGACATGCATGAAGTCAATCCATACCCAAGATGAGATCAAACTCAAACATGTAAAGTTCTACAAAATCAACAAGAGTAACTCTATTGAGATGTATTAAAGTATATTTCCTATTACTCTTTTTGCAACCATAGAGTCACCCATTGGGGTACAAACCGAAAAGGGTTCAATAGAAACATTGGGAAGTACATCAAACTTCCTACCTATAAAACATTTAACAAAAGAGAGTTAAACCTGGGTCAATTAAAATATATACGAAAATAGTGAAAACTTGTAACATACCCATCACAATGTCATGGGATCTTTCTTGTTCACCCTTAGCCGGAGTTTGTAGAAACGGTTCCTTTTTAGAGCTTTAGAACTAGGACCGCTTGATTGAACCTTGTAATTCCCCTTTAATTGACATACATTTAGGATAATCTTTAACCATATGGCCACCTCTACCATAACCATAGAAACTATAAGTTGCAACATGTTTCTTATCACACTTACAACAAGTTGGTCTTTTACTTGGTTGATCAACATTTCTACCCTTTTGAGGTTTAGGATTAGAACCTATATCATTGCCATTCCTTGATAAATTTGAAGGAACGTTGTTTGAAAATCTCTTATTAAACTTAGACTTGTCTTGAACATTAACCCTACTCTTTGTATAACCACTTTTAAAAGGCTTTGCCTTCTTAACTTCCCTATTCCTCTTCCTTAGACGACTTTCCTCAACCTTTTGAGAATAAACCATAAATCTAGAGAGATCCATATTGTCATGAAGCATGATTGAACGAGATTTATCTTCAATGTCTTTGGATACACCCGTTACATAATGGCTCATTTCATTTGTACCATTCGAAACAAAATAAGAAACATATTTGGACATCTTAATTAAGTTTCAGGATTATTTCTTGACACTCATACCACCTTGAAGAAGGTTGGTGAACTCCTCCACCTGAGCTTCCCTTTGTTCCCTTTGAAAGAATCTGCCAAGAAAGGCCTTTTTGAAGATTTCCCAAGACACAGGACCACCTCTTAATCCCCTACTATCCTTCCACTGATTGTACCATGTCTGAGCCACGTCCTTGAATTGATAGGCAGCAAGCTTAGCATTATAAGTAATACTCACCCCCATAAAACTCAAGATCTTGTACACCTCATCAAGAAAATCTTGGGGGTCTTCATCCGCATTTGATCCAAAGTACATGGGAGGATTCATCCTCGTAAAATATGTCAAAAGGCTAGTCATAGTACTAGCATGTTTGTTGCATCGAGTTCAACCGCTCTGCTAGCTTGTGTCAGAAAATCCTATGCTTGGATGGTCAGAGTTTGGGCAATTTGGAAGAAGGATGCCCTAACCTCACCATCCCTCATGGCCATGGGAATCACCGGAACATGATCATTTTCAGCAGCTAACAATTGAGAAGGAACTTGATTGCCTTGGGGAATAGCTCACAAATTCAAAATCTCTTCACCTACTCTTCTCGCGGATGTCCTTCTTGTATTCATCACCTATAAAAACAATAAAGGGAATAGATTCTAGTAGACACATAGTGTCAAAAGACTAAAGGCATTACATAAGATTACAAAAAAGATAATTTTCCTAATCATCACATAGCCTCTCATTCACAACTGCGGCGCGCATAAAAAACATGAACAAGACACTCAATGATTTTGTTTAATGAGACATTGATCCTAAGGATATTTAACCTCACGTTCTGATTCCATGTTTTTCACACCCGGCGAGTACACTCCATATTCGACCGGCGTCATCGTCCTCTCAGAAGACTCAGAGAAGTCTCTTTGAATTTGTCATAACATGTAATCAGTTAAAATTTGTGGAACATTAAAATTTTTTATAGAGTTATGTGAAGTCTACTTAGAATTTATACTTTAATATTTATAATAGCATACGACATTCCAAAAACTTATCTTAGATGTATAAAACAATTTAAAGAGTACGAATTTGGACATAGAGAATGAATAGTCATTATGCCATATAGACCTGAATAAAAAAGAATCCAAAAAACTTAAATGAAAATATAGTAATCTTAAAACTACTAAAGTACTCATAAGCTAGAATATGAAAGATTGCATCCCCAAACATGAGGACCTACGAACACTTGGAGAAAGAGTTCCAAGTTTCTTCAAACAACATTTATAATCTTCAACAGCCGGACTCTATAGGTGTAGTAATGTAAAGAAATGGGTTTGTACACAACATATACTATGAATGTCTTCAATGTACATACCATATAACATATACAAGTTAAGGACTTCATCAACATAAAACATGGTCATAACCAAAGACATATTATCTTAGAGTCATCTTAACATTTAATATTCAAAAGATCACATATACATCACATACAAAACAATTGACAATGATCCCATCCCCAACCTACAAGTTCAATGGTGATGTGAAGCCCCATAACCCCACACAATCAAGTAGATAATATAGAAGACCATGAGTAAATAATTGCTTAATATAACTTGTACAATAAGTAGTCATCACTTTATTTAACATTATAACCCAATAACATATTAATCATAATAACTAACATCATATAAGTGTAACATCATTTATCATAAAAATATATCTTCCACGTTAACATATTGCAAAGGAACAATCTCCTACAACATCCTTTAAGGTCAACTTGTTCAATATATAGGTAGAGTACCAAACCCCTACCTATTCTAAGCAAAAAACTAAAGTCACCCTACTAAACATCTTTTTATTTGTTTTTCATTTTACATGAGGGAACATTCGCCTTAACCGACATAGACACTGTGAGATAAACATGGAATTCTGTGTAATGAAACCCCACAACGAAAGAAGGTGGTTTACCGGCCAAAGTAGAACCAATCATGTCACAACTTTCATGGTGCAACCACAAGCTAGTATCCTGTGGTGACAAAATAGTTCAAGAACTAAGAGATATATTAGAGACCCATAGTTCCGTATTACATTGTAGCCTTTATCTCATGAGAGTCATTGTAAACCTACCTTCAAACTAGGGAAGGGACACCTTTCATATCTAGTCCATTGGGGAAATGATGTATAATGTATGTTTTGAACAGAGAATGAGGGTGTAATGATAGACATTATTTTAAGGGTTATATGGGCTCATTATCTATGAAAGTTAGCTAGTATTTTACGAGGCTCACAGTGTGTTAGATGCTAATTTGAGTTTATCGTTACTTAAATTGTAGATTAAAAAATAGGGAGGATGAATCGTGATAGTAATATCAGAAAAAGGATAAGGTATGTAAGGCTAATCAATTCCATATTCCTTGGCATGAAATCTGATACTTGCGATTAATATCAATAAAGTGAATCCTCCCCTTTGTTATTTGAAGTCAATTGTGTCATTAAGATCTGAAACTAATATGTCGATTTTACAAAAATCATAATGTCATTGTTACGGTCTCTATATATTATTTATGTGTTTTGTACAACTGGTCCATATTTGTATCATGACTCGAAAGCACCAAGTAAAAGCTAAGGTGAACCCTCGGATCATGACAGGGTGTACTAGACCCTTTGGGGTCTTATAGAAGCCCTTTAACCATTGGTCATTACATAAGAAATTAAAAGTAGTGCAGAAGTTAAACTTTTCATGAATAATTTAATAAAAGGAAATATTTTATAAATACATAAGAATCTGATTGTCACAAGCCAACTAATTTACAAGATATAATATCTTAGGGAAAAAACACTTTACATTAAAAGAAAATACATAATAAGTCTTAAATAAGAAATTAAGAAAAGGACTATGCCCTCAAATATATGAGGACATACTTTGCCTTGGGAGGAACTTTCCCAAGGTTCACCTTCAGACCTTCAAAAGCTTCGAACCTATATTTATAGAGTATAATAAAGTAAAGGGTTGGAATAAAACAATGTAGAAAGTATGTCATTTGCGAAAACATGCAAAAAGAGACATTTTAATAAAATAACATTTCATTCCAAATAATTAAAACATTCATAAATTTAGAAGTAAAAGAACATAAAAATCATCATTTAACGCTTAGAGAAAGATATCCATAAATTTTATCCAAAAGAAAGACTTTACACTAAACTTCAAAAATGTCACAGTGAACTACAACGTCCCTTTAACAATACAATAACTAAAATGACTCTAAAGTAGTGAACTTCCAAAGTATTTCCAATGCGAAAGTAAGCATCATTTCTGTAGGAGTTTGCCTTTCTAAGATAATCCTAAGACTCACAAAGGTAAGGCAAGAAGGAAGTATGCATATGCCTTCTACAATACATACCAAAGCAACCATCAAGACTACCTCCCTTATTGACATACTAACCTCGGGAGAACAAGCACCCACTCAATGGAAATACTATTAAAGAACATCTGATAACGCACCAAGAATTCCCTTTAGGAATGCCTGCATAGTATAATGAGTAAATGGTGTCCCACAACACCACCTACCCTAAATGGTACACTCTTTTAGAAGACTTGACACCAAGACTCCCTTTTCGGAAGGTCCTACCTAGTGCAATGGATAGATAAGAGTCCCATACCACCACCTACCCAAAGTAGTACATTCTTTTAGGAAACATAATTCATTCAATTCAAATAAGACTCAACAAGACTCCCCTTTCGAAGTGCCTACGTATTGCAATGGATAAATAGTGTCCCATTCAACCACCTACCCTAAGTAGAACACTCCTTTACAAGACTTAGCACATACATTGATTGTTTGGGAGTTACCTTAACCTACATAGACCATGAGAAATAGACATGAAATCCCTATAACCCCTATCGGATGAGGTATCCTCACTTGCCTAGAATGAGGCTATTCTCTTAGCTTTTACATGTCTTTCCCAACAGATACACCTATGTGGGCACATATTTAAGGGATTTGGAGATTTCTACTAAGTAACTAATTCTCTACCAATAAGGAGTATTCATATCAAGAGGTAAATTGGAATACAACATCTCAAGTCACGAAGTGTAACCACCTCTTCTTCATAGCCACTCGGTGCTAGGCATAACGGTTTCTAAACATTATAAAGTATAGGTGAAGGATAACTAGTGAACACCACATCTCAACTCACGAAGGGCATTCATCCTCCTACCTATCATAGAAAGATCTTAGGATGTAGTGGGGTTTCTACATTATACATCATCTTAACACACTAAAAGTGTTCACCCAAAAACTCCCCTTTAGGACTTAACATAGATTCATTCATTCATCCAAGTGTGAGTCTGTGTATACATGTGAGCACACCTTGCGCATAAGCATCAATTCTTTTATATTTAACTTCTATACATGTTTAGACCTTCATTCATCACAGCAAACACATAACATGATTCTCATAATCATATAAGTCCTTTAGACATAATCTTTATCATGTTTGTCATAATAATCTTCATAAAACTATTAACAAGAAAAACTTCATTTAATCATACACTCTAGCCTACTTCACATAATAGCTTCATAAAGTACATTTAACAAGAATAACATTATTATCATCATACTACACATAACAACACTTCATGGCCTCATTCGCAATAAAAAACTAAATTCACATTTATACGATTCAAATAAACACAGCCACCACGAAGGCAGACCATACAACTCAAGAGAATTTTATAGCTAAAGCTTAATCAGCATAATCAAATGACCCTTTAATACAAGATTCGATCACCAATATCATTTTACTCAATAAATAATATTAATTTAACCTTTTGGCAGTAGCTAAACAACAATATGAACCATAAGAATCCAAATCTCAAAGACTACCAATTCATGCTCGTTTAACCAAGTTCTTAAAAAAAATTATGAAAAGATTTAACATGATTTCATTGATGTTTTAACCTTAAATAATAAACTAACATTATAAAAATCATTTCTAAGTAATTTAAAACATTTTCATGCAAGACAAACATATAGTGTGGAAGATTGAAGAAACCAGGGTTGAAAACTTTTTTTGAAAATCCATTGGAAGGGACTCCTTGAATGGAAGAGAATTCAAGGATAGATACCATACCTCACATAGAAGAAGCGCCAAAGTTGTTTGATGAAGAAACTAACACCAACAGCCCTCCTACATCCTTCTTGACTTCTAGCGTCCATGGTGATTTGAGAGCGTCTTCTAAGGGAGAGAGGTTTTGGGTTTAAGGAAATGAAAGTCTAAAATTAGGTCTTAGGGTTTCGAAATACTTTAACATACAGAATTATACATAAATATAACTCTCTAGGGTCATAAAATACTTGAGGTGAATTTACCAAAGACCCTAAGACTTCAAAGGACAGGGAAGGCTTTTCGGGTAGTCTCCATCAATAGACCAACCAACAGACCATTTGTCAAAGAACGGACAGTTGGTGGAGTCTTGTTTGTTAAGACTTACATCCATTTGCAGTCGGAAAACTTACCTTGTATGATTAATCGACTTCCATGGTTGACGGACCGTTGGCTGACCAACCGATCGTCCCGTGGGTCATCGTTTGGTCACTGTTTGTTAGCTTGTGGCCATAAGGTGGGGTCCTCTTCTAGGGCCCCTCGTGTGTCCTATATTGAGTCTTACCAAGACTTTAAACCCCTAAACATATTCTTCTAGTTATTAAGAATATTTCACATTAAATTTGAGTAAAACGAACATGTAAAGTTCACTCAAACACAACAAGACACCCAAGCACTATCTAAGGCACACCTTTTAAACGTCAAGGACTTTCTCGGACGTTTAACCTCTAAACTTTACAAATATTCACACACTACCTAAGAACACGAATGTTACTCATTTTAACTTAAAATTCACTCAATAAACACTCATGAAGCTCGATTTGACATTAGTTCATTTTAGGGCGTTATAATTTCCATATCTTCCAAATGATCAGGACCACTAAAAAAATACTCAAAATTGTTATGATTATCCTAAGAATAATCCAAAAAGGGTTATGAAATGATAAATGACATTTTTAAAGATTAAAGAAACTATGTGAAGAAATCTATATAATTACAGTTGATATAAAGGGGCAAAAGCCTAGCATGGGTTGATCCTAACAGATACATAGGGTGGATGATTTGGGGAAAAAAGCCTCCCATGGGCCGATCTCTATTGGTATAGAAGGGTTGTAGATCAGGGGCTTAAGCTTTCCATTGGCTGATCCCATATTGTGTAATTATGAGGACGACCTACCAAGGGTTTAAATGCCTAGCATAGGTCATCCGCATCTACCACTTATCAGATTGTCACTTGAATCACATGCGCTACAAATATTATCAAGAACTGAAAGTGAAGAAAGGAATGTAACTTAAATGATCTTACAAGAGTAAATAAAGGTGGTCTTCTCTCCTGATCTATGCACTTATATGTTCGTACTTGATTTCATTTGAGCCGTTGTACTACATATTATATTGCTTTACATATAAAGTACATTTTTTTTGAACTGACATCCCTCTGAAGGAACGTTGGATTTGATGCTGCAGACACATGTACTCCAGCTGGTAGTCCTCCTCAGTAGGAGCATACGACACTCAACTACTATTGGTGAGCTCTAGGTTGATTAGGAGATTTACTTAGACCTTTGTAAATTTTATTTTTGTATTGTATTGTAGCTAAGGATAAGGAGGGGTCTGTCCCGACCGACTCTAGGTCACCGACTCTAGGTCATTTATCTTTTTAGGGGCTTTGTAGACGTATATGTATGGTTCACTTTTGCCTTAAGAAGATATGACCTCAACGTTCAAGTCTCTTATATAACTTTTGGGTCTACTTATATTGTGTTGTATAAATGCATACTATGTGAACTTGTCGTGATTGTTATAGTTATTTTTATAGCATAAACAGGTTACAAGTTGGTTCTCTCCGGCCTTTAGCGCATCGGTTGTCTGTCTGTCTTTATGGGATTTGAAGTGTGACAAAAGTTGTATCACAGCAGGTCATCGTGACCTAGGGAGTATACAAAGTCGTGTCTGTATAGATTCTTTCTTATAGATATGTCGTTCACAACATTTATAAATAGGAGGCTACGAGACATGTAGGATTTATTTCATTTCTTTAATTTCTTAGATCGTGCGATAGAGCAAATGTGGTAGGCGAATCATATCTAAATTCTAAATTGTTTTTATTATTGAAAAGATGCCGATTACGAGAAGGAGTAAAAGTACTGGTAAGCGAGTAGATGAGATTGCCCAAGAAAAGCCAAGGTAACCACCCCAAGTCAAGTTGTTCAAAGTGGGCTCAAGATGAGTCTCTATGAAAGACATCCTTGACACCTCCATCTCCTGAAGGACTAAGGAGGGAAGTTGAACCTCAGGAACCCCATATTAATGATACCGAGCAAGATTTGAGAAATGCAGTCAAATTATTGGCTCTTATAGTTGCTGGTCAGGCCAAAAGGCAATAAGTTCTAGTTGGATATACTAGTCGTATAGATAGATAAGTTGTAACACAGATACGTGATTCTCTTAACTTGGACCCTCCATAAATCACCTGGTCCAATCCTAATGAAGATCCGCAAGAAATTATAGATCAAATCAAACACACTTTGGATATTTTGCATGTAAGTGGTAAAGAACTACTTGAGCTTGTAGCATATAGATAAAGGGCGTGGCTATATTGTGGGATGAAGCTTTGATGCAATAAAAAGGAACATATGCACCTTCAGCTACGTGGAAAGAGTTTAAAAATATATTTCCTGACAATTAATTTCCATAAAGATTTAGAGTCCCATGCGGATAAGTTCTTAAATCTCCACCAAGGAGGTATGAGCGTGAGAGAGTACAGTCTCAAATTCAATTCCTTGGTCATATATGCTCCTAACATAGTACTTACCATGGAGTATAGAGTTTATCTATCTACGGATAGATTAGACCAATAATTAGCTAGAGATTATACCATTGCTCCATTGAATAAAGATATAGATATAGCAAGGATGAAAGACTTTGAGTAACAGTTGAAAGATCAAAAGCAAATAAGGACACAAGAGTCGAAAAAATTGCATTCCAATAGTGCTAAATCCATGGGGCAGTTCACAAAATCCCAAGATTAATTTAGGCCTCGGTTCTCTAATAGACCAGCTAGCAATCATCATTGTACTCTACATCTTGTGTTCCACCATGTTTCCAAGTGTTTAGGGGCAATCAATTAGGTAAAGAAGTGAAAGCCAAGGTAAACAAATAAAAGTAGGGAAATACGATCCAATCAAGGCTCCCTCGACAACCTTATAAATAGTGTGGGAGGAATCATCTAGGTTCATGAAGGTTTGGGATAGATGTTTTGTCTTTGGTGTGGCACACCAAGGCATATGATGACAAAATTCCCTTATAGGGGCGTGGATGGTTTTGCACAGGCGATTAGAATACTGGTTGTATCGACCTTATAAACAACTTCTTTAGATAGGAAAATAAAGATGCCTACATGTCATGGCATAAGAGCTAGAGGGGAAGCTTGTTCTATTGGAGGTCAGAATCGCACATATGCTTCAGGGGATCAACAATATTCACCAGGCTCGCCGAATGTGGTTACATGTACACTGTCCATCTTTTCACATATTGTATATGAATTTTTTGATATGGGGTCTACACTATCATATTTTACTCCATTGATTTCTGAAATGATCAAAAGAATTCCAAAATTATTAGTGAAGCCATTTGAAGTGTCTACACTGATTGATGAGTCTATTATAGCTAAAAAGAATTATCATAATTGCATAGTAACTGTTACTGACAACGAAATATTGTATGAACATGTTGAGCTACACATGGTAGATTTTTATATTATGATGGGTATGGATTAGTTAGCTTATTGTTATGCCTTTGTAGAATGCTGAACTAAGATAGAGCATTTCCATTTTCAAAAAGATGTAGTCCTCGAATGGAAAGGTAATATTGGGGCGCCAAGAGGTAAATTTATTTCTTATCTTAAGTCAAAAAAGATGATTTACAAATCATTCATATGTCACCTAGTCAGAGTGAAAAATGTAGATGTAGATGCACCAATCCTTCAATACGTTCAGCGGTAAATGAATTTCCCTATATGTTTCGTGAAGATTTTCCATGTTTTCCTCTAGAATGAGAAGTAGAGTTTATTATTGATGTGCTTCCAAATACTCAACCTATCTCAATTCCTCCGTATAGAATGGATCCTACAGAGTTATGGTAGTTGAATGAGCAATTAAAATTAGAAAAATGATTCAAAAGGCCTAGTATATCCCCATGGGGAGTACCAATTTTATTTGTAGGCAAGAAAGATGGATCATTAAGAATGTATATCGACTAGCAGCAGTTGAATAAGGTAACGATTAAGAACGAATATCCCCTCCCTAGAATTGATGATTTGTTTGATCAGTTATAAGGTGCTAGGTGGTTTTAAAAGATCTAACTGAGGTCGGTTTTATCACCAAGTGATGATCAACGACAAAAATATACCCAAGACTGCTTTTGGAAAACGACATGGTAATTTTGAGTTCTTAGTCATGTCATTCGTACTAAAAAATTCACCATTATCTTTTAGGAATCCCATGAATAAGGCGTTCAAGCCATTTTTAGATGACATTTTTTTGTATTAAAGATATGCTAATCACTAGCAGCGGGTTTTACAAATTCTTCATGATCGTAAACTGTATGCAATGTTTTCTTAATTTGAGTTCTTGTTTAAATATTTGAAATTATTAGGTCATAATCTACTTGATGAAGGAATAATGGTTTATAACAAGACGATATAAGCCGTAAAAAGTTGTCCAATACCTAAAATTCCTACGGATATCCGTCGTTTTCTTCAATTGGCAAGATATTACTGAAGGTTCGTTGAAGGATTCTATTCCATCGTTGCACCCTTAATAAAACTAACAAACCAAAACAACTAGTTTCAATGGAATGATGAGTGTGAAATAAGCTTCCAAGAGCTGAAGAGTAAATTAACTTCTACAATCTGTAAGGGTACTTTTAGAAGGCACAAAATGTTATGCAATGTATTGTGATGCTTTACGAGTTGGATTAGGAAGTGTATTGATGGAAAATATTAAAGTTAAAGCTTATGGATCTAGACATCTACCACCACATGAGAAAAATAATCATACCCTTGGTGTGGAGGTAGCAACAGTTATGTTTTCTTTGAGGATATGGTTCTACTACTTGTCACGACCCAAAAATGGATGTGATGACACTCATCTTATCCCACCAAGACAAGTCAGCCTAAAACTAAACCATTACAATAAAGATGTGGAAGATTTACTATCAACTTACATTATACCCCCAAAACCTAGAAGTCACGTGTACAAGCCTCTAATGTATTACAATTGATTCAAAAGAAAAACTCAAGTATCAACTCAATTTGTTGCTAGAATAGAACAAGATCATAATTATGGAGAAGAAACTCTGCTGAGATGGAAACAGCTACCTCTCAAATCTCCAAGAAGCCTCGGAAAAGAAGAGAATGAAAAGTACAACAAAAATCCAGGCTCATAACCTACAAAAATTTGTAGAAGCAAGGGGTGAGTACCAAACCACACGGTACTCAGCAAGTAAACCTCTAAACACAACCTAAGGGGATGAAATACGGGTACTCCTACCACCTCCAAACGAACCACCACAACTACATACTGCAGTAAAATCAACCTAACCTAACAGCTCACAGTTTACATAGCGCGTAGTCAACAACAACACTTAGACAAATTACATATCCTCAACAACAACACTTTAACAAATTATATATCCTCAACAACAATTCTTCAACAAATTATATATCCGCAATAACAAGCTCAATATTGATCAATCATAAGTTCCGCAGAAAGGCAATACAAGATCAGCAAAACACGATATCAAGTTCACTAATGATAAGTATGTGCAATGCAATGGAATGCAATGTCAAGTATAATGATGCATGTCTGACCTAGTGATACACACCCGCTGTCTCTCCGTCTGGGACCCATGGGGGACATATCTGTCCATGCATCTGTAGCGGCGCATGACATGACCCTCGATAATAGAAACCATCGCGGCACGCGATACGTCCCTCGAAATACAGTATCTATCGCGGCGCGCGATACGTCCCTCGAAATGGTACATCCTCTTAAGTACTCATTCTTTCTCAATGCACATAACACTTGTCACAACCAATGCCTCAGAATAATATAGATGACAAATTCACACAAATAATGAGAAGATAACCAGTTTCAAAACATCGCACAGTTCACAATCACACAAACAGGAAGTCACATCGACAATGATTCAACAAGCCTTCAACCCTTTCTCAACAAAATCACACATAAACAATTAATCACATTGCCTTTTGTTATCACCTTTTTTTTCATCATTATAACTAATCAATGTGGACAAGTCAACCCATCACCAATCCCAGTACTCCCTAACATACACCACAAAGAAATACATGCATTTCATACACTTAACAAGAGTTTACAAATCCACTTGCCTCAAATAGTCGAACAATCACGTTGTGACTTGAGTCTTCCTCTTTTCGTTGGACTTCCAACTTAAAGCAATCTATTCATATTATTAGTCATAATAAGATTCCAAACCTAACAATACTCAAATTACTATAGGTCTAGTCTAAACACAAAAACTCACTTAGATATGTAATCAAACTCATAATATTGATGTCAATTAACATGTCAACTCTTTTTCTTTTCTTTCTTTTTTTAATTCCCTTCAAGTTTCAAGTCTAGGTTTAAGTTCCAATTTCTCCAAAACCATAATTCTAATATTATTCATATACTACAATACACTTTATATTTAATTATTTATCTTAATATATCAAAAACATAGATTATAATGTAACAATAAGGAAATAATAAAAACTAGAATCGACTGATTACGAAGAATGTTTACTAGATGTTATTCACGTATCCCAATTTCAAATTGCTAAGGCATACTGACAAATTTCTCTAATGGCACCCATTATCAATTAATACTTCTGACAGTAACAAGAATTGATGAAATAGTTTATAATATTAAAGTTGATGCATTAATTCTTAATTTTATGTTGGAACTTCCTTTTATTTCTATCCATCATCACATATTAATTAATATATCTATATGTATAAAAAAAATATTCAGTACTCAAGCATTAAACAATCAGTTTACAATCAAAGTTCTTTTTTTTAATTTATGAGAATTGATTACCTGTAATTTGTTTGTTTGCCGCAGCTGCCTCACGCATGAGAGGTTAGGTTCTTCCTCTTCTTTATTTTATTTTTTGAATTAATTATGTTCTAAAAGTGATATATTATAATAATTTTTATTTAATATATATAAAGCAAATAGTATAGAGTTTAAAATAAATTTATGATTTTGCCCATTATTATTAATTAAATTAATTATTTTATAAATACTCGTCAATTAACTAATCGTAGTTAAATAAATAGTTGAAAATATTCAAATCAAATTTATCAATTGACCAAAAGTAACTCGAGGCAACTATCGAGAGGGTTAAAAGTACTTTTTTTTTAAAATATTAAAAAAATTACCTTCCGAGTCATTACATTATCCACCACTAAAAATCATGTTCGTCCTCGAACATATACAAGATGAAAGAATATTAGCCAACGTTACAAAAAGTGGGCTGATCTTCAAGACCATTCCATCAGAGTAATTATTAAGAACTAAACTTTGGAAATCAAAGTTTGAAAGATTCATTATTCACGAGTTATTATAATGCCACAAACTAACTCATGAACTTAATATAAACTGAAACCCACTAGACCATAATACAACCATCATGACGAATCTTTTCGCACATAACTAAGAGACATTTTGGACTAAATACCTACTACAATCAGATATGAACCTGAACTAACTACCACATACTCATATTGTACAAGTCATCATATATCTTATCAAAATTTCCTTTTCACAACACAATTCTTTAACGAGCTTAAGTTGTATAAATTCGATGTTTAGATATTGGGTACTCATCAAGGGAAAATCAAACTTATCTAACCCAAACGTGGACTGTTCACATCTGGCAAGCGACGTCGGCCAACTGAATGCAACATCATCCAAGTCCCACACACATAAGCCATGTTGGTATTTCTTTTTCTTCGTTTTCTTATATCGTCCATCATCTTGATGCTTGGCAGGTCAAAGAAGAATAAGATCAAGTAAGTACCCAACAAGCGATACACTCTAGGATGCAGAACCTTTAATAACATTGTCGGATAACTGTAACTATTCACGAAAGCTTTTCTATAAGTTTTTTTAAGCAATGTCGTCCATAAAGAAACAATGATATACTTCTAATTTCAAAAACAACACCAATTCTTCCATAATTGAAATGATCAATTTTATCCAAGATGCTACCATATCAAGAGAACATAAGAGGATCGGTACATCCGATCCACCACTATTACCCATATATGTAGAAACACACGTGGAAATATATGTCCAATTAGGTCACCTAAGAATGTACATAACAAAAACCGAATAACACCATATACTATATCCATAGCGTCCATATCAAACATTCCATTCATACGACTCCATCTCTTTGATTTTTAGCCACCAACAATCAATCAGTAGTCCCCATTACAATTGTAAATAAACTTAATTCATCAAATTCATATAATTCTCACAGTTTCTTCACTAGTACCAACATTATTATTACTAACAAAACATTATACCCATTCTGGTCATTTAACTTCCTCTTAAACCACCACTAGTATCAAAGTCTCCTTAAAAAATACATTACCACCTACAAAATTTTGAAACAATGGCGCTCTCTCTTTCCATTTAAGTATTCTGTGGATGATACGCATCACACATAAGACTGATAGAACTACTTCCAAGTCTAATAATACTTTTCATCGAGGTAAAATAACTGAAGCACACCCAACGCTAGTCTACGCAATCTTTCACATACCAAATTTCAACTAATATACAAAGCAAGCATATATCTTATATCAACACTTAAAAAAAATTGGTCACTCAATTTACTCAGTATACCATAAGCTCATTACCTCTGATTACCATCAAATGCCAATGTAACAGATCATAATACTCTGTATTGGCCCATCAACAAAGTAATTTCAATCTCCTTGAAATCCTCATTAATCATATAAAACTATAGGTCCACACTGTTGAACATCAATAAGTTACCTATCATAATTTGAACAATCTAGCTCAACATAACTAAATAGAATCTCTCCTACATAGTTGTTTGTCACCAAAACAAAAATTCAATCTTGAGAAAAGTCTATTGTAAATTAATTTTTTAGTATGTTTGTATTGAACTAGTTCTCATCTCAGAATTATACTAAACTCATAGGCAAATATTAATTAATCCTTCAAATAAAAACCAAGAATTTATATGAAAGGTCTTATTCCTTCACTTTTTTTTAAATTATTCCCATGACACAAAGTTCTAAATATCTTGAACTCTCAATACACCAAACTCATGTTCCTTTGGTTGACTCGCTCACCAATCTTATTCTTTGGCCAACAACGCCGGACACTTTTACCTTATACACAAAAAAAAACTTGAAATGAAACCCTTCCTTAGGTATTTTGAAAGTCAAAATAACACACTTTATGACTCAAAACATATACCAATCCTTCCAAATGCTCAACATTCACTATGATCGATCATTTCTTACCTTACCAATTCACACCTTGACAAAACATACTACCACGAACATAAAATCACCATGAAAAGCTTAAATTTTTATCCCAGCCATGTCACACGATTATATTATCTATCAGAATTTTCTCATACATTGGAGATCTTTATGAATCCACGTATCTTAACCTATCATTTATTGCCTCTTCGTTGATCTTACCATATCCTTCTTTAAAAAATCAATCGTACCAGTTATCAAACTCAAAATCATAAGATGTTATCTCCACACTCGAGTCAAGCATGTATAGACTTGTTTTTTAAGGCTTACCAATTGTTTTTAACCAATCTGATGAACTTGTGACACTATTATCATAAGTAGAGAAAAATAGATGAAAACAATGTGTCTCATAACCAAATTATCAACCTATCTGAAAATACCTCCTTAGCCCTTGCAATCAGAATAAAATACTTTTGTTCTCACCTCTTTCCGAAGGCTAAATTACATCTTACTAATTATTTGCATTTATAACTTTAATTCCGTTCTATTCTGTTCAAGCCATTCCTCAACACCTCCTATAACTTTTCATGCCATCAAGCTACTCACCAAATAGTATCAAACCACAACCTTAACTACTCGCAAGTCACCATTATAATACAATATTAATTTAATCACCAATTTTTATTACATAGATGCATCTCAATCACAATCCACAACGAACTCTTATTACCATCATGCTCAATTAGCTCTTATCATCATCATGAAGCCAACACTTTGATCAATTTGACACCTCAAACTCGGTTATATTCAACAAATCCAAAAGACTATCCCACTTTTATATGCACTTCTTATAAAAATCTTCAATTACCTTTACACAAGTATATTCTTGGGACTTTCTTTATCCATAAGCTCGAAATTTTGGTATCTATCTGTTCCATTGGACCTTAAAAAGAAATCACCGTCCTCATTTAGGATCCTTGGAATACACTTTTAGTCTTAAAGGATTAATATCGTATAAACGATCCACCACTAAATGCTTCCTTATAAATAATGCTTAACTCATTCGTCTGTATTAACAAGCTATTTGGTTTCTCAAATATGAATACAACATTGAATCTCATTATATGAACATGTGATACAATTGATAACTCTTTAAGTGGTTTGTAATCGCACTTGACATCAACATATCCATTTTCATGTACCATTAGTATCACCTTATGAAATCTGTTAAATCCACCACATGGACACATAATACCTATCGAGAATATTGTACCCAAATAACCTACACATTTCTGCCTCATTAAGTAACTAACATACACTATCAAATCTTTTCGGCCTATCATCCAAAGCAATTTCCATCCCTTTGTAGATCAGGTAAATAACAAAAGTAACACACTCCATAACTCTAACAAAGTAAGCATCAATATTGTTATGGTACAAATTCTAAACTTAATTGATGCTTCATTATTATCATCATTTTCTAAGCAAGTCATTCATGTTATGATAACTTTACTAATTGCAGTTTACAAAATCACACGTCTGGCTCTCCTTTTAATCATTTCACTTTCAATGTTTAAACCACTCTAATTATTGTATATACCACACAAGAACTATTCACTTTACAAGGGTAACTAATCTCACACAGCCCATTGAAATTGTTGAACTATTTAAATCTAACCACACATTCTTTTTCATAAGTATATTACTCTCATCGTAATACCGGATCTAACCTTCAAATCATAGACGACATCAAATACTCACATGAAGAATTACGCATGAGTCATCACATATGTGAGAGAGAATGGAATGAAGCGTTGTGAATCAAAATCAGACAAAGGATGCACAAGAGAGATTCAAAAAGTGAAGATTTTTCTTAAAAGTCACTATAGCCTCTTGAAGATAGGTACAGACGTCTCCGTACCGATCATCAAGACTCTATTTAGACTCGACTTGTACACACGTGAGACCTATGAACCTGGGGCTCTGATACCATTTTGTCACGACCCAAAAATGGACGTGATGAACTCAACCATTACAATAAAAATGTGGAAGATTTACTATCAACTTACATTATACCCCCAAAACCTGGTAGTCACGTGTACAAGCCTCTAATGTATTACAAATGATTCAAAAGAAAAACTCGTCTCAAATGAATTTGTTTCTAGAATAGAACAAGATCATAATTATGGAGAAGGAAGTCTGTTAAGATAGAAACAGCTACCTCTCAAATCTCCAAGAAGCCTCGGAAAAGAAGAGAATGAAAAGTACAACAAAAATCCAGGCTCATAACCTACAAAAATTTGTAGAAGCAAGGGGTGAGTACCAAACCACACGGTACTCAGCAAGTAAACCTCTAAACACAAGCTAAGTGTCACGACCCAAAACGGGGACGCGACTGGCACCCACATTCACCCTCCTATGTGAGCGAACCAACCAATCTAACCTTTAACATTTTAATACAATATCAACAAAAGAAATGCGGAAGACTTAAACTCATTAATAAAACAACTGAAAACTATTATTATTATTCCCAAAATCTGGAAGTCATCATCACAAGAACATCTATGATCAAATTTCTAATCTAAAACTGTCTAAGAATGTCTAAGAAGCTAAAAATACATAAGAACTAGTCCATGCCGGAAGTCAAGGCATCGAGACTCATAGAAGAAGATCCAGTCCAAGCTAGAAGCATTAGCTCACCCTGAGATCCGGTATGACGATATCTGGCCCGAGTTACTGTTGTGTTGAAGTTGACGGAACGTTTGCTGCATAACACAAATAACAAAGAGGAAAACATAAAAGTAGGGGGTCAGTATAACCACACGTACTGAGTAGATATCATCGGCTAACTCAAAATAGGGAACAATATATATCAATATTAATGTAATTCAACTACAATACTCAACATGTAGAACCAACAATTTCTTTATCATTAACAATTTCCGTCAAGTTCATACATGAGGTCTCAAGCCTCAATACCATACTCATTTGGAAATTAAGTTCATTAGATTGAGTATATTCATTATCTTTCAAGATTCATTATCTTTCTTCCTCTTGTGTCAGTACGTGACACTCCGCTCCTCTATTTCTATCCTGGTGCCGGAACGTGGCACTCCGATCCTCATATACTATCCTGGTACCGGAACGTGGCACCCGGTCCTCATATTCTATCCTGGTGTTGGAACGTGACACTCCGATCCTCATATTCATTCTATCCTGGTACCGGAACGTGGCACCCGATCCTCATATTCTATCCTGGTGTCGGAACGTGACACTCCGATCCTCATATTCATTCTATCCTGGTACCGGAACGTGGCACCCGATCCCCTAATTCATCAAGCCTTCTTTTACACTAAGGCATCCTCATTATCATTATATAATTTATCAAGCCTTCTTTCATACTAAGGCATTATCAATCTTATTATATAATATATCAAGCGAATTAGGGTTCTTTCAAGATTCGGGATTCAATAGCTTCATCATGCTTTATTAATTCATCACAATTTCGTAATTCAAATCATGCAAGCATACAATTTAAGCACATAGCCGGGTTTACGATATTATCAACACATAGTATTCACTATCAAGAGTTCACTACGATTATCGTAATATAAACCATAACCTACCTCCACCGAAGAATTGAAATCAACAAGAAATTCCCAAGCTTTGTTATTCTCCCCTTTGATCGACTGCCCTTTCTCTCTTTCTTGTTCTTTCCCTTTTGTTTTCTTATGGTCAAACCCTCTTTCTTTTACCCTAATTAATCATATAATTAAGTGTGAAAAAGGACAATAAACCCCACTAATTAACTTAAGGTTACCCCTTTTAACCCCTAAGTAATTAGACTTATTAATGTTAACCCTCAATCTTTATAATTAAGGAAAGAATAGTCAAAAACGACCCTTAAAACGTGTGGAGAAATTCTAGTTTGCCTGGGACTGCGCAACCTGTGACGGGCCGTCGTGCCTGCGACGGTCCGTCACGGTGGTCGTCGCAGCTCCCTCGAGCTCAAGTGGCCTGTGACGGCCCGTCACAGCCGTGACGGTCCGTCCTGGTCCTCCGTCATGATGGTTAGAAACTCGTTTCTTGTACCAAATTCTCAAAAGTTGAAGTGTTTTGCAACGGAAACTCACGACGGTTCGTCGTGGATGTGACGGCACGTCCTGCAGGTCCGTCACAATTTACAGAGAGTCGATTTTCAGTACCCAATTTCAAAATTCTAAGTATCATGGGACGACACCTCCTTGACGGGCCGTCGTGACCACGACGGTCCGTCGGGACACACGTAGTCTCAGCCAGTTTTTCCAGAAATAATTCTGTTGCTCAAAACGACTAAACAGGTCATTACAATAGATACCAATTTACCCATCGTTCGTCCCCGAATGATCAAAAGAAGAAAAACAGTGGCGAAAAGGAGTACCTGAATCTGTAAACAGATGTGGGTATTTTTCTTGTATATCCGCCTCCTTCTCTTAAGTAGCTTCTTCAACCGGTCGATTCTTCCATTGAACTTTGATGGATGCAATCTCTCTCGACCTCAACTTGCGAACTTCTCTATCTAATATAGCAACCGGTTCCTCTTCATAAGTCAAGTTCTCATCCAACAAAACTGAATCCCAACGGATAATGTAGTTTCCATCTCCGTGGTATCTCTTCAACATGGACACATGAAACACCGGATGCACTCCGGACAGCCCTGGGGGCAAGGCTAATTCATAAGCCACCTCCCCTATTCGCTTTAGTACCTCGAATGGTCCAATATACCTTGGACTTAGCTTACCTCTTTTTCCAAACCGCATCACCCCTTTCATGGGTGAAACCTTCAACAAGACTTGTTCACCTTCCATGAACTCCAAGTCTCTAACTTTTCGGTCTGCATACTCCTTTTGTCTACTTTGAGCCGCCAAAAGCTTTTCTTGAATAGCTTTCACCTTCTCCATAGAATCTCTTAACAGATCAGTCCCCCAAGGTCTAACTTCAAATGCATCAAACCACCCAATGGGAGATCTACACCTCCTCCCATACAATGCTTCAAATGGAGCCATGTCGATACTAGAGTGATAGCTATTATTATATGAAAACTCTGCCAAAGGTAAAAAGCTATCCCAATGGCCACCAAACTCTATCACACATGCACGAAGCATATCGTCCAACACTTGAATCGTTCGCTCAGACTGACCATCAGTCTGAGGGTGAAACGCCGTACTAAGGTCCAACCTAGTACCTAATTCCGCATGCAATGTTCTCCAAAACTTAGAAGTAAACTGCGTACCTCTATCTGATATGATTGAGAGTGGAACTCCATGCAACCGAACGATCTCTGAGATGTAGATCTTGGCTAACTTCTCTGCATTGTAGGTCACCTTGACAGGAATGAAGTGAACAGACTTAGTTAACCTATCAACAATCACCCAAATAGAGTCATACTTACCCAATGTCTTTGGAAGACCAACCACGAAGTCCATCGCGATTCTCTCCCACTTCCATTCAGGAATGGGCATTCTCTGAAGTGTTCCTCCGGGCCTTTGGTGTTCATACTTTACTTGTTGACAATTTGGACATTTGGCCACAAACTCAACAATATCTCGCTTCATTCTACTCCACCAGAAGTGTTGCTTTAGGTCGCGGTACATCTTGGATGCACCAGGATGTATAGAATATCCGGAACTATGAGCTTCTGTAAGAATAGTGGTGATCAAATCACCTATGCGGGGTACACATACCCTTCCCTTAATTCTCAAAACACCTTCCTCATCAATTATTGCCTCTTTAGCCTCTCCTTGCAACACTTTATCGCGAATTCGCCTTAGTTTCTCATCATCAAACTGTTTCCCCTCAATCTGATCAAGGAAAGAGGATTTTGCCTCTACACAAGCTAACAATCCTCCCTTCTCGTTTATTTCTAACCTCATAAGGTCATTAGCCAAAATCTGCACTTCTCTCGCCAATGGGCGTCTAGAAGCTTGCAAATGAGCTAGACTTCCCATGCTTCCGGCCTTCCTACTCAAAGCATCTGCCACAACATTTGCTTTTCCCGGATGATACAAGATAGTGATGTTGTAGTCCTTCAGTAGTTCCATCCATCTTCTCTGCCTCAAGTTCAAGTCTTTCTGAGTGAATACATACTGTAGGCTACGATGGTCCGTGTAGACGTCACACTTAACCCCATACAAGTAGTGTCTCCATTGCTTTAGTGCAAATACTACCGCGGCCAACTCCAAATCATGGGTCGGATAGTTACGTTCATGCACCTTTAATTGCCTCGAAGCATAAGCAATCACATTCTTCTCTTGCATTAGCACTGCACCCAACCCAGAATAGGATGCATCACAATAAACAATGAAGTTTTTACCCTCTACTGGCAAGGTGAGGATAGGTGCGGTAGTCAACAAGGTCTTGAGCTTCTGAAAGCTTTCCTCACACTCATCCGACCATACAAATGGAACATTCTGTTTAGTCAAGTTCGTCAATTGGGAAGCAATAGAAGAGAATCCCTTGACAAATCGGCGGTAGTAGCTAGCTAAACCCACAAAACTCCTTATTTCTGACACGTTTGTAGGTCTTACCCAATTCTTCACTGTCTGAATCTTGGATGGATCCACCATCACTCCATCCTTAGAAACCACGTGCCCCAAAAAGGACACTGAATCTAGCCAAAACTCACACTTGGAGAATTTCGCATAAAGCTTTTTCTTTCTCAACAACTCTAACACCATTTCAAATGCTCCTCATGTTCTTTCTTACTTTTGGAGTATATCAGTATATCATCAATAAACACAATCACAAAGAGGTCCAAGTATGGCTTGAAAATCCCGTTCATCAAGCTCATGAAGGCAGCAGGGGCATTCGTAAGACCAAATGACATTACCACAAATTCATAATGCCCATACCTAGTTCGAAAAGCAGTCTTTGGCACATCCGTTGCTCGTATTTTCAATTGGTGATAACCGGACCTCAAGTCAATCTTTGAGAAGACACAAGCACCTTGTAACTGATCGAACAAGTCGTCAATGCGAGGAATGGGGTACTTGTTCTTAATAGTTACTTTGTTCAACTGTCGGTAATCTATGCACATTCGGAAACTCCCATCATTCTTCTTCACAAATAACACCGGAGCACCCCAAGGAGATGCACTTGGTCTAATGAAGCCTTTGCTCAACAACTCTTGAAGTTGTGCCTTTAACTCTCTTAATTCGGCAGGAGCCATTCTATACGGGGGTATAGAAATGGGGCGAGTACCGGGTTCCAAATCAATGCAGAAGTCTATATCCCTATCTGGTGGCATACCGGGAAGATCTGCAGGGAACACATCCAAAAACTCACAGACCACTGAAACCGACTTGATCGAAGGTACTTGGGTAGTGTCATCCTTGAGATGTGCTTAGAAAGCTAGACAACCCTTACTAACCATCTTCTGAGCACGAATAAAGGAGATGATACGCACCGGATTGGGAGTGTAGTCGCCCTCCCACACTAACGGATCTGCCCCAGGCTTGGCTAACGTCAATGTTTTAGCATTACAATCCAAAATCGCAAAATTCGGAGAAAGCCAAGTCATACCCAGAATTACATCAAAGTCTCCCATTTCTAAAATAACCAAATCTACATAAGTGTTGCTCCCCACAAAATTCAGCAAACAAGACCTATATACTTTTTCGACTATCAAAGACTCACCCACCGGAGTTGAAACACGAATAGGCATGTCAAGTAATTCACAATGCAAATTTAGACCATTAGCAAATGAGGAAGATACATAAGAAAATGTGGATCCAGGATCAAACAACACGGAAGCCATGCAATCACAAATCAGAAGGTTACCTGTGATAACCGCATCAGACGCCTCCGCTTCAGATCTCCCAGGGAAAGCGTAGCAATGAGCCCCATTATTAGTCTGTCCGTTGCCCCTACCATGGTGTGTAGTAGTGGCTCCGTTTTGCCCTTCACCTCTGCCGTTTTGGTGACCACCATTACCTCGGCCACCACGCCCTCCAGAATAACGACCTCTACCATTACCACTCCTACCTCTAGCCAGTGGGGCTCTGTAACTCTGATTTGGACAATACCTTTTAATGTGTCCAATCTCTCCACATCCATAACATTCTCGGGGTTCACGCATCGGCCTCTCAGAGAGGTGTTGACCGTTCTGAGGTGGACCCCCAACTACAGTCTGTAGTGAAGACTGAATTGGTCGACTTGCGTAACCTCCGGAGCTCTGTCCTCTAGAGTGAGGACCATTAAACTCACCTCCCCTTCGAAACATCTTTGATGTCGATGTCGTGGTGAAGTCATCTGGTTTCACTCCTTCCACCTCTATCACAAAGTCTACCACCTCTTGGAAGGATGTTGCTGTTGCCGCTATCTGTAAGGCTGAAATCCGCAACTCTGACCTCAACCCCTTCACAAAACGGCGGATCCGTTCTTGTGGACTGAAACAGAGTTGGGTGGCGTATCTGGATAGTGCACGAAATTTAGCCTCGTATGCATTAACCGTCATTCTACCTTGCTCCAGACTGAAGAACTCATCCCTCTTTCTATCTCTCAAAGTCCTTGGGATATATTTCTCCATAAACAGGGTAGAGAATGATTCCCAAGTCATTGGTGGTGCCTCTGTTGGTTGACACTCAACATGTGATCGCCACCACATTTTGGCGTTCCCTTGAAATTGATAGCTTACGAACTCAACGCCACACCGTTCTACTATCCCCATCTTGTGTAGTAGCTCATGAAAATCAACCAGAAAATCATAAGCATCTTCAGATTCTGCACCCTTGAAGACTGGAGGTTTCAATTTCAAGAACTTACTGAAAAGTTCATGCTGATCATTTGTCATAATAGGCCCAGTAGTCAGACGTGGAAATGTGCCTATTCCAATGTTGCATCCATGCGGGGAGCCATAGTAGCCGCATGTCGTATCTCTGAAACCGGAGGTGTTGGTGCAGAAACCACTGGAGGAGCCTGTCCCTGATCGGATAACCCGCTAAGATAAGCAAGTACCTGGTTGATCATCTCTGGGGTAGGTTGGGGTGGCAATTCCTCATTTTGCACTTGTTCAGTTTCCCCTTCCTCACCCTCTCTTACTACCTCCTCAGTCGGTGGAGGAGTCACCGCCCTAGTATCAGATGGGCTAGGGGCTCGTCCTCTTCCTCTAGAGGACGTCCTCCCACGACCTCTCCCACGGCCTCTTGCCGCTGTTCTTCCTCGAGCCACAGCCCCAGTGGCTGGCTCAGTCGTTTCCTGTCTTTCCGTTGTTGCTGCTGGTGCGTTCGTTGCTCTAGTTCTAACCATATGCGAAATAGAGTGAAGATGGTCAGATACCAATTTGTATCACCTAGATACCAATTGGACTCAAGTAGTAGCACGAAAGAAAGAATGAAAGAATGGAATTTTCCTAAAGTCTTATAGCCTCTCAAAGAAAAGTAAAGGCGTCCCCCTACCGTTCCTTAAGACTCTACTAGACCTGTTCTTGTGTGATGAGACCAATGAACCTAATGGTCTGATACCAAGTCTGTCACGACCCAAAACGGGGACGCGACTAGCACCCACATTCACCCTCCTATGTGAGCGAACCAACCAATCTAACCTTTAACATTTTAATACAATATCAACAAAAGAAATGCGGAAGACTTAAACTCATTAATAAAACAACTCAAAACTATTATTATTATTCCCAAAATCTGGAAGTCATCATCACAAGAACATCTATGATCAAATTTCTAATCTAAAACTGTCTAAGAATGTCTAAGAAGCTAAAAATACATAAGAACTAGTCCATGCCGGAAGTCAAGGCATCGAGACTCATAGAAGAAGATCCAGTCCAAGCTAGAAGCATTATCTCACCCTGAGATCCGGTATGACGATATCTGGCCCGAGTTACTGTTGTGTTGAAGTTGACGGAACGTTTGCTGCATAACACAAATAACAAAGAGGAAAACATAAAAGTAGGGGGTCAGTACAACCACACGTACTGAGTAGATATCATCGGCTAACTCAAAATAGGGAACAATATATATCAATATTAATGTAATTCAACTACAATACTCAACATGTAGCAACAACAATTTCTTTATCATTAACAATTTCCGTCAAGTTCATACATGAGGTCTCAAGCCTCAATACCATACTCATTTGGAAATTAAGTTCATTAGATTGAGTATATTCATTATCTTTCAAGATTCATTATCTTTCTTCCTCTTGTGTCGGTACGTGACACTCCGCTCCTCTATTTCTATCCTGGTGCCGGAACGTGGCACTCCGATCCTCATATACTATCCTGGTACCGGAACGTGGCACCCGATCCTCATATTCTATCCTGGTGTCGGAACGTGACACTCCGATCCTCATATTCATTCTATTCTGGTACCGGAACGTGGCACCTGATCCTCATATTCTATCCTGGTGTCGGAACGTGACACTCCGATCCTCATATTCATTCTATCCTGGTACCGGAACGTGGCACCGATCCCCTAATTCATCAAGCCTTCTTTACACTAAGGCATCCTCATTATCATTATATAATTTATCAAGCCTTCTTTCATACTAAGGCATTATCAATCTTATTATATAATATATCAAGCGAATTAGGGTTCTTTCAAGATTCGGGATTCAATAGCTTCATCATGCTTTATTAATTCATCACAATTTCGTAATTCAAATCATGCAAGCATACAATTTAAGCACATAGCCGGGTTTACGATATTATCAACACATAGTATTCACTATCAAGAGTTCACTACGATTATCGTAATATAAACCATAACCTACCTCCACCGAAGAATTGAAATCAACAAGAAATTCCCAAGCTTTGTTATTCTCCCCTTTGATCGACTGCCCTTTCTCTCATTCTTGTTCTTTCCCTTTTGTTTTCTTATGTTCTAACCCTCTTTCTTTTACCCTAATTAATCATATAATTAAGTGTGAAAAAAGGACAATAAACCCCACTAATTAACTTAAGGTTACCCCTTTTAAACCCCTAAGTAATTAGACTTATTAATGTTAACCCTCAATCTTTATAATTAAGGAAAGAATAGTCAAAAACGACCCTTAAAACGTGTGGAGAAATCCTAGTTTGCCTGGGACTGCGCAACCTGTGACGGGCCGTCGTGCCTGCGACGGTCCATCACGGTGGTCGTCGCAGCTCCCTCGAGCTCAAGTGGCCTGTGACGGCCCGTCACAGCCGTGACGGTCCGTCCTGGTCCTCCGTCATGACGGTCAGAAACTCGTTTCTTGTACCAAATTCTCAAAAGTTGAAGTGTTTTGCAACGGAAACTCACGACGGTTCGTCGTGGATGTGACGGCACGTCCTGCAGGTCCGTCACAATTTACAGAGAGTCGATTTTCAGTACCCAATTTCAAAATTCTAAGTATCATGGGACGACACCTCCTTGACGGGCCGTCGTGACCACGACGGTCCGTCGGGACACACGTAGTCTCAGCCAGTTTTCCAGAAATAATTCTGCTGCTCAAAACGACTAAACAGGCCGTTACACTAAGGGGATGAAATACGGGTACTCCTACAACCCCCAAACGAACCTCCACAACTACATCCTGCAGTAAAATCAACCCAAACTAACAGCTCACAGTTTACATAGCGCGTAGTCAACAACAACACTTAGACAAATTACATATCCTCAACAACAACACTTTAAAAAATTACATGTCCTCAACAACAATTCTTAAACAAATTATATATCCGCAATAACAAGCTCAATGTTGATAAATAATAAGTTCCGCAGAAAGGCAATTAGAAGATCAGCAAAACACGATATCAAGTTCACTAATTATAAGTATGTGCAATGCAATGAAATGCAATGTCAAGTATAATGATGCATGTCTGACCTAGTGATACACACCCGTTGTCTCTCAGTATAGCACCCATGGGGGACATATCTGTCCATGCATCTGTCGCGGCGCACGACACGACCCTCGATAATAGTAACCATCGCGGCGCGCGATAAGTCTCTCGAAATACAGTATCCATAGCGGTGCGATACGTCCCTCGAAATGGTACATCCTCTTAAGTACTCATTCTTTCTCAATGCACATAACACTTGTCACAACCAATGCCTCAGAATAATGCAGATGACAAATTCACACTAATAATGAGGAGATGACCATTTTCAAAACATCGCACAGTTCACAACCACACAAACATGAAGTCAAATCGACAATGATTCAACAAGCCTTCAACCCTTTCTCAACAAAATCACACATAAACAATTAATCACATTGCCTTTTGTTATCCCCTTTTTTTCATCATTATAACTAATTAATGTGGACAAGTAAACCCATCACCAATCCCATTACTCCCTAACATATACCACAAAGAAATACACGCATTTAATAAACTTAACAAGAGTTTAGAAATCCACTTGCCTCAAAGAGTCGAACAATCACGCTGTGACTTGAGTCTTCCTCTTTTCGTTGGACTTCCAACTCAAAGCAATCTATTCATATTATTAGTCATAATAAGATTCCAAACCTAACAATACTCAAATTACTATAGGTCTAGTCTAAACACAAAAACTCACTAAGATATGTAATAAAACTTGTAATATTGATGTCAATTAACATGTCATTTTTTTTTTAAATTTCCTTCAAGTTTCAAGTCTAGGTTTAAGCTCCAATTTCTCCAACACCATAATTCGAATATTATTCATATACTATAATACACTTAATATTTAATTATTTATCTTAATATATCAAAAACATAGATTATAATGTAACAATAAGCAAATAATAAAAACTAGAATCGACTAATTACGAAGAATATTTACTAGATGTTATTCATGTATCCCAATTTCAAATTGCTAAGGCATAATGACATATTTCTCTAATGGCACTCATAATCAATTAATACTTTTGACAGTGACAAGAATTGATGAAATAGTTTATAATATTAAAGTTGATGCATTAATTCTTAACTTTATGTTGGAACTTCCGTTTATTTCTATCCATCATCACATATTAATTAATATATCTATATGTATAAAAAATATTCAGTACTCAAGCATTCAACAATCAATTTACAATCAAAGTTCCTTTTTTTTTTAATGTATGAGAATTGATTACCTGTAGTTTGTTTGTTTGCCGCCGCTGCCTCACGCATGAGGGGTTAGGTTCTTCCTCTTCTTTATTTTATTTTCTGAATTAATTAGGTTCTAAAAGTGATATATTATATTAATTTTTATTTAATATGTATAAATCAAATAGTATAGAGTTTTAAATAAATTTCAGATTTTGCCCATTATTATTAAATAAATTAATTATTTTATAAATACTCGTCAATTAACTAATTGTAGTTAAATCAATAGTTCAAAATATTCAAATCAACTTTATCAATTGACCAAAAGTAACTCGAGGCAACTATCGAGAGGGGAAAAAGTACTTATTTTTTAAAAAATATTAAAAAAAATTACCTTCCGAGTCATTACACTACTAGTATGGATTTCATGTTAACATATACGCTGATCACAAAAGTGTGCAACATAGCTTTAAACGAAAGGACATAATTATGAGGCCACGAATGTATGTGGAGCTATTTAAAGATAATGACATTTAAACCTTGTCATCCCAGTAATTCTAATGTAATAGTGTCACGACCCAAAACGAGCCGCGAGTGGCACCCACACATATCCTACTATGTGAGCGAACCAATCAATCTAAACCCCAACATTTCAAACATAATGAACAAAATACAATGCGGAAGACTTAAAACTCATTAACGAAATCAATTAAATGACTTCTAAAATTTATCAATCATTATCCCCAAAATCTGGAAGTCATCACCACAAGAACATCTATCCTCATATTACTAAATCTAAGAGTATCTAAGAAGCTAAAATAAGTAAAAAGCTAGTCCATGCCGGAATTTTAAGGCATCAAGACATGAAGAGGAAGATCCAGTCCAAGCTAGAAGCAATAGCTCACCCTGAAATCTTGCGTGATGAAGACTGACTATAGTTGCGGTTGAGTTGAAGACGATGGCACGTTTGCTGCACTCCACAATTAACAAAGAAAAACAAATACAAGTAGGGGTCAGTACAAGGCACAAGTACTGAGTAGGTATCATCGGCCAACTCAAATAGAAAGCAATATATGTCAGATAATAACATAAAATCAACTAATATTCTTAACAGGTGACAACAACAATTACCATAACCCTTGGTCACAACACCAAGCACATCAATGAGGACTCATGCCTCCCAATCATACTCATTTAGGAATTAGTTCTTTAAACATTAGTATATTATCATAATTCAAGATTCATTATCTTTATTCCTCTTGTGTCGGTACGTGACACTCCGCTCCACTACTACTATCCTGGTGTCGGAACGTGACACTCCGATCCATATACTATCCTGGTGTTGGAACGTGACACTCGGATCCATATACTATCCTGGTGCCGGAACGTGACACCCGATCCATATACTATCCTGGTGTCTGAACGTGACACTCCGATCCATATACTATCCTGGTGTCGGAACGTGACACTCCGATCCATATACTATCCTGGTGTCGGAACGTGACACTCCGATCCATATACTATCCTGGTGTCGGAATGTGACACTCCGATCCATATAGTATCCTGGTGTCGGAACGTGACACTCCGATCCATATACTATCCTAGTGCCAGAACGTAACACCCGATCCTCTGTTACTATCCTGGTGTCGGTACGTGACACCTGATCCACTAATCTTATTACTTTAGTTCATCAAGCCTTCTTTTATACCAAGGCATCATCATTAATAAGTAAATTTAGGATTTAAGATTCAATAGCCTCATCATGCTAAATTCATCACAATTATATAATCACATCATGCAAGCACACAATTAAGCATATAGAAGACTTTATAATACTACCCAATACATATCATGCGCTATTTAGAGTTTACTATAAGATAGTATAAACCATAACCTACCTCCATTGAAGAATGGCGATCAAACAAGCTATCTTCCCAAAACCTTTGCTTTCCTTGCGTTTGTTCTATTCTCTCTCGATCGTTTCTCCCTTCTCTCTGTTCTTTCTGTTTTTCTTATTCAAACCCTTTTTCTTTTACCCTAAGTGTCATATAATTAAGTGTATAAAAATAACCCACTATTTATTTCAAGGTTATCTCCTTTAACCCCCAAGTAATTGAATTATTAACATTAATCCACTAACTTTATAATTATAAGCATGAATAGTCCAAAACGCCCCTTAAAAACTTTTAACAGAAATCCGACCCAGTCAGGGTTACGCAACCTGTGACGGTCCGTCATGACTGTGATGGTCCGTCCTGCAGGTCTGTCACAAGTTTAGAGAGTTAATTCTGTGGAAAGATTTGTGACGGTCCGTCATGGCAACGACGGTCCGTCCTGCCATTCCGTCACGAAGTTCAGAGAGTCGATCTCAGTACCCAAATTTCAGAATTCTAAGTGTTTTGGAACGAGACACCCTCGACGGTCCATCGTGCCCATGACTGTCCGTCGTGGGATCCGTCGACTCAGACAATGATTTCCTGAAATAACGCTGCTGCTCAAAACGACTAAACAGGTCATTACAATAGATACCAATTTACCCATCATTCGTCCTCGAACGATCACAAGAGGAAAAGCAAGGGCGAAAAGGAGTACCTGAATCTGTAAACAGGTGTGGGTATCTTTTTTGCATATCAGCCTCCTTCTCCCAAGTGGACTCTTAAACTGGTCGATTCTTCCATTGAACTTTGACGGATGCAATCTTCCTTGATCTCAACTTGCGAATTTCTCTATCTAGAATGGCAACAGGCTCCCCCTCATAAGACAAATTATCATCAAGCAGAACAGAATCCCAACGAATGATGTAGTTTCCATCCCCATGGTATCTTTTCAACATAGACAAATGAAATACCGGATGCACTCCTGACAGTCCTGGAGGCAAGGCTAATTCATAAGCCACCTCCCCTACTCGCTTAAGTACTTCAAATGGTCCAATATACCTTGGGCTTAGCTTACTTCTTTTACCAAACCGCATCACCCCTTTCATGGGTGAAACCTTCAGCAAGACTTGCTCACCCTCCATAAACTCCAAGTCTCTAACCTTTCGATCTGCATATTCCTTTTGCCTACTTTGCGCCGCTAAAAGCTTTTCTTGAATAGATTTAACTTTCTCCAATGATTCCCTCAAAAGATCAGTACCCCAAGGTCTAACCTCAAATGCATCAAACCAACAAATGGGATACCTACATCTCCTCCCATACAATGCTTCGAATGGAGCCATATCAATACTTGAGTGATAACTATTATTGTATGAAAACTCCACTAAGGGTAAGAAGTTATCTCAATGACCACCAAATTCTATCACACATGCACGAAGCATATCCTCCAATACCTGAATTGTTCGCTCAGACTGACCATCGGTCTGAGGGTGAAATGCACTACTAAGGTCCAACCTAGTACCTAATTCCGCATGCAATGTTCTCCAAAACTTAGAAGTAAACTGCGTACCTCTATCTGATATGATGGAGAGTGGAACTCCATGCAATCGAACAATTTCTGAGATATAGAGTTTGGCTAACTTCTCTACATTATAGGTCACCTTGACCGGAATGAAGTGAGCAGAATTAGTTAATCTGTCCAAAATTACCCAAATAGAGTCAAACTTTCACAATGTCTTTGGAAGACCAACCAAGAAGTCCATTGCAATTCTCTCCCACTTCCATTCAGGAATGGGCATTCTCTGAAGTGTTCCTCCGGGCCTCTGGTGTTCGTACTTTACTTGCTGACAATTTGGACACTTGGCAATAAAATCAACAATGTCGCGCTTCATTCTACTCCACTAAAAGTGTTGCTTTAGGTCACGGTACATCTTGGTTGCACCAGGATGTATAGAATATCCGGAACTATGAGCCTCTGTAAGAATAGTGTGGATCAAATCATCAACACAGGGCACACATACCCTTCCCTTAATTCTCAAAACACCTTCCTCATCAATTATTGCTTCTTTAGCCTCTCCTCGCAACACCATATACCAAATTCGGCTTAGTTTCTCATCATCAAACTGTTTTCCCTTGATCTTGTCAATAAAAGAAGATCTTGCCTCCACACAGGCCCAAAATCCTCCTTCATCTAGTATTTCCAGTCTCATAAAGTCGTTAGCCAAGTTTTGGACTTCTCTAGCCAATGGGCGTCTAGAAACTTGTAAGTGGGCTAAACTACCCATGCTCCCTGCTTTTCTACTTAAAGCATCAGCCACCACATTTGCTTTTCCTGGGTGATACAGAATAGTAATATCATAGTCCTTCAATAGTTCCATCCATCACCTCTGTCTCAAAATCAAATCCCTCTAAGTAAAGACATACTGTAGGCTACGATGATCCGTATAGACTTCACACTTAACCCCATATAGATAGTGTCTCCATTGCTTTAATGCAAACACTACCGCAGCCAACTCCAAATCATGGGTCGGATAATTACGTTCGTGCACCTTTAATTGCCTCGAAGCATAAGCAATTACATTATTCTCTTGCATTAGCACTGCACGCATACCAGAATAAGATTCATCGCAATAAACAATGAAATTCTTGCCTTCTACTTGCAAGGTAAGGATAGGTGCAGTAGTCAGCAAGGTCTTGAGTTTCTGAAAGCTTTCCTCACATTCATCCGACCATACAAATGGAACATTCTACTTGGTCATGTTTTTCAATTGGGAAGCAATACAAGAGAATCTCTTGACAAATCGACGGTAGTAGCTGGCTAAACAAACAAAGCTCCTTACTTCTGACATATTAGTAGGTCTTACCCAATTCTTCACTGTCTCAATCTTTGAAGGATCCACCATCACTCCATCCTTAGAAACCACGTGCCCGAAGAAGGACACTGAATCTAGCCAAAACACACACTTGGAGAATTTGGCATAAAGCCATTTCTCCCTTAATACTTCCAACACAATTTTCAAATGCTCCTCATGTTCCTTCTTACTCTTGGAGTATATCAGTATATCATCAATAAATACGATCACAAAGAGATCCAGATATGGCTTAAAAATCCCGTTCATCAAGCTCATGAAAGCAGCAGGGGCATTCGTAAGACCAAAAGACATTACTACAAATTCGTAATGCCCATACCTGGTTCGAAAAGCAGTCTTTGGCACATCCGTTGCCCGTATTTTCAATTGATGATAACCGGATCTCAAGTCAATCTTAGAGAAGACACAAGCACCTTGTAACTGATCGAACAAGTCATCAATGCGAGGAATGGGATACTTGTTCTTAATAGTTACCTTGTTCAACTGCCGGTAGTCTATGCACATCCGAAAACTCCCATCCTTCTTCTTCAGAAATAACATCGGAGCACCCCAAGGGGAAGCCCTTGGTCTAATGAAGCCTTTACTTAACAACTCTTGAAGTTGGGCCTTTAACTCCCTTAATTTGCTGGAGCCATTCTATAAGGGGGTATGGAAATGGGGCGAGTATCCGGCTCCAGATCAATGCAAAAGTCAATATCCCTATCTGGTGGCATACCAGGAAGGTCTGCAGGGAACACATCCAGAAACTCACAAACTATCGAAATCGACTTAATTGAAGGTACTTGGGTAGTATCATCCCTGAGGTGTGCCAAGAACGCTAAATACCCTTTACTAACCATTCTCTTAGCACGAAGAAAGGAGATGATACGAACTGGAGTGGAAGCGTAGTCACCCTCCCACACTAACAGATCTGTCCCAGGCTTGGCCAATGTTACAGTTTTAGCATTACAATCTAAGATTGCAAAATTCGGAGAAAGCCAAGTCGTATCCAGAATTACATCGAAATCGACCATTTCTAAAATAACCAAGTCTACATGAGTATTGCTCCCCGCAAAAGTCACCAGACAAGACCTATATACTTTTTCAAGTATCACAGACTCACCCACCGGAGTAGAAACAAGAATAGGCATGTCAAGCAATTCACAATGTAAATTAAGACCAGTAGCAAATGAGGGAGATACATATGAAAATGTGGAGCCAGGATCAAATAATACAGAAGCCATACAATCACAAACCAAAAGATTACCTGTGATAACAGCATCAAATGTCTCCGCTTCAGACCGCCCGGGGAAAGCATAACAATGGGCCCTATGACCAGTCTGCCCATTGCCCCTACCATGTGGCGTTGTAGTAGCTCCAGTTTTCCCGTCACCCTGGCCGTTTTGGTGACCACCAATACCTCGGCCACCACGTCCTCCAGAATGACGACCTCTTCCATGACCACCTCTACCTCTTACTATTGGGGGTCTGTAACTCTGTTTTGGAAATTACCTCTTAATGTGTCTAGTCTCCCCACATCCATAACACTCTCTGGATTCAAGCATAGGTCTCTCTGAGAATGACGAAGTCTGGGGATAACCTCCAAACTCAGAGAACTGTTGACCGGTCTGCGGTGGACCAACAACTACAGCCTGCAGTGAAGACTGAATAGGTCGGGCTGGATAACCTCCTGAACCCTGCCCTTTGGAGTAAGAACCATTAAACTCACCTCCCTTACGAAACCTTTTAGATGTCGATGCCATGGTGAAGTCATCTGGCTTCACTCCCTCTACCTCTATCATGAAGTCTACCACTTCCTGAAAGGATTTTGTCGTAGCCGCTACCTGTAAGGCTGAAATCCACAAATCTAACCTCAATCCCTTCACAAAACGGCGAATCCGCTCTTGGAGACTGAAACAAAGCTGGGTGGCATACCTGGATAATGCACGAAATTTAGCCTCATACGCGGTAACCGACATCCTACCTTGCTCTAGGCTCAAGAACTCATCTCTCCTCCTATCCCTCAAGGTCCGGGGGATATACTTCTCCATAAATAAGCTAGAGAATGACGCCCAAGTCATAGGTGGTGCCTGTGCGGGTTGACACTCAACATGTGACCGCCACCACATTTTGGCATTTTCCTGAAACTGATAGGTTACAACTCAACGCCAAATCGTTCCACTATGCGCATTTTATTTAGTAACTCATGACAATCAACTAGAAAATCATAGGCATCCTCTGATTCAGCACCCTTGAAGACTGGAGGTTTCAATTTCAAGAACTTACTGAACAGTTCATGCTGATCACTTGTCATTATGGGACCTGTGGTCAAACGAGGAAACGTGCCTATTTCCAATAAGGCATCCATGCGGGGAGCCTCAGCAGCGGCCTGTCGTACTTCCGGAACCTGAGGTGCTGGTGCAGAAAACACTGGAGGTGTCTGGCCTTGATCAGATAACCCACTAAGATAAGCAAGAACCTGATTAATCATCTTTGGGGTAGGTTGGGGTAGTAATTCCTAATTCTGCACTTGCTCGTTTTCCCCTTCCTCACCCTCTCTTTGTACTTTATCAGTCGGTGGAGGAGTCACCGCCCTAGTACTAGATAGGTCAGGTGCTTGTCCTCTTCCTCTAGAGGACGTTCTACCGCGACCTGTACCACGGCCTCTTGCAACTAATCCTCCTCGAGCTACAGCCCCAGTGGCTGTCTCAGTTGCATCTTGTCTTACCGGTGTTGGTGTTGGCGCCGTTGTTGCTCTAGTTCTAACAATCTGCGAAATAGAGTGAAGATGGTCAGATACCAATTTGTATAACCTAGATACCAATTGGATCCAAGTTATAGCACGAAAGAAAGAAAGAAAGAACGGAATTTTCCTAAAGTCTTATAGCCTGTCAAAGAAAAGTAAAGGCGTCTCCCTACCGTTCTTTAAGACTCTACTAGACTCATTCTTGTGTGATGAGACCAACGAATCTAATGCTCTGATACCAAGTTTGTCACGACCCAAAACGAGCCGCGTGTGGCACCCACACTTATCCTACTATGTGAGCGAACCAATCAATCTAAACCCCAACATTTCAAACATAATGAACAAAATACAATGCGGAAGACTTAAAACTCATTAACGAAATCAATTAAATAACTTCTAAAATGTATCAATCATTATCCCCAAAATCTGGAAGTCATCACCACAAGAACATCTATCCTCAAATTACTAAATCTAAGAGTATATAAGAAGATAAAATATGTAAAAAGCTAGTCCATGCCGGAATTTCAAGGCATCAAGACATGAAGAGGAAGATCCAGTCCAAGCTAGAAGCAATAGCTCACCCTGAAATCTGGCGTGATGAAGACTGGCTAGAGTTGAGGTTGAGTTGAAGACGATGGCACGTTTGCTGCACTCCACAATTAAAAAAGAAAAACAAATACAAGTAGGGGTCAGTACAAGGCACAAGTACTGAGTAGGTATCATCGGCCAACTCAAATAGAAAGCAATATATGTCATATAATAACATAAAATCAACTAATATTCTTAACAGGTGACAACAACAATTACCATAACCCTTGGTCACAACACCAAGCACATCAATGAGGACTCATGCCTCCCCATCATACTCATTTGGGAATTAGTTCTTTAAACATTAGTATATTATCATAATTCAAGATTCATTATCTTTATTCCTCTTGTGTCGGTACGTGACACTCCGCTCCACTACTACTATCCTTGTGTCGGAACGTGACACTTCGATTCATATACTATCCTAGTGTCGGAACGTGACACTCTGATCCATATACTATCCTGGTGTCGGAACGTGACACTCCGATCCATATACTATCCTGGTGTCGGAACGTGACACTCCGATCCATATACTATCCTGGTGTGGGAATGTGACACTCCGATCCATATACTATCCTGGTGTCGGAACGTGACACTCCGATCCATATACTATCCTGGTGCCGGAACGTGACACTCGATCCTCGATTACTATCCTGGTGTCGGTACGTGACACCCGGTCCTCTGATCTCATTTCTTTAGTTCATCAAGCCTTCTTTTATACCAAGGCATCATCATTAACAAGTAAATTTAGGATTTAAGATTCAAAAGCCTCATCATGCTAATTCATCACAATTATATAATCACATCATGCTAGCACACAATTAAGCATATACAAGACTTTATAATACTACCCAATACATATCATTCACTATTTAGAGTTTACTATAAGATAGTATAAACCATAACCTACCTCCACCGAAGAATCCCGATCAAACAAGCTATCTTCCCAAAACCTTTGCTTTCCTTGCGTTTCTTCTCTTCTCTCTCGATCGTTTCTCCCTTCTCTCTCTGTTCTTTCTGTTTTTCTTATTCAAACCCTTTTTCTTTTACCCTTAGTGTCATATATTAAGTATAAAAGATGATAAAAATAAACCACTAATTATTTCAAGGTTATCTCCTTTAACCCCAAGTAATTGAATTATTAACATTAATCCACTAACTTTATAATTATAAGCATGAATAGTCCAAAACGCCCCTTAAAAACTTTTAACAGAAATCCAACCAAGTCAGGGTTACGCAACCTGTGACAGTCCGTCATGACAGTGACGGTCCGTCCTGCAGGTCCGTCACAAAGTTCAGAGAGTTAATTCTGTGGAAAGATTTGTGACGGTCCGTCGTGCCAACAACGGTCCGTCTTGCCATTCCGTCACGAAGTTCAGAGAGTCGATCTTAGTACCCAAATATGAGAATTCTAAGTGTTTTTGAACGAGACACCCTCGACGGTCCGTCGTGCCCATGACGGTCTGTCGTGGGATTCGTCGACTCAGACAGTGATTTCCAAAAATAACTCTGCTGCTCAAAACGACTAAACAGGTCGTTACAATAGATACCAATTTACCCATCGTTCATCCTCAAACGATCACAAGAGGAAAAGCAAGGGCGAAAAGGAGTACCTGAATCTGTAAACATGTGTGGGTATCTTTTTTGCATATCAACCTCCTTCTCCCAAGTGGACTCTTCAACTGGTCGATTCTTTCATTGAACTTTGACGGATGCAATCTACCTTGATCTCAACTTGTGAATTTCTCTATCTAGAATGGCAACAGGCTCCCCCTCATAAAACAAATTCTCATCAAGCAGAACAGAATCCCAACGAATGATGTAGTTTCCATCCCCATGGTATCTTTTCAACATAGACACATTAAATACCGGATGCACTCCTGACAGTCCTGGAGGCAAGGCTAATTCATAAGCCACCTCCCCTACTCGCTTAAGTACTTCAAATTGTCCAATACACCTTGGGCTTAGCTTACCTCTTTTACCAAACCTCATCACCCTTTTCATGGGCGAAACCTTCAGCAAGACTTGCTCACCCTCCATAAACTCCAAGTCTCTAACCTTTCAATCTGCATATTCCTTTTGCCTACTTTGCGCCGCTAAAAGCTTTTCTTGAATAGATTTCACTTTCTCCAATAAATCCCTCAAAAGATCAGTACCCCAAGGTCTAACCTTAAATGCATCAAACCAACAAATGGGAGACCTACATCTCCTCCCATACAATGCTTCGAATGGAGCCATATCAATACTTGAGTGATAGCTATTATTGTATGAAAACTCCGCTAAGGGTAAGAAGTTATCCCAATGACCACCAAATTCTATCACACATGCACTAAGCATATCCTCCAATACCTGAATCGTTCGCTCAGATTGACCATCGTTCTGAGGGTGAAATGCAGTACTAAGGTCCAACCTAGTACCTAATTCCGCATGCAATGTTCTCCAAAACTTAGAAGTAAACTGCGTACCTCTATCTGATATGATGGAGAGTGGAACTCCATGCAATCAAACAATTTCTGAGATAAAGAGTTTGGCTAACTTCTCTGCATTGTAGGTCACCTTGACCGGAATGAAGTGAGCAGACTTAGTTAATCTGTCCACAATTACCCAAATAGAGTCAAACTTTCCCTATGTCTTTGGAAAACCAACCACGAAGTCCATTGCAATTCTCTCCCACTTCCATTCAGGAATGGGCATTCTCTGAAGTGTTCCTCCGGACCTCTGGTGTTCGTACTTTACTTGCTGACAATTTGGACACTTTGCAACAAAATCAACAATGTCGCGCTTCATTCTACTCCACCAAAAGTGTTGCTTTAGGTCACGGTACATCTTGGTTGCACCAGGATGTATAGAATATCCGGAACTATGAGCCTCTGTAAGAATAGTGTGAATCAAATCATCAACACGGGGCACACATACCCTTCCCTTAATTCTCAAAACACCTTCCTCATCAATTATTGCTTCTTTAGCCTCTCCTCGCAACACCATATCCCGAATTCGGCTTAGTTTCTCATCATCAAACTGTTTTCCCTTGATCTTGTCAAGAAAAGAAGATCTTGCCTCCACACAGGCCAAAAATCCTCCTTCCTCTAGTATTTACAATCTTCATAAAGTCGTTAGCCAAGTTTTGGACTTCTCTAGCCAATGGGCGTCTAGAAACTTGTAAGTGGGCTAAACTACCCATGCTCCCTGCTTTTCTACTTAAAGCTTCATCCACCACATTTGCTTTTCCTGGGTGATACAGAATAGTAATATCATAGTCCTTCAATAGTTCCATCCATCTCCTCAGTCTCAAATTCAAATCCCTCTGAGTAAATACATAATGTAGGCTACAATGATCCGTATAAAATTCACACTTAACCCCATATAGATAGTGTCTGCATTGCTTTAATGCAAACACTACCGCAGCCAAATCCAAATCATGGGTCGGATAATTACGTTCGTGCACCTTTAATTGCCTCGAAGCATAAGCAATTACATTCTTCTCTTGCATTAGCACTGCACCCATACTAGAATAAGATGCATCGCAATTAAACAATGAAATTCTTGCCTTCTACTTGCAAGGTAAGGATAGGTGTAATAGTCAGTAAGGTCTTGAGTTTCTGAAAGCTTTCCTCACATTCATCCGACCATACAAATGGAACATTCTGCTTGGTCAAGTTTTTCAATTGGGAAGCAATAGAAGAGAATCTCTTGACAAATTGACGGTAGTAGCTGGCTTAACCAACAAAGCTCCTTACTTCTGACACATTAGTAGGTCTTACCCAATTCCTCACTGTTTCAATCTTAGAAGGATCCACCATCACTCCATCCTTAGAAACCACGTGCCCCAAGAAGGACACTGAATCTAGCCAAAACACACACTAGAAGAATTTGGCATAAAGCCTTTTATCCCTTAATACTTCCAACACAATTCTCAAATGCTCCTCATGTTCCTTCTTACTCTTGGAGTATATCAGTATATCATCAATAAATACGATCACAATGAGATCCAGATATGGCTTAAAAATTCCGTTCATCAAGCTCATGAAAGCAGCAGGGGCATTCGTAAGACCAAAAGACATTAATACAAATTCGTAATTCCCATACCTGGTTCTAAAAGAAGTCTTTGGCACATCCGTTGCCCGTATTTTCAATTGATGATAACCGGATCTCAAGTCAATCTTAGAGAAGACACAAGCACCTTGTAACTGATCGAACAAGTCATCAATGTGAGGAATGGGATACTTGTTCTTAATAGTTACCTTGTTCAACTGCCGGTAGTCTATGCACATCCGAAAACTCCCATCCTTCTTCTTCACAAATAACACCGGAGCACCCCAAGGGGAAGCCCTTGGTCTAATGAAGCCTTTACTTAACAACTCTTGATGTTGGGCCTTTAAATCCCTTAACTCTGCTGGAGCCATTCTATAAGGGGGTATGGAAATGGGGAGAGTATCCGGCTCCAGATCAATGCAAAAGTCAATATCCCTATCCGGTGGCATACCAGGAAGGTCTGCAGGGAACACATCCAGAAACTCACGTACTATCAAAACTGACTCAATTGAAGGTACTTGGGTAGTATCATATCTGAGGTGTGCCAAGAACGCTAAACACCCTTTACTAACCATTCTCTTAGCACGAAGAAAGGAGATGATCGAACTGGAGTGGAAGTGTAGTCACCCTCCCACACTAACGGATCTGTCCCAGGCTTGGCCAACGTTACAGTTTTAGCATTACAATCTAAGATTGCAAAATTCGGAGAAAGCCAAGTCATACCCAGAATTACATCGAAATCGACCATTTCTAAGATAACCAAGTCTACATGAGTATTGCTCCCCACAAAAGTCAGCAGACAAGACCTATATACTTTTTCAAGTATCACAGACTCACCCACCGGAGTAGAAACACGAATAGGCATGTCAAGCAATTCACAATGTAAATTAAGACCAGTAGCAAATGAGGAAGATACATATGAAAATGTGGAGCCAGGATCAAATAATACAGAAGCCATGCAATCACAAACCAAAAGATTACCTGTGATAACAGCATCAGAGGTCTCCGCTTCAGACCGCCCGGGGAAAGCATAACAATGGGCCCTATCACCAGTCTGCCCGTTGCCCCTACCATGTGGGGCTGTAGTAGCTCTAGTTTGCCCGTCACCCCGTCCGTTTTGGTGACCACCACGTCCTCCAGAATGACGGCCTCTTCCATGACCACCTCTACCTCTTACTATTGGGGGTCTGTAACTCTGTTTTGGAAAATACCTCTTAATGTGTCCAGTCTCCCCACATCCATAACACTCTCTGGATTCAAGCATAGGTCTCTCTGAGAATGACGAAGTCTGGGGATAACCTCCAAACTCAGAGAACTGTTGACCGGTCTGCGGTGGACCCCCAATTACAGCCTGCAGTGAAGACTGAATAGGTCGGGCTGGATAACCTCCTGAACCCTGCCCTCTGGAGTAAGAACAATTAAACTCACCTCCCTTACAAAACCTTTTAGATGTCGATGCCATGGTGAAGTCATCTGGCTTCACTCCATCCACCTCTTTTACGAAGTCTACCACTTCCTGAAAGGATTTTGTCGTAGCCGCTACCTGTAAGGCTGAAATCCGCAAATCTGACCTCAATCCCTTCACAAAACGGCGAAACTGCTCTTGGAGACTGAAACAAAGCTTGGTGGCATACCTGGATAATGCACGAAGTTTAGCCTCATACGTGGTAACCGACATCCTACCTTGCTCTAGGCTCAAGAACTCATCTCTCCTCCTATCCCTCATGGTCCGGTGGATATACTTCTCCATAAATAAGCTAGAGAATGACGCCCAAGTCATAGGTGGTGCCTGTGCGGGTTGACAGTCAACATGTGACTGCCACCACATTTTGGCATTTCCCTGAAACTGATAGGTTACAAACTCAACGCCAAATCTTTCCACTATGCCCATTTTGTGTAGTAAATCATGACAATAAACCAGAAAATTGTAGGCATCCTCAGATTCAGCACCCTTGAAGTCTGGAGGTTTCAATTTCAAGAACTGACTGAAAAGTTCATGCTTATCACTTGTCATTATGGGACCTGTGGTCAAACGAGGAAACATGCCTATTTCCAATGAGGCATCCATGCGGGGAGCCTCAGCAGTGGCCTGTCGTACTTCCGGAACCTGAGGTGCTGGTGCAGAAAACACTGGAGGTGTCTGGCCTTGATCAGATAACCCGCTAAGATAAGCAAGAACCTGATTAATCATCTCTGAGGTAGCTTGGGGTTGTAATTCCTCATTCTGCACTTGCTCGTTTTCCCCTTCCTCACCCTCTCTTTCTACCTCATCAGTCGGTGGAGGAGTCACCGCCCTAGTACTAGATAGGTCAGGTTCTTGTCCTCTTCCTCTAGAGGACGTTTTACCGCGACCTCTACCACGGCCTCTTTCCACTAATCCTCCTCGATCTACAGCCGCAGTGGCTGGCTCAGTTGCATCTTGTCTTACCGGTGTTGGTGTTGGCGCCGCTTTTGCTCTAGTTCTAACCATCTGCGAAATAGAGTGAAGATGGTCAGATACTCACCTAGATACCAATTGGATCCAAGTAATAGCACGAAAGAAATAAAGAAAGAACGGAATTTTCTTAAAGTCTTATAGCCTCTCAAAGAAAAGTAAAGGTGTCCCCGTACCGTTTCTTAAGACTCTACTAGACTCGTTCTTGTGTGATGAGACCAACGAACCTAATGCTCTGATACCAAGTTTGTCACGACCCAAAACGAGCCGCGAGTGGCACCCACACTTATCCTACTATGTGAGCGAACCAATCAATCTAAACCCCAACATTTCAAACATAATGAACAAAATACAATGCGGAAGACTTAAAACACATTAACAAAATCAATTAAATAACTTCTAAAATTTATCAATCATTATCCCCAAAATCTGGAAGTCATCACCACAAGAACATCTATCCTCAAATTACTAAATCTAAGAGTATGTAAGAAGCTAAAATATGTAAAAAGCTAGTCCATGCCGGAATTTCAATGCATCAAGACATGAAGAGGAAGATCCCGTCCAAGATAGAAGCAATAGCTCACCCTAAAATCAAGCGTGATGAAGACTGGCTAGAGTTGCGGTTGAGTTGAAGACGATGGCACGTTTTCTGCACTCCACAATTAACAAAGAAAAACAAATACAAGTAGGGGTTAGTACAAGGCACAAGTACTGAGTAGGTATCATCGACCAACTCAAATAGAAAGCAATATATGTCAGATAATAACATAAAATCAACTAATATTCTTAACAGGTGACAACAACAATTACCATAACCCTTTGTCACAACACCAAGCACATCAATGAGGACTCAAGCCTCCCCATCATACTCATTTGGGAATAAGTTCTTTAAAATTTAGTATATTATCATAATTCAAGATTCATTATCTTTATTCCTCTTGTGTCGGTACGTGACACTCCGCTCTACTACTACTATCCTGATGTCGGAACGTGACAGTCCGATCCATATACTATCCTGGTGTCGGAACGTGACACTCCGATCCATATACTATCCTGGTGTCCGAACGTGACACTACGATAAATATACTATCCTGGTGTGGGAACGTGACACTCCGATCCATATACTATCCTGGTGCCGGAACGTGACACCCGATCCTCTATTACTATCCTGGTGTCAGAACGTGACACCCGATCCTCTAATCTCATTACTTTAGTTCATCAAGCCTTCTTTTATACCAAGGCATCATCATTAACAAGTAAATTTAGGATTTAATATTCAATAGCCTCATTATGCTATTTGATCACAATTATATAATCACATCATGCAAGCACAAAATTAAGTATATAGAAGACTTTATAATACTACCCAATACATATCATTCGCAATTTAGAGTTTACTATAAGATAGTATAAACCATAACCTACCTCCACCGAAGAATCGCGATCAAACAAGCTATCTTCCCAAAACCTTTGCTTTCCTTGCGTTTCTTCTCTTCTCTCTCAATCGTTTCTCCCTTCTCACTCTGTTCTTTCTGATTTTCTTATTCAAACCCTTTTTCTTTTACCCTAAGTGTCACATAATTAAGTATAAAAGATGATAAAAATAACCCACTAATTATTTCAAGGTTATCTCCTTTAACCCCCAAGTAATTGAATTATTAACATTAATCCACTAACTTTATAATTATAAGAATGAATAGTCCAAAACGCCCCTTAAAAAACTTTTAACAGAAATCCGACCCAGTCAGGGTTACGCAACCTGTGACGGTCCGTCATGACTGTGACGGTCCATCCTGCAGGTCCGTCACAAAGTTCAGAGAGTTAATTCTGTGGAAACATTTGTGACAGTCCGTCGTGCCAACGAGGGTCCGTCCTGCCATTCCGTCACAAAGTTTAGAGAGTCGATTCCAGTACCCATATTTCAGAACTCTACGTTTTTTGGAATGAGAGGCCCTCGACGGTCTGTCGTGCCCATGACGGTCCGTCGTGGAATCTGTCGACTCAGACAGTGATTTCCAGAAATAACTCTGCTGCTCATAACGACTAAACAGGTCATTACAAATAGCTAACACTTTAAGCTGTAAAAAAGTTTCAAGCACTTATGGGCAGTATGTCAAAAGAAAAGGAATAACTAAGATATGTTTAAACTAGTCAAATTTGAAGATAGCATTCTTGAATCTCAAAATAAAGGTGTTTTTGTGCAAAATGCAACAAAATCTTCATTAGTAGTGGAAGTGAAAGAGAAGAAGTACAATGATCCTATTCTTTTACATCTTAAGAAGAATGTATAACATGGTATGATAAAGGCATATGACCTTATACAAGAGGGAGTACTTCGATGTCAAAACACATTGTGTGTACTTAATGTAGATGAACTAAGAAAGAGGATCGTGATAGAATCACATATATCAAGATACTCTACTCATCTGTGTTAAACTAAAATATATCATGACTTGAAAAAAATATATTGGTGAGGGAATATGAAGAAGAAAATTACATAATTCATGGATAAGTGTCCAAATTGTCAACATGTAACCGTAGAACACCTAAAGATTGGAGGTTACATGTAAGGCATAAAACTTCCAATTTGGAAATGGGACGTGATTAACATTAATTTTTTCACTGGTTTTCCTAGATCATTCAAGAATTTTGGAAATGGGACGTGATTAACATGTAGGGCGTTCATCTTGCCGCTGAAAACTACTTATACAACTGAAGAGTAGGAGAGGTAGTACATAAAAGATATAGCTCGACTACATAGTGTGCTAATCTCTATAATATCTGATAAAGTATCTCAATTCACTACATATTTCATGAAGTAGTTTCAAAAGAGTTTGGGAACACAAGTAAATTTAAGTACAACCTCTAACCCTCAAACGAATTGACATGCTGAACGTACAATCAAGAAACTTGAGGATATGTTTCGATCATGTATATTTGATTTTAAGGGTAGCTAGGATGATCACCTACACCTTTTTAAATTTCCTTATAAAAATAGGTACTATTCGAGCATTAAAATTACTCCATAAGAATATTTATATGGTCGAAAGTGTATATCACCAATTGAATTGTTAGGAAAAGGTGAATTACCTTATGTGGACCAGATCTTGTTCATCAAGAAATGGAAAAAGTCAAAGTGATAAAAATGTGGCTAGAAACAACTCAAAGTCGATATAAATCAAATGCAAATATAAAAAGGTGACAACTCAAATTTTCTATACTGGATTGGGTGTTCTTTAACATGTCTCCAATTAAAGGGGTAATGAGGTTTTGTAAAAAGGGAAAGTTGTGTCCGCGCTATATAGGGCCATATAAGATTATTCGAAAACTCTGCCAAGTAGCCTATAAGTTTGATCTACCATCGTATTACTCCTACGTATGATGTACAAGTTACGGGATATCTCACTTCTGAAGAAGTACCCATTTATAAAAATGAAGTATCCTCTCTTCTTCTAGATTGGTGAAAAACATCAAAATTTTAGTGGAGGCGTCGACAAGTAAGTATATGTCTATATGTTCAGTATAATTAATAGTAGTTTTTACTTAGGCTTGAACTTGTTTGGGATGGACAAATTGCTAATATTCGAGGACGAATTTTGTTAGGGGGAAAGGATGTTACGACCTCAATTATGTATACGCTAAGTCTATTCATATAATAATTGACATAGACATATAGTGTAGATGAGGTATCATGTTTCTTATATGATTAATGTTGGTTCAAAGAAGCTCGGATGGTGATGTAACACCTTTCACGTTTCAGCATGTGTATTGTGAGTTAACTCCGACAGAAAGTATTTAAGTAGATATAGTAAGGTGGTAATTGATCTCAAAGATTAAAGTTAAGTGCTATGTTGTAGAAAAAGGGATTAACATTCAGGAATTGGAATAAAATAATTGAGTTGCTTGCATTGCTTAATTAAGCTAGCAGTTGTATCACCTACTTGAGCGATAATATAGTTAAAGGGCCCAAGTTTGGTTGACCGGATTTAGGCTTATATTAGTGGACTTAATTTAAGCCTAACCTATTAAAACAAAATAAAAATGAAAGAAAGTCTAACAACAAAATCTTCCAGGGAAAATATTGATAAAGCCCAACGGAAAGCAAGTAGGTGCATCACTAGTTTGACATTTTGAGCTTCTTAATGCACAGAAGAAGGCGCATCACCTACTTGACCAATTAGGGGCTGAAAATTGACCAAAATAAATTATGTTCTAGAGGATTTTTGTGGTTAATAAAGCTCCATATAAATCTAAATTAAGCTGATCTTTTAACCCATTTTTACAAAAAATAAGAATAAACTCGAGCTCTCGCTCTCTTTTCTCTTGAAAATTAAATCAGTAGCCTTAAAGTTCTTCTAGGGTTCTTTAAGAAACCCTCATATGTTCAAACCAAGATAAGTTAAAACACATGTATTATCTTAATACTTGCACAATTAGGAAAACATGTTATTCAAACTCTAGTATAAATACGAAGGCAGAATATTTCCAATAGGTAATGCTCACTTCCTTAGTTATTAAAATACCTTATTCTTCTTCTTTGGTATTTGTTTGAAGAGAAGTTGATGTTCTAAACGAATTCAAGTTATAAGGAGAAGTAGCAGTAAATTAAGGTAAGGTGAGTGCTCAATTTTTGTCTTCCTTATTTTTGAGTTTGAGTAATGAATTAGTGGTTTGATGTCATGAAGAACTGAAGGGGTTGGTGAGTTCAATAGTTGGTTGTATGATAATGAATAATTGGGGCTGTTCTATCTTTATTATTGTTGGCACAACGTGGTTGATCTTGGGGAATTGATGTATAATGTAGAATGAGGTTGTGGTGATACACATTATGTTAAGAGTTATATGGGCTCATTATCTATCAAAGTTAGCAAAAATTTTACGATGATCACGGTGTGATAACTGCTAATTTTAGTTTACTATCACTTAAATCGTACATTATAACTAAAAAGGGAGGCTAAATCATGATATTTATACAAGTCAGAGTTATAAGGTATGTAAGGCTATTTAATTCCATATTCCTTGGCATAAAATCTGAGACTTGTGATTAATATCAATGAACTAAATATCCTTAGTTATATTGCTAGTAAAGGAAACCTAATGGCAGTGTACTATATCTAAATAACAACAAACATTTCCCCCTCTCCTTAGTGTAACCCTTTTAAAATCTAGGACGTGTTATAGAGTCTAGCGTAAGCATCAAAAGTTTAAAAAACTGTTTTAATGTTTATATTAATGTATCTATTTCATATAGGATGTCTAAAAACAAAATCGTCACTGAACCCATGACGTCGGGAAACTAGTTCAATGAGGTGCTAGTGTGCCTTAGCCCATTTGACTAGCTTTTAGGAGTCGGAAAATAATGAAAATTGGTGGAAGGGTGTAAAAAAAGCAATCACGGTTATTTCATAATCGAAAGGTTCGCGGGAGACTCTCCAAGGACCAAACAAGGTCCCTTGAGGACGACCCTTGCATTTTTGCAAGAAGCTGCAGAAAGGAAGTCTGCACAGATAAGTGTAATTACCAAGGCGTGTGTCAATGGACACCGTCCATGAAAATTTTGATAAATTCAATAAGAAACTGTTTTACATAGTCTCTGAACTCATCGACGGATGTGCAGCACCGAAAGGAATAGTACCCGTTGATTCACACACCAGGCGTCAATCGAGGTCTCGTGTGTGAGGGACTGGTTCTGCTGCACGTTTAGAATTAATAAATTTAACTGATTAGTTTAGTTATGAGGTTAATTAGGTATTAGGTTAGTTCTAATTATGTTAATTAGAAACCTATATGTTGCCCCTAAGCTAATTAAACTAACCTAAGCTCTCATAACTTCCCAAACCCAAACTATCTTCCTTCTCTATTATTTCTCTCTCAGTTGAAGAACTCTATTGAAGACCAAGTTAGAGGTGGGTTCTAGGGCTGTTAAATATGAAGTTTTTATATCAAACTTTATCAAAAAACAAGGTATGTGATTTCTTTATCCTTTGAGTATTCTTTCTCCAAAGAGTTCAATAAAATTGATTTCAAAAGTATGAAACTCAAGTGGGTCTTTTCGAATCTCGAAATTGATCTTTCAAATTGATTTGTTTATTGTATCTTTTGATTGTATTGATTAAATTATGATTCATTATGACTATATCACATTAATTATTTAGGGATTGGTATAGTTTGTCGAAGATGACCTATTCCCCATAACAATACGTGGTGATCTTGATATGAATTGTGTAAGATTAGTTCATTCGAATTGGTTATCTATTGAATTAGTATCCTATGATGTTGTTGTACCAATCATGAATAGATTAGTATTAATTATAGTCCTATCATGCTAGTTCTTGAAAAATTGATCTAGGTTATGAAGTAAGATATAAATTAGACCTAGGTCTATAATCTTAAGCTATGAACTAGTAATGTATTGTGATTTACTGATTCAATTGTCTTTGTTATCATTTTTGTTATTTATTAATGATGATGTTAAACGCTTATTGGGTTGTGTTAAGGTTTTATGGTAGGAAATTGATGATATATTATGAAAGAGACTCAGTAAGTCTTGAAATCCCTATTCCTAAAATCAATTGTGATAAATTGCGATTAAGTGATGATATTTCATTGAAGAATATCTTATATTAAGATTTATAGGGTTTCTATGATATTGAATTTAAATTTCTTGACTATGGTTTTTGAGGAGTTTGCTAAGATGTAAATGTTATAGAGATTGTGACGATTTACCAATTTTCAATATTATGAAGTGCTATGTAAATGTGCTACCCTCATTTATATGAATTGTAATGAAAGGACTATAATAATGCAATTCTTATTGAAATATGGTGAATATAATTATACAAGGGATAGAACCTATGACTTACATTATGGTATGATGTAAATAACTACATTAAATACATTTCAAAAGGGAAGATTCAATCTATAGTTCAACATGAGTTGTTGACTCCCCTATAAGGGATACTCATCCTATGGATTCCAATGAGATGAAGCTTCGATTTCCAAGTGGCATGTAGAGAGTTCATGCCACTTACAAGATATTATTACGCTATATATGGAAAGGCAATAATACAGATATTAAAAGAGCAATTTATGATTTCTTAGTAACATATTAAATAATAGAAGTAACAACTCAAGGTTGGGATGAATTAGATATACAAGATAATTATTATGATGAATTTTATTATGACAAAAATGATCTATATGATCATATAGATATATTTAGAGATCAATGATAAAATATATGTATTTACAATATTGGGTAAAAGCTAAAGAAAACATAAAACAATATGATAAAATAGTATATACTGATTGAACCAAAAAGGTTTGAAGTTTGGAAAAAACGAAGTAATAATATTCATAAGATAAAATTTATTAAAGACCCAAGTAAATTAAGTAAAATTTTTAAAATTTTGTATAGAAAATTATAAATGACTAATACAACAAGTAAAGAAACTAAAATAACAAAAACCAAGATACATAAAAAGGTACGAAAAATATGGAAAAAGTTAAAACTCTTATACATAAAATATGAACTATTACAACTTACTAAAACAAGTAACGATAAGACAATTTATTTGATAAATATAATTTCAAAAACAGAATACAAACATGTTTGTGTCACGACCCAAAACGAGCCGCGAGTGGCACCCACACTTATCCTACTATGTGAGCGAACCAACTAATCTAAACCCCAACATTTCAACCATAATAAACAAAATATAATGCGGAAGACTTTAAACTCATTAATATAACCAATAAATAACTTCTAAAATTTAATACTTATTATTCCCAAAATCTGGAAGTCATCACCACAAGAACATCTATCCTCAAATTACTAAATCTAAGAGTATCTAGGAAGCTAAAATAAGTAAACAGATGGTCCATGTCCGAACTTCAAAGACATCAAGACATGAATGAGAGAAAATCCAGTCCTAGCTAGACGCAATAGCTCACCCTGAAATCTGGTGTGACGAAGACTGGCTAGAGTTGAGGATGAGTTGAAGTCGATGGCACGTTTGTTGCACTCCACGATAACAAAGAAAACAATTTACAAGTAGGGGTCAGTACAAGGCCCAAATACTGAGTAGGTATCATCGGCCAACTCAAAATAGAAAGCAATATATATATAAAATAATAACATAAAACCAACCAAATACTTAACAGGTGATAGAAACAAGTATAAGAATCATTTGCAACAACACCAAACACATCTATGAGGACTCAAGCCTCTACACCATACTCATTTGGGAAATAGGTTTCTTTAAAATCTGAGTATATTAGCATAATTCAAGATTCATTCTCTTTGTTCTTATTGTGTCGGAACGTGACACTCCGATCCCCTACTTCTATGTGTCGGAACGTGACACTCCGATCCTCTACTATCCTGGTGTCGGAACGTGACACTCCGATCCACTACTATCCTTGTGTCGGAACGTGACACTCCGATCTACTCTTATCCTGGTGTCGGAACGTGACACACAGATCCTCTACTATCCTGGTGTCGGAACGTGACACTCCGATCCATCAACCTCATTCCTTTAGTTCATCAAGACTTCTTTTATACCAAGGCTTCATCATTAACAGAGAAGTTTTAAGGCTTAAGATTCAACAGCCTCATCATGCTAATTTATCACAATTATATAATCACTTCATGCAACCACACAATTAAGCATATATAAGACTTTACAATACTACCTAATACATATCATTCGCTATTAAGAGTTTCCTATGAAATAGCATAAACTATAACCTACCTCCACCGAAGAATTCGTGATCAAGCAAGCTACTCCTCAAAGTCTCTGCTTTCCTCTTCGCTCTCTCTTGTCTCGCTCGTTCATTCCCCCTTTCTCTCTGTTCTTTCTATTTTTCTTATTCAAACCCCTTTTTCTTTTATCCTAATTGTCATATAATTAAGTATAAAAGATGATAAAAATAACCCACTATTTATTTCAAGGTTATATCCTTTAACCCCCAAGTAATTGAATTATTAACATAAACCCACTAACTTTATAATTATAAGCATTAATAGTCCAAAACGCCCCTTAAAAACTTTTAACAGAAATCCGACTCAGTCTGGGTTACCCAGCCTGTGACGGTCCGTCCTGCAGGTCCGTCACAAAGTTCAGAGAGTTAATTCTGTGGAAAAATTTGTGACGGTCTGTCGTGCCAACGACGGTCTGTCCTTCCATTCCGTCGTGAAGTTCATAGAGTCGATCTCAGTACCCAAATTTTTAGAATCTAAGTGTTTTGGAACGAGACCCCCTCGACGGTCCGTCGTGCCCAAGACGGTCCATCGTAGGATCCGTCGACCCAGACAGTTATTACCAGAAATTAACTCTACTACTCAAAACGACTAAATAGGTCGTTATAATAGATACCAATTTACCCATCGTTCGTCCTATAAACGATCACAAGAAGAAAAACAAGGGCGAAAAGGAGTACCTGAATCTGTAAACAGGTTTGGGTATCTTTCTTGCATATCAGCCTCCTTCTCCCAAGTGGACTCTTCAACTAGTCAATTCTTCTATTGGACTTTGATGGATTCAATCTCCCTTGATCTCAACTTGAAGATTTCTCTATCTAGAATGGCAACAGGCTCTTCCTAATAAGACAAATTCTCATCAAGAAGAACTGAATCCCAACGAATAATGTAGTTTCCATCCCCATGGTATCTTTTCAGCATAGACACATGAAATACCGGGTGCACCCCTGACAGTCCTGGAGGTAAGGCTAATTCACAAGGCACCTCCCCTACTCGCTTAAGTACTTCAAATGGTCCAATATCCCTTGGGATTAACTTACCTCTTTTACCAAACCGCATCACCCCTTTCATGGGTGAAACCTTCAGCAAGACTTGTTCACCCTCCATGAACTCCAAGTCTCTAACCTTTCGATCTGCATATTCCTTTTGCCTACTTTGCGCCGCTAAAAGCTTTTCTTGAATGAATTTCACTTTCTTTAATGATTTCCTCAGAAGATCAGTACCCCAGGGCCTCACCTCGAATGCATCAAACCAACCAATGGGAGACCTACATCTCCTCCCATACAATGCTTCGAATGGGGCCATATCAATACTTGAGTGATAGCTATTATTGTATGATAACTCTGCTAAGGGTAAGAAGTTATTCCAATGACCACCAAATTCTATCACACATGCACGAAGCATTTCTTACAACACCTGAATCGTTCGCTCAGACTGACCATCGGTCTGAGGGTGAAATGCAGTACTAAGGTCCAACCTAGTACCTAATTCAGCATGCAATGTTCTCCAAAACTTATAAGTAAATTGCGTACCTCTATCCGATATGATGGAAAGTGAAACTCCATGCAATCGAACAATTTCTGAGATATAGACTTTTGCTAACTTCTCTGTATTGTAAGTCACCTTGACCGGAATGAAGTGAGCAGACTTAGTTAATCTGTCCACAATTACCCAAATAGAATCAAACTTACCCAATGTCTTTGGAAGACCAACCACGAAGTCCATTACAATTCTCTCCCACTTCCATTCAAAAATGGACATTCTCTGAAGTGTTCCTCCGGGCCTCTGGTGTTCATACTTTACCTGCTGACAATTCGGGCATTGTGCGACAAAATCAACAATGTCACGCTTCATCCTAATCCACCAATAATGTTGCTTTAGGTCACGATACATCTTGGGTGCACAAGGATGTATAGAATATCCTTAACTATGAGCCTCTGTAAGAATAGTATGGATCAAATCATCAACACGAGGCACACATACCCTTCCATTATCCTAAAAACACCTTCCTCATTGATTTTTGCTTCTTTAGCCTCTCCTCGCAACACCTTATCTCGGATCGGAATCAGTTTCTCATCAGTAAACTACTTTACCTTAATCTTGTCAAGAAAGGAAGATCCTGCCTCCACATAGGCCAAAAATCCTCCCTTCTCTAGTACTTCCAGCCTCATAAAGTCATTATCCAGCGTCTGAACCTCTCTAGCCAATGGGCGTCTAGAAACCTTCCCATGCTCCCTGCCTTTCTACTTCAGGCGTCTGCCACAACATTAGTTTTTCCTGGGTGATACAAGATAGTGATATGATAGTCCTTCAGTAGTTCCATCCATATCCTCTGTCTTAAATTCAAATCTTTCTGAGTAAAGACATACTGTAAACTACTATGATCCGTATAGACTTCACACTTAACCCCATATAGATAATGTCTCCATTGCTTTAATGCAAACACTACCGCAGCCAACTCAAAATCGTGAGTCGGATAATTACGTTCATGCACCTTTAATTGCCTCGAAACATAAGTAATTACATTCTTCTCTTGCATTAGCACTGCACCCAAACAAGAATAAGATGCATCGCAATAAACTATGAAATTCTTACCCGCTACTGGCAAGGTAAGAATAGGTGCAGTAGTCAGCAAGGTCTTGAGTTTCTGGAAGCTTTCTTCACATTCGTCCGACCATACAAATGGAATGTTCTGCTTAGTCAAATTTGTCAGCGGGGAAGCAATGGAAGAAAATCCCTTGACAAATCGACGTAGTAGCTAGCTAAACCAACAAAGCTCCTTACCTTTGACACATTAGTAGGTCTTACCCAATTCCTCACTGTTTCAATCTTGGAAGGATCCACCATCACTCCATCCTTAGAAACCACGCGCCCCAAGAAGGACACTGAATCTATCCAAAATTCACACTTGGAGAATTTGGCATAAAGCTTTTTCTTCCTCAACAACTCCAATACAATTCTCAAATGCTCCTCATGTTCCTTCTTACTCTTTGAGTATATCAGTATATCATCAATAAATACGATAACAAAGAGATCCAGATATGGCTTAAAGATCCCGTTCATCAAGCTCATGAAAGCAGCAGGGGCATTCGTAAGCCAAAAGAAATTAGTACGAATTCGTAATGCCCGTACCTGGTTTGAAAAGCAGTCTTTAGAACATCTTTTGCTTGTATTTTCAATTGATAATAACCGTATCTCAAGTCAATCTTAGAGAAGACACAAGCACCTTGTAACTGATCGAACAAGTCATCAATGCAAGGAATGGGGTACTTGTTCTTAATAGTTACCTTATTCAACTGCCGGTAGTCTATGCACATGCGGCAACTCCCATCCTTCTTCTTCACAAATAACAGCGGAGCACCCCAAGGGGATGCACTTGGTCTAATAAAACCTTTACCTAACAGCTCTTGAAGTTGGGCCTTTAACTCCCTTAACTCAGCGGGAGCCATTCTATAAGAGGGTATGGAAATGGGGCGAGTACCCGGCTCCAAATCAATGCAAAAGTCGATATCCCTATCCGGTGGCATACCAGGAAGGTCTGCAGGAAACACATCCAGAAACTCACGAACTATCGAAACCGACTCAATTGAAGGTACTTGGGTAGTATCATCCCTGAGGTGTGCCAAGAAAGCTAAACACCCTTTACTAACCATTCTCTTAGCACGAAGAAAGGAGATGATACGAACTGGAGTGGAAGTGTAGTCACCCTCCCACACTAACGGATCTATCCCAGGTTTGGCCAACGTTACAGTTTTAGCATTACAATCTAGGATTGCAAAATTTGGAGAAAGTCAAGTCATACCCAGAATTACATCGAAATCAACCATTCCTAAGATAACCAAGTCCACATGAGTATTGCTCCCCACAAAAGTTACAAGACAAGACCTATACACCTTTTCAACTATCACAGACTCACCCACCAGAGTAGAAACACGAATAGGCATGTCAAGCAATTCACAATGTAAATTAAGACAAGTAGCAAATGAGGAAGATACATATGAAAATGTGGAGCCAGGATAAAATAATACAGGCGCCATGCAATCACAAACTAAAAGATTACCTGTGATAACAGCATCAGATGTCTCCGCTTCAGACCTCCCAGGGAAAGCATAACAATGGGCCCTTTCACCTGTATACCCGTTGCTCCTACCATGTTGTGCTGTAGTAGCTCCAGTTTGCCTGTCACCCTGGCCGTTTTGGTGACCACCATTACCTCGGCCACCACGTCCCCCAGAATGACGGCCTCTTCCATGACCACCTCTACCTCTGACTATTGGGGGTCTGTAACTCTGTTTTGGACAATACCTCCTATTGTGTCCAGTCTCTCCACATCCATAACACTCTCTGGATTCAAGCATAGGTCTCTATGAGAATGACGAAGTCTAGGGGTAACCTCCAAACTCAGAGGAATGTTGGCTGGTCTGTGATGGACCCCCAGCTACAGCCTGCAGTGAAGACTGAATAGGTCGGGCTGGGTAACCTCCTGAACCCTACCCTCTGGAGTAAGAACCATTAAACTCACCTCTGTTACGAAACTTCTAAGATGTCGATGCCATGGTGAAGTCGTCTGGCTTCACCCCCTCCACTTCTATCACAAAATCTACCACCTCCTGAAAGGATTTATCCACAGCAGCTACCTGTAAGGCTGAAATCTGCAAATCTGACCTCAATCCCTTCACGAAACGGCGAATCCGCTCTTGTGGACTGAAGCAAAGTTGGGTGGCATACCTGGATAGCTCACGAAACTTAGCCTCATAAGCAGTAACCGACATTCTGCCTTGCTCTAGGCTTAGGAACTCATCTCTCCTCCTATCCCTCAAAGTCCGGGGTATATAATTCTCCATAAATAAGCTAGAGAATGATGCCCAAGTCATAGGTGGTGCCTGTGCTCGTTGACACTCAACATATGACTGCCACCACATTTTGGCGTTCCCTTGAAACTGATAGGTCACAAACTCAACACCAAATCGTTCGAATATGCCAATCTTATGTAGCAACTCATGACAATCAACCAGAAAATCATAGGCATCCTCAGATTCAGCACCCTTGAAGACTAGAGGTTTCAACTTGAAGAATTTAGTGAAAAGTTCATGTTGATCACTAGTTATTATAGGCCTTGTAGTCAATCGAGGAAACGTGCCTATTTCCAATGAGGAATCCATGCGGGGAGCCATAGCAGCTGCATGTTGTATTCCAGGAACATGAGGTGATGGTGCAGAAAGCACTGGAGGTTTCTGGCCCTAATCAGATAACCCGCTAAGATAGGCAATAACCTTGTTAATCATCTCTGGGGTAGGTTTGGGTGGTAACTCCTCATCTTGCACTTGTTCATTTTCCCCTTCCTCACCCTCTCTTACTACCTCATCAGTCGGTGGAGGATTAACTGCCCTAGTACTAGCTGGGCCACGTGTTTGTCCTCTACCTCTAGAGGACGTCCTCCCGCGACCTCTACCACGGCCTCTTGCCACTGTTCCTATTCGAGCTACAGCCCCAGTGGCTGGCTCAGACGCATCCTGTCTTGCCAGTGTTGGTGTTGGCGTAGTTGTTGCTCTAGTTTTAACCATCTGGGAAATAGAATGAAGATGGTCAGATACCAATTTGTATCACCTAGATACCAATTGGATCAAAGTAATAGCACGAAAGAAAGAAAGAATGGAATTTTTCTAAAGTCCTATAGCCTCTCAAAGAAAAGTAAAGGTGTCCCCCTACCGTTCCTTAAGACTCTACTAGACTCGTTCTTGTGTGATGAGACCAACTAACCTAATGCTCTGATACCAAGTTTGTCACGACCCAAAACGAGCCGCGAGTGGCACCCACACTTATCCTACTATGTGAGCAAACCAACCAATCTAAACCCCAACATTTCAACCATAATAAACAGAATATAATGCGGAAGACTTTAAACTCATTAATATAACCAATAAATACCTTCTAAAATTTAATACTTATTATTCTCAAAATCTGGGAGTCATAACCACAAGAACATCTATCCTCAAATTACTAAATCTAAGAGTATCTAGGAAGCTAAAAGAAGTAAACAGATGGTCCATGTCCGAACTTCAAAGACATCAAGACATGAATGAGAGAGAATGCAGTCCGAGCTAGAAGCAATAGCTCACCCTGAAATCTGGTGTGATGAAGACTGGCTAGAGTTGAGGACGAGTTGAAGTCGATGGCACGTTTGCTGCACTCCACAATAACAAAGAAAACAATTTACAAGTAGGGGTCAGTACAAGGCACAAGTACTGAGTAGGTATTATCGGCCAACTCAAAATAGAAAGCAATATATATCGAATAATAACATAAAACAAACCAAATACTTAACAGGTGATAGCAACAAGTATAAGAATCATTTGCAACAACACCAAACACATCTATGAGGACACAAGCCTCCACACCATACTCTTTTGGGAAATAGGTTTCTTTAAAATCTGAGTATATTGGCATAATTGAAGATTCATTCTCTTTGTTCATCTTGTGTCGGAACGTGACACTCCGATCCCCTACTACTATGTGTCGGAACGTGACACTCCGATCCTCTACTATCCTGGGGTCGGAACGTGACACTCCGATCCACTACTATCCTGGTGTTGGAACCTGACACTCCGATCCACTACTATCCTAGTGTTGGAACGTGACACTCCGATCCTCTACTATCCTCGTGTCGGAACGTGACACTCCGATCCATCAACCTCATTCGTTTAGTTCATCAAGCCTTCTTTTATGCCAAGGCTTCATCATTAACAGAGAAGTTTTAAGTTTAAAGATTCAACAACCTCATCATGCTTATTCATCACAATTATATAATCACATCATGCAACCACACAATTAAGCATATAGAAGACTTTACAATACTACCCAATACATATCATTCGCTATTAAGAGTTTACTATGAAATAGCATAAACCATAACCTACCTCCACCGAAGAATTCGTGATCAAGCAAGCTACTCCTCAAAGTCTCTGCTTTCCTCTTCGTTCTCTCTTCTCTCGCTCGTTCGTTCCCCCTTTCTCTCTGTTCTTTCTATTTTTCTTATTCAAACCCTTTTTTCTTTTACCCTAATTGTCATATAATTAAGTATAAAAGATGACAAAAATAACCCACTATTTATTTCAAGGTTATCTCCTTTAACCCCCAAGTAATTGAATTATTAACATTAACCCATTAACTTTATAATTATAAGCATGAATAGTCCAAAACGCCCCTTAAAAACTTTTAACAGAATTCTGACTCAGTTAGGGTTACGCAGCCTGTGACGGTCCGTCATGACTGTGACGGTCCGTCCTGCAGGTCCGTCACAAAGTTCAGAGAGTTAATTCTGTGGAAAAATTTGTGACGGTCCGTCGTGCCAAAGACAGTCCGTCCTGCTATTCCGTCGTGAAGTTCAGAGAGTCGATCTCAGTACCCAAATTTTCAGAATCTAAGTGTTTTGGAACGAGACCCCCTCGAAGGTCCGTTGTGCCCATGACGGTCCGTCGTGGGATCCGTCGACCCAGATAGTTATTACCAGAAATTAACTCTACTACTCAAAACGACTAAACAGGTCATTAAAATTTGTTATCTGAAAAAATAGTATGAACAAAGAAAAATATAAACAACAATTGATAGAAAAGGTAACTCAAAAAAGACAAGAATTACAACATAGAAAAAGAAGATTAGAAGAAAATATATTAGCACGGGTATGTAATAAGACAATATTAATACAAAGAAAAGTTATATTTATGCTAGAACAAGAAATAAATTGTCTTGAATATAGATTACAACATAATATAATACATAAATTACAATGAATAAAGAAGAATTTGCAGTAGACAAAACGACATATGAAGATCAAGACGGAATGATAATAAAAATCATATTTCCAAATTTAGGACGAAGATATAAGAAAAAAGTAAATAAGTTATATTTGATGTTAGAAAAAGGAACAGTAAAATTAGAAGATAGTTTAACAGCTATGATAAGAATAACAAAAGAAAATGAAGAAATAGATAAATCAAAAGAAATTGAAAAAATAACAAGTACAACATCTAGAAGAAATAAAAAATACAAGAATAAGTGAATTAGAAAAAGAATTGGCTAGGTTAAAATTATTATATGAAACTAAACAAAAAGAAAAACCGATAGAAAAAGTTAAAGAGCTCGAATTAACTAATGAAATAAAAGAGATGGAACAAAAACTAAATGAAGATCTTGAAGTAAATGAAATAAACGAAAATGAATCAGATACAATAAATGATAAAAAATCAGAAATAAGTGACATAAGTGAGACATACACAGAAATTCTAGAACAGGTAAATAAACCAAAAAAATTAGAAATAAACACAGGATATATGAATAAACCTAGTACGTCAAGAGTTAAAACTCTGGACAATAGTCCCAGAAATAGTCCAAGAAATAGTCCTAGATGGACACAACCAACTTATTATACAAGAAATTATGAACAATCAGATAGAACAGAAGCAATATGGAATAGTAGATTAAGTAAAAATTGGACACCAAAACCAGTAACCGAACAATATAATTTCTTAGATCTAGATTGTGTCACAGATACAAATAAAGCAATATTACTATGGATAGTAAATATGTCTAAACAATTAATAGATAACAAAATAAAAATGACAGAAACACCAAGGTATATAGAAAGGACATTTATGGGAACAACAAGATTATGGATAGAAAATCTACCCCCAGAAAGCTTAGAAGTACTTAGAAGTGACAAGAAAATGGATGAATCCCCATCAGCAACAAATATAGATATACTAGCTAAATATGAATCAGCAATAAGAAATGAATTTGGAGGTATGACCACCGATATAAGAGAACAAAATAGTGGAAAAAAAATAAATAGACAACTTATGACAAAATTATCTATATGTAAAATGTGTTATATAGAAGAATATACTTTAGCATTTAAAGAATATTATTAATAAGCAAAATACAATTTAAATGAAGCAAAAGAAATAAGACAACAATATTTCACAAAGTTACCAGAACCATTTAGCACAAAAGTAATTAGAGATTAAAATGATGAAGGATTAGTAGATACTTTGGGAGCTAGAATAAAATTCTTACATCAATGGTTTGTACAACTATGTGAAAACCAAAAAGAAAAATTAAAAATGGAAAAAGTAATAAATAAGAATTTAACCTGTTGTAAAAATAAAATAGCACCATAGTTTGGATGTACAAATAAAAATTATAAAAAGCGAAAACCTAGGAAATATAAAAATTATAGAAAAACTAAAACTATATATAAATATAAAAAACCAAGACAGAGATATCATGTAAAAAATTATAAAGTAAAAAGACCATATAGACCAAAAAGGAAAGTATCCGAATGTACTTGTTATAATTGTGGAAAGATAGGACACATAGCTAGACTGGAAATTACCTAAGGATCCAAAAAGAAAGCAACTTGCAGAAATAATTATAGATAATGACGAATATATGCAAATAGAATATATATATATCATGAATTAAGTGAAAATGATAGTATATATGAAGTATCAGATATAGAAACAGAAAATGAAGAAGATATTTATATAGATAATGATGAAATAGATGAAGAAATTTAATGTCTGAAGACGATATAAAAGTAATATCTAAAGAAGATTATCAAAATGAAGAATTATCATACCAAAAAATTATATTTGATAATACAATTTTTGAACAAATAAAAGGAAAAGAATTAGACTTAAGTGTTGAAAAAGTACTTGAAATACCTACTTTGAGAAATTGGTTCAAAAGACATAAAGAAGAATACTATGTGGTTAGTCAAAAAGAACATATTATAGACTGTAAGTATGCAAGAGGAAAAGCAAAAATACCTATACTAAATAAAAGAATAATAAATAAAGAAATACAAGATATAAAAGTTAAAACGCCTATAAGATATGTACATTTAAGAGGAACAGAAATATTAATAAAAACCTGTTTTAGAGAAGGAATAGATACAACTATTGAAATATATTTAGCAGATGATATAATTATACACCCTATAGAAAAAAGCGTAATAAGTTTACTAAAAGGAAATTTAATATACCAAAAATTTAAATTTATAATTAGTGCCAACTACTCAGTAGCAATAACTGATAGAAACATAGATAAATCACTAGTTTTATATTGGAAAATGTCTAGAATAGAGTTAGAACCAGACAGTAAAATATTTACAGCAAGATGTAAAAGCCTATATATATATTAACAACAAAACATAAAGTAATAGCAAGAAATAAAATTGATAAAATAAAGATAGAAAATCCTTTCGAAAAAATAATAACTGTAATAGATAATAATGACTATAGTTGTCACGACCCAAAAATGGACGTGATGGCACTCGTCTTATCCCACCAAGACAAGTAAGCCTAAAACTCAACTATTACAATAAAAATGCAGAAAATTTACTATCAACTTACATTATACCCCAAAACCTGGTTGTCACGTGTACAAGCCTCTAAAGTATTACAATCGGATCAAAAGAAAATATAAGTCTCATATGATATTTTTTCTAGAGTAGAACAAAATCATAAACAAGAGTAAGGAGGGATGCTGAGATGACCAACAACTACCTCACAAAATCTCCAAGAAGCCTCGGAAAAGAAGAGAATATATCATAAAAGTCCGGGCTAGTAACCTACAAAAAATTGTAGAAGCAAGGGGTGAGTACCAAACCACACGGTACTCAGCAAGTAAACCTCTAAACACAAGCTAAGGGGATGAAATACGGGTCCTCCTACCACCCCCAACCGAACCTCCACAACTACAACCTGCATAAACATAAGCCCAACCTAACAGCTCACAGTTTACATAGAACGTAACTCAACAAAAACATTTAGACAAATTACATATCCTCCACAACAACACTTTAACAAATTACATATCCTCCACAACAAAACTTTAACAAATTATATATCCTCAACATCAACACTTAAACAAATTAGATATCTTCAATAGCAACACTTCCAAAAATTTACATATCCTCAACACACTTCAACAAATTACATATCCTCAACAACAACACTTCAACAAATTATATATCCTCAATAACAAGCTCAGTATTCAACAATCACAAGTTCCGCAAAAAGTCAATCACAAGATCAGCAAAACACAATATCAAGTTCACCAATGATAAGTATGTGTAATGCAATGGAATGTAATGTCAAGTATAATGATGCATGTCTGACCTAGTGATACACACCCGTTGTCTCTTAGTCCGGGACCCATGGGGGACATTTCTGTCCATGCATCTGTCGCGGCGCATGACACGACCCTCGATAATAATAACCATCGCGGCGCGCGATACGTCCCTCGAAATATAGTATCCATCGCGGTGCGCGATACGTCCCTCGAAATGGTACATCCTCTTTAAGTTCTCATTCTTTCTCAATGCACATAACACTTTTTACCATCATGTCTCAAAATAATGCAAATGACATGTTCACACAAATAAGAGGATATCACCATTTTCATAATATTTCACAATTCACAACAATAATGATTCAAAAAAAGCCTTTCAAACCATCTCCATTATCAACACATCACACATAACCAATTATTCACATTGCCTTTTATTACCCTTTGTTTTCATCATTTAAATTAATCAAGGTGGACAAGCCAACCCATCACCAAATCCCGTTACTCACAAACATATAGCACGAGGAAATACACGCATTCCATACACTTAACAAGAGTTAAGAAATCCACTTGCCTAAAATAGTCGAACAATGACTCAAAAATTTGAGCCTTCCTCTTTTAGATGACTCCCAAATCAATATAATCTAGACAAATAGAAAATCACAATAAGATTCCAAGACTAACAACACCCACATTGCTATATGTATAGTCTACACTCAAAAACATACAAAACCTAAAATCAAGTTCCTAAAATTTGATGACAATTACCATGTCAACCCTCATATTTTCAAATTTCAAACCTAGAATTATATTTCAATTTCTCTTCAATTTCTCTAATGCCATACATCCAATAATATTCATATAACACATCGAATATTTTACTTACATATGTCAATAGGTTAACTCATGAATCATTGTGTGATAACCACGAAAAAGAAACTCCAATTGAAAAAATCAATACATGAAAAGAAAAATCCAGTAACATGTAGTAATAAAACTATATTTTAATATATAATCACATTCACCCCCTAACCTTCTTAATGATAATCTACAAGTTAAATCCATTTTCCAATAAAAAAAAAGTTATACAGTAATTCCAATTTCCATTCTTCTTGATCCCAATCCAAATATCTTGTTTCTCTTTTACGACCAACTATAATAATAAAATAGTAATAATTTGACATATGTGTATATATACCAACAGCTTTATTAAGACATCATTAATGCTTACATGTTAGAGGTTCGTCACCTTTTTTTTATTGTGCCGGCTATCACGTTCTCTGTGGGACAGGAAATTTTTATTTGGAGAAGAATTATGATCTAAAGGTGTCAACCCTAATAACTTATGTTAATATATATATGGGTCATATGGTATAGAATCTTAAATAAATATCACTTTAACCCATTAACTATCTATTTAGTCAATTACCTACAATTACCCATCAATTAATTAACTCAAGTTAAACGAATAGTTCAAAATTTTAAAAAATAACCTATCGGGTCATTACAATAGCTATAAAGAAATTGATATAGAAGAAGATTTAGAAATTGTAAAAGAAAAATTAAGCACTTCAAGCGTATCAAATACGATAACAAGATCTATCTCATCAAGAATGAGTATATCTAAAGAAACTATGAAATTCCAAAGAATTTAATAGAAGATATAACGCCATACCATTATTTTATAACAGGAATAATAGATTAAAGAAAATATAAAATTTTAATAAATACAGGACAAGAAGAAAATTACATAACAAGAAAATTAGTATTAGAAGAAGAAATTATAAAAATAGGACACATATGCCCCGGATTACCTAGTGAGATAGTACACACATAAGAAGAAACGACAGAAAAGGAATACCTTTAATTATACCATTTAAAATCTACCAAGGAGATCAAAATGTTACATTAGGTATAAAATGGTTAGAAAATGTTAAACCATACAACATAGAAAATGAACAGTCAACAATAACTTATCAAAATAAGAAAATAATTATAAAAAGAAAAAAATGAATAATGAAAATATATATACTTGCAAAAATTATTGTAGAAGGATATCACAACAGATATTATACACCTATGACAGATAGAGGAGCAGAAGCGAATATATGTATGTATAATTGCTTATCAGAAGATAAATGGGAAAACACCTATGGTAGTAACATAATTTAATAATGAAGGAAATATGTGTAACGACCTGTGTATTCGTTTTGAGTAGCAGATTTTATTTGTGGAAAAACTGGCTGAGACGACGGATACCACGATGGACCGTCGTGGGCACGATGGACCGTCGAGGGTGTCTCGTTCCAAAACACTTAGGAATTCTGAATTTGAGTGCTGAAATCAACTCTCTGAACTCTGTGACGGACCTGCAGGACGGACCGTCACAGGCACGACGGACCGTCGTGATCCCTCGTTTCAAAACACTTCAACTCTTGAGAATTTGGCACTGGGAACAATTCTCTGAACGTCGTGATGGAAGTGCAGGACGGACCGTCACAGGCGTGACGGACCTTCACAGACTCTTTAGTGAAAATGGAGTCTCTGATCTTTGCGACGACCTGCGGGACGGACCGTCGCAGGCACGACGGGCCGTCACAGGTTGTGTAATCCCAGTCGGAGTCGGATTTCTGGTTAAGTTTTAAAGGGGCGTTTTGGACTATTCCTGCTATAATTATATATTTCGTGGGTTTATATTAATAACTCAATTTCTTGGGGGATAAAAGACGTAACTTTGAGTTAATTAGTGGGGTATCATTATCATCTTTTATACTTAATTATATGTTAACTAGGGTAAAAGAAAGAGGGTTTGAATAAAGAAAATAAAAAGAACAAAGAGAGAGAGAGAGGATCGAATGAGGGAGAAGAAGAAACGCAGCTTGGAGAAACTTGCTTGTTTGAATACTAATCTTCGGTGGAGGTAGGTTATGGTTTTTATGCTATTCGTAGTAAACTCTTAATAGCGAATGATATGTATTGGTGGTATTGTAAACCCTTCTATATGCTTAATTGTATGCTTGCATGATTGTGATAATGAAATTGTGATAAAATAAGCATGATGAAGCTATTGAATCTTAAATCTTGAAAGAAACCCTAACTACTTTGTTAATGATGATGCCTTGGTATAAAAGAAGGCTTGATGAACTAAAGTAATGAGATTGATGATGCCTTGGTATAAGCGAAGGCTTGATGAATTGATAGAATGAGATTAGTGGATCGGAGTGTCACATTCCGACACATAGTATTAAGGGATCGGGTGTCACGAACCGACACGTAGTTTTAGGGGATCCGAGTGTCACGTTCCGACACATAGTATTAAGGGATCGGGTGTCACGAACCGACACGTAGAAGTAGGGGATCAGAGTGTCACGTACCGACACATAGTATTAGGGGATCGGGTGTCACGAACCGACACGTAGAATTAGGGGATCAGAGTGTCACGTTCCGACATATAGAAGTAAGGGATAAGAGTGTCACGTACTGACACATAGTAGTAGGGGATCGGAGTGTCACGTACCGACACAAGAGGAAGAAAGATAATGAATCTTGAAAGATGATGATAATATACTCAATCTAATGAACCTAATTCCCAAATGAGTATGGTATTGAGGCTTGTGTCCTCAAGGATGAACTTGGTGCTACTTGTTAATGATTTAGTACTTGTTGTTGCTACATGTTGAGCATCATAGTTGATTTTACAATATTACTTGATATATATATTGTCTTCTATTTGGAGTTAGCCGATGATATCTACTCAGTACTTGTGGTTGTACTGACCCCCTACTTTTATGTTTTCTTCTTTGTTCTTTGTGGAGTGCAGCAAACATGCCGTCGTCTTCAACTCAATAGTAATTCTAGCCAGTCTTCGTCACACCGGATCTTCAGGGTGAGCTAATACTTCTAGCTTGGACTGGATCTACTTCTTCAAGTCTTGATGCCTTGAACTTCCGGCATGGACTAGCTTTTATTTGTTTTTGTTTTCTTAGATACTCTTAGTTTAGAAATTTGAGGATAGATGTTCTTGTGGTGATGACTTCCAGATTTTGGGGATAATAATAGTTATTGAATTGATTTTATTAATGAGTTTAAGTCTTCCGCATTGTATTTTGTTAATTATGTTTAAAATGTTGGGGTTTAGATTGGTTGGTTCGCTCACATAGTAGGTTAAGTGTGGGTGGCAGTCGCGGCTCGGTTTTGGGTCGTGACAAACTTGGTATCAGTTCATTAGGTTCGTTGGTCTCATCACACAAGAACGAGTCTAGTAGAGTCTTAAGGAACGGTAGGGGGACGCCTTTACTTTTCTTTGAGAGGCTATAAGACTTTAGGAAAATTCCATTCTTTAATTCTTTCTTTCGTGCTATTACTTGGATCCAATTGGTATATAGGTGATACAAATTGGTATCTGACCATCTTCATTCTATTTCGCAGATGGTTAGAACTAGAGCAACGACTGCGCCAACATCAACACCGACACCGGCAAGGCAAGAAACGTCTGAGCCAGCCACTGGGGCTCTGGCTCGAGGAAGAGCAGTGGTAAGAGGCCGTGGAAGAGGTCGTGGGAGGACGTCCTCTAGAGGAAGAGGACAAGCACCTAGCCCATCTGATACTAAGGCGGTGACTCCTCCACCGACTGAAGAGGTGGTAAGAGAGGGTGAGGAAGGGGAGAATGAACAAGTGCAGAACGAGGAACTGCCACCCCAACCTACCCCAGAGATGATCAATTAGGTTCTTGCTTATCTTAGCGGGTTATCTGATCAGGGTCAGGCACCTCTAGTGGTTTCTGCACCGACACCTCCGGTTTCAGAGGTACGATATGCCGCTGCTGGGGCTCCCTGCATGGATGCCTCATTGGAAATAGGCACATTTCCTCGTCTGACTACTGGGCCTATAATGACAAATGATCAGCATGAACTTTTCAGTAATTCTTGAAATTGAAACCTCTAGTCTTTAAGGGTGCTGAATCTGAGGATGCTTACGATTTTCTGGTTGACTGTCATGAGCTACTACACAAGATGGGTATAGTAGAACGGTTCGGTGTTGAGTTCGTGAGTTACCAATTTCAAGGGAACGCCAAAATGTGGTGGTGGTCACATGTTGAGTGTCAACCAATAGTGGCACCACCTATGACTTGGGCCTCATTCTCTAGCTTGTTTATGGAGAAGTATATCCCCCAGACATTGAGGGATAGGAAAAGGGATGAGTTCTTGAGCTTAGAGCAAGGTAAGATGTCGGTTAATGCATATGAGGCTACGTTTCGTGCATTATCCAGGTATGCCACTCAACTTTGTTTCAGTCCACAAGAGCTGATTCGCCGGTTTGTGAAGGGGTTGAGGTCAGAATTGCGGATTTCGGCCTTAGAGGTAGCGGCTACGGCAAAATCCTTCCAAGAAGTGGTAGACTTCGTGATAGAGGTGGAAGGAGTGAAGCCAGATGACTTCACCACGACATCGACATCAAAAAGGTTTCGAAATGGAGGTGAGTTTAATGGTTCTTACTCTAGAGGATAGGGTTTCGGAGGTTACTCAGTTCGACCCATTCAGTCTTCACTACAGACTGTAGTTGGGGGTCCACCTCAGACCGGCCAACACTTCTCTGAGAGACCTATGCTTGATTCTTGAGAATGTTATGGATGTGGGGAGACTAGACATATTAGGAGGAATTGTGCAAAACAGAGTTATAGACCCGCGATAGCTAGAGGTAGAGGTGGTCATAGTAGAGGCCGTTATTCTGGAGGACGTGGTAGTCGAGGTAATGGTGGTCACCAAAACGGCAGAGGTGATGGGCAAACTGGAGCCACTACAACGCAACATGGTAGAGGCAACGGACAGACAAGTAATGGGGCCCATTATTACGCTTTCCCTGGGAGATCTAAAGCGGAGACATCTGATGCTGTCATCACAGGTAATCATTCGGTTTGTGGTTGCATGGCTTATGTATTGTTTGATCCCGGATCCACATTTTCTTATGTATCTTCTTCATTTGCTATTGGTCTTAATTTGCCTTGCGAATTACTTGACATGCCTATTCGTGTGTCTACTCCGGTGGGTGAGTCTGTGATAGTAGAAAAAGTATATAGGTCTTGCTTGGTGACTTTCGTGGGGAGCAACACTTATGTAGATTTGGTTATCTTAGAGATGGTTGACTTTGATGTAATTCTAGGTATGACTTGGCTTTCTCCAAATTTCGCAATCTTGGATTGTAATGCTAAAACTGTGACGTTAGCCAAGCCTGGGACAGATCAGTTAGTGTGGGAGGACGACTACACTTCTAATCCGGTTCGTATCGTGTCCTTTTTTCGTGCTCAGAAGATGGTTAGTAAGGGTTGTTTAGCTTTCTTGGCACATCTCAGGGATGACACTACCCAAGTACCCTCAATTGAGTCGGTTTCGGTAGTCCGTGAATTTTTGGATGTGTTCCCTGCAGATCTTCCTGGTATGCCACCGGATAGGGATATTGACTTCTGTATTGTTCTTGAACCGGGTACTCGCCCCATTTCTATACCCCCTTAAAGAATGGCTCCCGCGGAGTTAAGAGAGTTAAAGGCACAACTTCAAGAGTTGTTGAGCAAAGGCTTCATTAGACCAAGTGCATCTCCATGGGGTGCTCCGGTTTTGTTTGTGAAATGAAGGATGGGAGTTTTCAGATGTGCATAGACTATAGACAACTGAACAAGGTAACTATTAAGAACAAGTATCCTCTTCCTCGCATTGATGACTTGTTCGATCAGTTACAAGGTGCTTGTGTCTTCTCTAAAATTGACTTGAGATCCGGTTATCACCAATTGAAAATACGGGCAGCGGATGTGCCAAAGATTGTTTTTCGAACTAGGTATGGGCACTACGAATTTGTGGTAATGTCTTTTGGTCTTACAAATGCCCCTACTGCTTTCATGAGCTTGATGAATGGGATTTTTAAGCCATATTTGGATCTCTTTGTGATCGTATTTATTGATGATATACTAATATACTCAAAGAGTAAGAAGGAACATGAGGAGCATTTGAGAATGGTGTTAGAGTAATTGAGGAAGAAGAAGCTTTATGCCAAATTCTCCAAGTGTGAGTTTTGGCTAGATTAAGTGTCCTTCTTGTGACACGTGGTTTCTAAGGATGGAGTGATGGTGGATCCATCTAAGGTTGAGACAGTGAAGAATTGGGTAAGACCTACAAACGTGTCAGAAATAAGGAGCTTCGTGGGTTTAGCTAGCTACTACCGCCAATTTGTCAAGGGATTCTCTTCCATTGCTTCCCAATTGACGAACTTGACTAAGCAGAATGTTCCATTTGTGTGGTCAGATGAATGTGAGGAAAGCTTTCAGAAGCTTAAGACTTTGTTGACTACCGCACCAATTCTTACTTTGCCAGTAGAGGGTAAGAACTTCATTGTTTATTGTGATGCATCCTATTATGGTTTGGGTGCAGTGCTAATGCAAGAGAAGAATGTGATTGCTTATGCTTCGAGGCAATTAAAGGTGCATGAACGTAACTATCCGACCCATGATTTGGAGTTGGCTGCGGTAGTATTTGCACTAAAACAATGGAGACACTATTTGTATGGGGTTAAATGTGAAGTCTATACGGACCATCGTAGCCTAAAGTATGTCTTCACTCAAAAGGATTTGAATTTGAGACAGAGGAGATGGATGGAACTACTGAAGGACTACGATATCACTATTCTGTGTCATCCGGGAAAGGCTAATGTTGTGGCAGATGCTTTAAGTAGAAAGGCAGGAAGCATGGGAAGTCTAGCTCATTTGCAAGTTTCTAGACGCCCGTTGGCTAGAGAAATCCAAAACTTGGCTAATGACTTTATGATACTAGAAGTAAATGAGAAGGGAGGATTTTTGGCTTGTGTGGAGGAGAGATCTTTTTTTCTTGACAAGATCAAGGGAAAGCAGTTTGATGATGAGAAACTAAGTCGAATTCGAGATAAAGTGTTGCAAGGAGAGGCTAAAGAGGCAACAATCGATGAGAAAGGTGTTTTGAGTATTAAGGGAAGGGTATGTGTACCCCGCATCGATGATTTGATCACCACTATTCTGACAGAGGCTCATTGTTCCAGATATTCTATACATCCTGGTGCAACCAAGATGTACCATGACCTAAAACAACACTTTTGGTGGAGTAGAATGAAGCGTGACATTGTGGATTTTGTTGCCAAATGCCCAAATTGTCAACAAGTAAAGTATGAACATCAGAGGCCCGGAGGAACACTTCAGAGAATGCCCATTCCTGAATGGAAGTGGGAGAGAATTGTAATGGACTTCGTCGTTGGTCTTCCAAAGACATTGGGTAAGTTTGATTCCATTTGGGTGATTGTTGATAGGTTAACTAAGTCTGCTCACTTCATTCCGGTCAAGGTGACCTACAATGCGGAGAAGTTAGCCAAAATCTACAACTCAGAAATCATTCGACTGCATGGAGTTCCACTCTCCATCATATCAGATAGAGGTACGCAGTTTACCTCTACGTGTTGGAGAACATTGCACGCTGAATTAGGTACTAGGTTGGACCTTAGTACTGCATTTCACCCTCAGACCGATGGTCAGTCTGAGCGAACGATTCAAGTGTTGGAGGATATGCTTCGTGCATGTGTGATAGAATTTGGTGGTCATTGGGATAACTTCTTACCCTTAGCGGAGTTTTCATACAATAATAGCTATCACTCGAGCATTGACATGGTTCCATTTGAAGCATTGTATGGGAGGAGATGTAGGTTTCCCATTGGTTGGTTTGATGCATTTGAGGTTAGACCTTGTGGTACTGATCTGTTGAGAGATTCCTTGGAGAAGGTGAAAGCTATTCAAGAAAAGCTTTTAGCGGCTCAAAGTAGACAAAAGGAATATGCGGATCGAAAAGTTAGAGACTTGGAGTTCATGGAGGGTGAACAAGTCTTGTTGAAGGTTTCACCCATGAAAGGGGTGATGCGGTTCGGTAAAAGGGGTAAACTAAGTCCAAGGTATATTGGACCATTTGAAGTACTTAAGCGAGTAGGGGAGGTGACTTATGAATTAGCCTTGCCTCCAGGGCTGTCCGGAGTGCATCCGGTATTTCATGTGTCCATGTTGAAAAGATACCATGGGGATGGAAACTACATCATTCGTTGGGATTCTGTTCTGCTTGATGAAAATTTGACTTATGAGGAGGAACCAGTTGCTATTTTAGATAGAGAGGTTCGCAAGTTGAGGTCGAGAGAGATTGCATCCATCAAAGTTCAATGGAAGAATCGACCGGTTAAAGAAGCCACTTGGGAGAAGGAGGCTGATATGCAAGAAAGATACCCACATCTGTTTACAGATTCAGGTACTCCTTTTCGCCCTTGTTTTTCTTCTTTTGATCGTTCGAGGACGAACGATGGGTAAATTGGTATCTATTGTAACGACCTGTTTAGTCGTTTTGAGCAACAGATTTTATTTCTGGAAAAATTGGCTGAGAAGACGGATACCACGACGGACCGTCGTGGGCACGACGGACCGTCGAGGGTGTCTTGTTCCAAAACCCTTAGGAATTCTGAAATTTGAGTGCTGAAATCGACTCTCTGAACTCTGTGACGGACCTGCAGGATGGACCGTCACAGGCACGACGGACCGTCGTGATCCCTCGTTTCAAAACACTTCAACTCTTGAGAATTTGGCACTGGGAACAATTCTCTGAACGTCGTGACGGAAGTGCAGGATGCACCGTCACAGGCGTGATGGACCGTCACAGACTCTTTAGTGAAAATGGAGTCTCTGATCTTTGCGACGACCTGCAGGACGGAACGTCGTAGGCACGACAGGACGTCACAGGTTGCGTAATCCCAGTCGGAGTCGGATTTCTTGTTAAGTTTTAAAGCGGCGTTTTGGACTATTCCTGCTATAATTATATATTTCGTGGGTTTATATTAATAACTCAATTTCTTGGGGGATAAAAGAGGTAACTTTGAGTTAATTAGTGGGGTATTATTGTCATCTTTTATACTTAATTATATGTTAATTAGGGTAAAAGAAAGAGGGTTTGAATAAAGAAAATAAAAAGAACAAAGAGAGAGAGAGAGAGAGAGAGAGGATCGAACGAGGGAGAAGAAGAAACGCAGCTTGGAGAAACTTGGTTGTTTGAATACTAATCTTCGGTGGAGGTAGGTTATGGTTTTTATGCTATTCGTAGTAAACTCTTAATAGCGAATGATATATATTGGTGGTATTGTAAACCCTTCTATATGCTTAATTGTATGCTTGCATGATTGTGATTATCAAATTGTGATAAAATAAGCATGATGAAGCTATTGAATCCTAAATCTTGAAAGAAACCCTAATCTACTTTGTTAATGATGATGCCTTGGTATAAAACAAGGCTTGATGAACTAAAGTAATGAGATTGATGATGCCTTGGTATAAGAGAAGGCTTGATGAAGTGATAGAATGAGATTAGTGGATCGGAGTGTCACGTTCCGACACATAGTATTAAGGGATCGGGTGTCACGAACCGACACGTAGTTATAGGGGATCGGAGTGTTGCATTCCGACACATAGTATTAAGGGATCGGGTGTCACGAACCGACATGTAGAAGTAGGGGATCGGAGTGTCACGTACCGACACATAGTATTAGGGGATCGGGTGTCACGAACCGACACGTAGAAATAGGGGATCAGAGTGTCACGTTCCGACACATAGAAGTAAGGGATCGGAGTGTCACATACCGACACATAGTAGTAGGGGATCGTAGTGTCACGTACCGACACAAGAGGAAGAAAGATAATGAATCTTAAAAGATGATGATAATATACTCAATCTAATGAGCCTAATTCCCAAATGAGTATGGTATTGAGGCTTGTGTCCTCAAGGATGAACTTGGTGCTACTTGTTAATGATTTAGTACTTGTTGTTGCTACATGTTGAGCATCATAGTTGATTTTACAATATTACTTGATATATATATTGTCTTCTATTTGGAGTTAGCCGATGATATCTACTCAGTACTTGTGGTTGTACTGACCCCCTACTTTTATGTTTTCTTCTTTGTTATTTGTGGAGTGCAGCAAATGTGTCGTCGTCTTCAACTCAACAGTAATTCTAGCCAGTCTTCGTCACACCGGATCTTCAGGGTGAGCTAATGCTTCTAGCTTGGACTGGATCTACTTCTTCAAGTCTTGATGCCTTGAACTTCCGGCATGGACTAGCTTTTATTTGTTTTTGTTTTCTTAGATACGCTTTGTTTAGAAATTTGAGGATAGATGTTCTTGTGGTGATGACTTCCAGATTTTGGGGATAATAATAGTTATTGAATTTATTTTATTAATGAGTTTAAGTCTTCCGCATTGTATTTTGTTAATTATGTTTAAAATGTTGGGGTTTAGATTGGTTGGTTCGCTCACATAGTAGGTTAAGTGTGGGTGCCAGTCGCGGCTCGGTTTTTGGTCGTGACAGTATGATTAAATAAAAAGCAAAAAATATAAAAATACAAATATGGGATAAAATATTAACAATGAAGAAATGTATAATTTTGAATTCACAACAAAAGATATGTTATTAGGAATGCCATTTTTAGATAGATTTTACCCACATATAATAACAAAAACACACTGGTGGTTTACTACACCATGCGGAAACAAAATAGGAGCAAAAAGAGTGAATAATAAACAACAAAAACCTACGGAATGGATAAAAGGAAGTGCAAAAATAAACCAAGAAATGGAAAATATAAATAAGAAACAAATAGCACAAATAGAGATTAATAAATTTATTATAGACAAAGTTAAAATAATAAGTGAACAACTAGAACAACTATATAACGAAGATCCATTACAAGGATGGGAAAAACATAAGACAAAGGTAAAATTTAAACTAATAGATGAAAATAGTATAATAACACAAAACCCATTAAAATATAACTTTGATGATCTAAAAGAATTTAAAATACATATAGATGAATTATTAGAAAATAATTCTATGCAGGAAAGTAATAGTAAACATAGAAGTCCAGCATTTATAGTTATAAAACATAGTGAACAAAAAAGAGGTAAAAGTCGAATGGTTATAGATTATCGTAACTTAAACGCTAAAACCAAAACCTATAATTACCCAATACCGAATAAGATACTAAATATAAGACAAATACAAGGATACAACTATTTTAGTAATTTGATTGTAAATCAGGATTTTATTACCTAAAACAAGAAGAAGAATCTAAACAGCTAACAACATTCACAATACAGCAAGGTTTCTATGAATGAAACGTTTTACCATTTGGATATAAAAATGCACCAGGTAGATATCAACATTTTATAGATAACTATTTTAACCAGTTAGAAAATTGTATTGTATACATAGATGATATATTACTATATTCTAAAACCCAAGATGAACATATAAAATTGTTAGAAAAATTTATACATATAATTAAACACTCAGGTATAAGCTTAAGTAAAAAGAAAGCTGAAATCATGAAACCACAGATAGAATTTTTAGGAATACAAATAGACAAAAATGGAATAAAAATGCAAACTCATATAGTACAAAAAATAATCACCCTTGATGAAAATATAGATACAAAAAAGAAATTACAATCCTTTCTAGGATTAGTAAATCAAGTAAGGGAATACATCCCAAAATTAGCAGAACATCTAAAACCATTACATAAAAAAACTCAAAAAAGATGTTGAATAATATTTTGACGATAAAGATAAAGAACATATAAAAAATATCAAAAAATTATGTAAAAATTTACTAAAACTTTACTTTCCCAATGAAAATAAACTATTTACTTACATCATTGAAACATATTCAAGTGATCATAGTTAAGGAGGAGTTTTAAAATACAAATATGAAAAAGAAAAAATAGAACATCATTGTAGATATTATTCAGGATCCTATACAGAAGCACAAATAAAATGAGAAATAAATAGGAAAGAACTATTTGCATTATATAAGTGTTTATTAGCATTCGAACCATATAATGTTTACAATAAATTTATTGTAAGAACAGATAATACACAGGTAAATGGTGGATAACTAACAAGGTAGAAGATTCAGTTACAACAAAAGAAATAAGGAGATTATTATTAAATATATTAAATTTTACATTTACAATTGAGGTAATCAAAACTCACAAAAATATGATTGCAGACTACTTGTCAAGACAAAGCTACCAAAACTGAGGACATAAATGAACATACAATTGAAGAACTATACAAAGCCATTTCTACACTTTGTACTAAAGTGGATAGAATGGATAATGAGATATAAAAGCTACAGACTAATGAAGATAATCTGAGGTCTAAAGCTAATATAAGTCAGCAGCATGACTATAAAAATGCGGAGCTACGTTGTTCGGCAGACGGAAAACAGCCAGAGCTAAAAGGAGACGATGGGAAACTCCATAAAACCCATGACAAAGTTTGTTGAAATACAGCTGCAGGTACAAGCAGGAAAGCTAGTGAAAAATCATGAAACACAAACCTAAACCAGTTATTCATAAAACCATTTATCCAAAATACTCTAATACAAATACCTACAGAACCACAAACTTCCACATATGAAGCTAGCATACAGAGTGATAAAAAGAGATACAACTACATATCACAATCGTATATCGAAAACATATATAAAATCCAAACATATTTAAATTTAAACCCTTGGTATACACAAACAAAAAACCCAGAAGAAGATTATATAACCGAGAAATTAAAGGGATATAATAGATTAATCGCACAACGCAAAACTAATCCAAATTTAGTTAGAACATGATATAATTATGGGTCACTAAATACAGTATATACATATGATGGCGAAGAGATAAGTGGAATACCATAATTATACAAAGCATTCGTCCTATACAAAAGAGTTACCAAAGGAAATCTATTTTATATTAAGTTTTATATAACACCAGCTGAGATATTATATGAAGAAATCAAGTCACCAATCCAAGTTATAAAGATAGGCTTGACCAGAGATATGATAATACCAGAAGAGATACAAAAAACAAGTTGAAATACCAAAGATAGATATATCAAACTTTTATGCAAATAAAAGGATAATTCGTATATCAACAATTATACAATAACTAGCTAACAATTATTTAAACGGAAACGCTATTTGGAGTTACTATGCAGGAGACCAAGTTATGATATTTTCAAACTCCAAGTAATTAAGAAGAACAGATATGGATGAAGTCCAGCGATGAATTTTATCATTATTAAAACTAGAGGAACAACCTACAACAAGAGCATTAAAAAAGGAATTTATTTCAGAAGAGTTAGTAGTCAGGTATTGTAAGCTTATTGGAAACAAATATCCAGATCAGAGATGTTCCAAATGTAACGGAGAAGATAATGTTATACCAGCTGTTGATTTTGAGTAAAAATGGAAGAAATAAGCAAGATATCGGAGATAAAAATTCTTACGAGATAAGATTTACTTTTGTTAACCAATAGTTGTGAAGTTGTAAAAGTTTTTATTGTGAAAGTCGTAAAGTAAATAGTGGGTGTCGTCCAATAATAAAAAGAAGAGGCCATTATGTAAAGTAGTAATAGTAAGTATTTTGTTTTCTTGTGTCGGCCAAATATAATTAGGCCATGTATAAAATATGAATAGTAGTGTCGGCCACTTATATTGGCCAGATATGTAAGTGTGTTTGTATAAATAGAGGGCTTTTCCTCAGAATAAAATGATCCCTTTTCTCTACAATGTGGGGGTGGAAGCGATTTCTTAAGAAAGAGAGAGATGTAGAGGAAAGGGATCATTTTATTCCGAGGAAAAGCCCTCTATTTATACAAACACACTTACATTTCCGGCCAATAAAAGTTGCCGACACTACTATTCATATTTTACACATGGCCTAATTAGATTTGGCCGACACATGAAAACAAAATACTTAATATTACTATTTTACATAATGGCCTCTTCTTTTTATTATTGGCCGACATACTCTATTTACTTTCTTGTGTCGGTCAAATCTAATTAGGCCATGTGTAAAATATGAATAGTAGTGTCGGCCACTTTTATTGGCCAGATATGTAAGTGTGTTTGTATAAATAGAGGGTTTTCCCTCAGAATAAAATGATCCCTTTCCTCTACATCTCTCTCTATCTTAAGAAATCGCTTCCACCCCACATTGGTATCAGAGCTAAGTTAAAATTAAGCTAAGGCAAGAAAATATCTATGGAAAACAAATCAACTATGACGGATGATCTACAAGAACAGGTATATTCATTTAAGTTCATGAGTAACTAAATTAATTTATTCCTGAAAATCTCTTGTTGATTATGATTGTTTATCATGTTTTAATAATGTTATAATAACAATCTTTAGAAAGTTTGCTACAGAATTATTCTGCGAATAGGTATGCCAAGACTATGACATCCTAAGGTTGAAACCGATAGGCAAGAAGGTCGTTAGGGGAGTAAAAAAAGTTGAGGTGCTGTTAGGGTAACTGATCAAAGAAGAAAACTGTAGTAGTGACCAGACGAGATGATTATTCAACCATTATTATTACATAATAAATAAGTATAATCCATTAAGAGGTTTGAAGGAATAAGATTTTAGTGAAAATGAAAATGATAAAAATGAATACTTACCTACTAGATGATGATGCCAATTACAAGATATTAATACTCTATATATTGAAAGGCCTTAATACAGATATTAAAAGAGCAATTTATGATTTATTAGTAACATATGAAATAATAGAAGTAACAACTCAAGGTTGGGCTGAATTAGATATACAAGAAAATTTTTATGATGAATTTTATTATGACATAAATGATTTATATGATAATATAGATATATTCAGAGATCAATGATAAAATATATGTATTTACAATATTGGGTAAAAGCTAAAGAAACCATAAAACAATATGATAAAATAGAATATAATGATTGAACCGGAAAGGTTTGAAGTTTGGAAAAAACGAAGTAATAATATTGATAAGATAAAATTTATTAAAGACCCAAGTAAATTAAGTAAACTTTTTAAAATTTTGTATAGAAAAATATAAATGAATAATACAACAAGTGAAGAAACAAAAATAACAAAAACCCACATAGATAAAAAGGTACGAAAAATATGGAAAAAGTTAAAACCCTTATACATAGAATATGAACTATCACATCTTACTAAAACAAGTAATGATAAGACAAATTATTTGATAAATATAATTTCAAAAACATAATACAAATATGTTTGTTATCTGGAAAAAAAAAGTATGAACAAAGAAAAATATAAACAACAATTGATAGAAAAGATAACTTAAAAAAGACAAGAATTACAACATAGAAAAAGAAGATTAGAAGAAAATATTTTAACAGGAGTATGTAATAAGTCAAAATTAACACAAAGAAAAGTTATATTTATGCTAGAACTAGAAATAAATTGTCTTGAATATAGATTACAACATAATATAATACATAAATTACAATGAATAAAGAAGAATTTGCAGTAGACGAAAAGACATATGAAAATCAAGACGGAATTATAAGAAAAATCATATTTTCAAATTTAGGAAGAAGATATAAGAAAATAGGAAATAACTTATATTTGATGTTAGAAAAAGAAACAGCAAAATTAGAAGATATTTTAACAGCTATGATAAGAATAACAAAAGAAAATGAAGAAATAGATAAATCAAAAGAAATTGAAAAAATAAAAACCAAGCAAAACAAGAAGTACAACATCTAGAAGAAATAAAAAATACAAGAATAAGTGAATTAGAAAAAGAATTAGCTAGGTTAAAATTATTATATGAAACTAAACAAAAAGAAAAACAGATAGAAAAAGATAAAGAGCTCGAATTAACTAATGAAATAAAAGAGATGGAACAAAAACTAAATGAAGATCTTGAAGTAAATGAAATAAACAAAAATGAATCAGATACAATAAATGATCAAAAATCAGAAATAAGTTACATAAGTGAGATATACACAGAAATTCTAGTACAGGTAAATAAACCAAAAAAATTAGAAATAAATACAGGAGATATGAATAAACCTAGTACGTCAAGAGTTAAAACTCCAGACAATAGTCCCAGAAATAGTTCTAGATGGAAACCACAAATTTATTATACAAGAAATTATGAACAATCAGATAGAACAGAAGCAATATGTAATAGTAGATTAAATAAAAATTGGACACCAAAACCAGTAACCGAACAATATAATTTCTTAGATCTAGATTGTGTTACAGATACAAATAAAGCAATATTACTATGTATAGGAAATATGTCTAAACAAATAATATATAATAAAATAAAAACGACAGAAACACCAAGGTATATAGAAAGGACATTTATAGGAACAACAAGATTATGGATAGAAAATCTACCCCCCTGAAAGCTTAGAAGTACTTCGAAGTGACAAGAAAATGGATGGATCCCCATTAGCAACAAATATAGATATACTAGATAAATATGAATCAGCAATAAGAAATGAATTTGGAGGTATGACCACAGATATAAGAGAACAAAATAGAGAAAAAATAATAAATAGACAACTTATGACAAAATTATCTATATGTAAAATGTGTTATATAGAAGAATATACTTGTGCATTTAAAGAATATTATTACAAAGCAAAATACAATTTAAATGAAGCAAAAGAAATAAGACAACAATATTTCACAAAATTACCAGAACCATTTAGCACAAAAGTAATTAGAGATTGGAATGATGAAGGATTAGTAGATACTTTGGGAGCTAGAATAAAATTCTAACATCAATGGTTTGTACAACTATGTGAAAACCAAAAAGAAAAATTAAAAATGAAAAAAGTACTAAATAAGAATTTAACCTGTTGTAAAAATAAAATAGCACCACAGTTTGGATGTACAAATAAAAATTATAAAAAGCGAAAACCTAGGAAATATAAAAATTATAGAAAAACTAAAACTATATATAAGTATAAAAAACCAAGACAGAGATATTATGTAAAAAATTATAAAGTAAAAAGACCATATAGACCAAAAAGGAAAGTATCTCAATGTACTTGTTATAATTGTGGAAAGATAGGACACATAGCTAGAGACTGTAAATTACCTAAGGATCCAAAAAGAAAGCAACTTGCAGAAATAATAATAGATAATGACGAATATATGCAAATAGAATATATAGACTATGAAATAAGTGAAAATGATAGTATATATGAAGTATCAGATATAGAAACAGAAAATGAAGAAGATATTGATATAGAAAATGATGAAATAGATGAAGAAATCTAATGTCTGAAGACGATATAAAAGTAATATCTAAAGAAGATTGTCAAAATGAAGAATTATCAGACAAAAAAATTATATTTGATAATACAATTTTTGAACAAATAAAAAGAAAAGAATTAGACTTAAGTGTTGAAAGAGTACTTGAAATACCTACTTTGAGAAATTGGTTCAAAAGACAAAAAGAAGAATACTATATGGTTAGTCAAAAAGAACATATTATAGACTGTAAGTATGCAAGAGGAAAATCACAAATACCTATACTAAATAAAAGAATAATAAATAAAGAAATACAAGATATAAAAGCTAAAACGCCTATAAGATATGTACATTTATGATAAACAGAAATATTAATAAAAGCTTGTTTTAGAGAAGGAATAGATACACCTATTAAAATATATTTAGCAGATGATAAAATTATACACCCTATAGAAAAAAGCGTAATAAGTGCAGTAAAAGGAAATTTAATATAACAAAAATTTAAATTTATAATTAGTGTCGACTACTCAGTAGCAATAACACATAGAAACATAGATAAATCACTAGTTTTATATTGGAAAATGTCTGGAATAGAGTTAGCACCAGGCAGTAAAATATTTACAGCAAGATGTAAAAACCTATATATATATTAACAACAAAACATAAAGTAACAGCAAGAAATAAAATTGATAAAATAAAGATAGAAAATCCTTTCGAAAAAATAATAACTGTAATAGATAATAATGACTATAGCTATAAAGAAATTGATATAGAAAAAGATTTAGAAATTGTAAAAGAAAGATTAAGCACTTCAAGCGTACCAAATGCGATAACAAGAGCTACCTCATCAAGAATGAGTACATCTAAAAGAAATTATGCAATTCCAAAGAATTTAATAGAAGATATAACGTCATACCATTATTTTATAACATGATTAATAGATCAAAGAAAATATAAAATTTTAATAAATACAGGAGAAGAAGAAAATTACATAACAAGAGAATTAGTATTGGAAGAAGAAATTATAAAAACAGGACACATATGCCCCGGATTACCTAGTGAGATAGTAAACACAAATGAAGAAACGACAGAAAAGGAAATAATCATAGGAGGAATACCTTTAATTATACCATTTAAAATCTACCAAGGAGATCAAAATGTTACATTAGGTATAAAATGGTTAGAAAAAGTTAAACCATACAACATAGAAAATGAACAGTTAACAATAACTTACAAAAATAAGAAAATAATTACAAAAAGAACAAAATGAATAATGAAAATACATATACTTGCAAAAATTATTGTAGAAGGATATCACAACAGATATTATACACCTATGATAGATACAGGAGCAGAAGCGAATATATGTTAGTATAATTGCTTACCAGAAGATAAAAGGGAAAAATAAAAAACACCTATGGTAGTAACAGGATTTAATAATGAAAGAAGTATGATTAAATACAAAGCAAAAGATATAAAAATTCAAATATGGGATAAAATATTAACAATAGAAGAAATGTATAATTTTGAATTGACAACAAAAGATATGTTATTAGGAATGCCATTTTTAGATAGATTTTACCCACATATAATAACAAAAAAACACTGGTGGTTTACTACACCATGCGGAAACAAAATAGGAGCAAAAAGGTGAATAATAAACAACGAAAACCTACGGAATGGATAAAAGGAAGTGAAATAATAAACCATGAAATGGAAAATATGAATAAGAAACAAATAGCACAAATAGAGATTATTATATTTACTATAGACAAAGTTAAAATAATTAGTGAACAACTAGAACAACTATATAACGAAGATCCATTACAAGGATGGAAAAAACATAAGACAAAGATAAAAATTGAACTAATAGATGAAAATAGTATAATAACACAAAAACCATTAAAATATAACTTTGATGATCTAAAAGAATTTAAAATACATATAGATGAATTATTAGAAAATATTCTATACAGGAAAGTAATAGTAAAGATACAAGTCCAGCATTTATAGTTATAAAACATAGTGAACAAAAAAGAGGTAAAAGTAGAATAAATATAGATTATAGTAACTTAAATGCTAAAACCAAAACATATAATTACCCAATACCGAATAAGATACTAAAAATAAGACAAATACAAGGATAAAACTATTTTAGTAAATTTGACTGTAAATCAGGATTTTATCACCTAAAACTAGAAGAAGCATCTAAACAGCTAACATCATTTATAGTACCGCAAGTTTTCTATGAATGGAACGTTTTACCATTTGGATATAAAAATGCACCATGTAGATATCAACATTTTATGGATAACTATTTTAACCAGTTAGAAAATTTTATTGTATACATAGATGATATATTACTATATTCTAAAACACAAGATGAACATATAAAATTGTTATAAAAATTTATACATATATTAAAACACTTAGGTATAAGCTTAAGTAGAAAAAAAGCAGAAATCATGAAACCACAGATAGAATTTTTAGGAATACAAATAGACAAAAATGGAATAAAAATGCAAACTCATATAGTACAAAAAATAATCACCATTGATGAAAAAATAGATATGAAAAATAGATTAGAATCCTTTCTAGGATTAGTACATCAAGTAAGGGAATACATACCAAAATTAGTCGAACATCTAAAACCATTACATAAAAAACTCAAAAAAGATGTTGAATACTATTTTGACGATACAGATGAAGAATATATAAAAAATATCAAAAAGTTATTTAAAAAATTACCAAAACTTTACTTTCCCGATGAAAATAAACCATTTACTTACATCGTTGAAACAGATCCAAGTGATCATAGTTACGGAGGAGTTTTAAAATACAAATATGAAAAAGAAAAAAAAGAACATCATTGTAGATATTATTCAGGATCCTATACAGAAGCACAAATAAAATGGGAAATAAATAGGAAAGAACTATTTGCATTATATAAGTGTTTATTAGCATTCGAACCATATATTGTTTAGAATAAATTTATTGTAAGAACAAATAAAACACAAGTAAAATGGTGGATAACTAAAAAGGTAGAAGATTCAGTTACAATAAAAGAAATAAGGAGATTAGTATTAAATATATTAAATTTTACATTTACAATTGAGGTAATCAAAACATACAAAAATATGATTGCAGACTACTTGTCAAGACAAAGCTACCCAAACTGAGGACAGAAATGAACATACAATTGAAGAACTATACAAAGCCATTTCTACACTTTGTACTAAAGTGGATAGAATGGATAATGAGATACAAAAGCTACAGACTAATGAAGATAATCTGAGCTCTAAAGCTAATATAAGTGTCACGACCCAAAACCGAACCGCGACTGGGACCCACACTTATCCTACTATGTGAGCGAACCAACCAATCTAAACCCCAACATTTTAATGCAATATCAACATAAGTAATGCGGAAGACTTAAACTCATTAATGAAAAACAATTCAATAACTTCTAAAAACTCAACATCAATTATTCCCCAAAATGTGGAAGTCATCATCACAAGAACATCTAATGATCAAATTACTAAACTAAGAGTATTCTAAGAAGCTAAAATAAATAAAAGCTAGTCCATGACGGAACTTCAAGGCATCAAGACATGAAGAAGAAGATCCAGTCCAAGCTAGAAGCATTAGCTCACCCTGAATTCCGGTGTAATGAAGACTGGCTAGAGTTGCGGTTCATTTGAAGACGACGGTACGTTTGCTGCACTCCACAAATAACAAAGAAAGAAACATACAAGTAGGGGTCAGTACAAAACACAAGTACTGAGTAGGTGTCATCGGCCAACTCAAAATAGAAAACAGTATATATCAGATAACATCATAAAATCAACTACAATACTCAATCTATAGCAATATCAATTATCATAACCCTTGGTCACAACACCAAGCACATCAATGAGGACTCACGTCTCCCCATCATACTCATTTGGGAATTAGGTTCATTAGATTTAGTATATTAACATATTTCAAGATTCATTATCTTATTTCTCTCGTGTCGGTACGTGACACTCCGCTCCATATACTACCTTAGTGTCGGAACGTGACACTCCGATCCATATTCTATCCTGTTGCCGGAACGTGGCACTCCGATCCTCATTCTATCCTGGTGCCGGAACGTGGTACTCCGATCCTCATTCTATCCTGGTACCGGAACGTGGCACCCGATCCATATACTATCCTGGTGTCGGAACGTGACACTCTGATCCTCATTCTATCCTGGTACCAGAACGTGGCACCCGATCCATATACTATCCTGGTGTCGGAACGTGACACTCCAATCCTCATATACTATCCTGGTACCGGAACGTGGCACCCGATCCTCTATTTCTATCCTGGTACCGGAACGTGGCACCCGATCCCCTAATCTCACTACTTTCGTTCATCAAGCCTTCTTTTATACCAAGGCATCATCATTAACAAAGTAGATTAGGGTTTCTTTCAAGATTTAGGATTCGATAGCTTCATCATGCTTATTTTATCACCATTATATAATCACATTCATGCAAGCATACAATTAAGCATATAGAAGGGTTTACAATACTACCCAATACATATCATTCGCTATTAAGTGTTTACTACGAATAGCTTAAAAACCATAACCTACCGCCACCGAAGAATTTGATCAAGCAAGCAATTTTCTCCAAAAATTTGTTCTTCTTCTTCTCGATCGATTCTCTCTCTCCCTTCTTGTTCTTTCTAGTTTTCTTATTCAAACCCTCTTTCTTTTACCCTAATTAGCATATAATTAAGAATAAAAGATGGCAATAATAACCCACTAATTAACTTAAGGTTACCTCTTTTAACCCCCAAGTAATTAGATTTATTAATATTAACCCTCTTACTTTATAATTAAAGAAGGAATAGTCCAAAACGTCCCTTAAAACGTGTAAAGAAATCCGACCCAGACTGGGATTACGCAACCTGTGACGGCCCGTCGTGCCTACGACGGTCCGTCCTGCAGGTCATCGCAAAGTTCAGAGACCTAATTTCCACCAAAGGGTCTGTGACGGTCCGTCACGCCTGTGACGGTCCGTCCTGCACTTCCGTCACGACGTTCAGAGACTCGTTCCCTGTACCAAATTCGCAAGAGTTGAAGTGTTTTGAAACGGGGGCTCACGACGGTTCGTCGTACTTGTGACGGTCCATCTTGCAGGTCCGTCACAGACTTCAGAGAGTCGATTTTAGTACCCAATTTTCTATTGTCTAAGTGTTACGGAACGAGACACCCTTGACGGTCCGTCGTGCGCACGACGGTCCGTCGTGGTGTCCGTCGTCTCCGCCAGTTTTTCCAGAAATAAAATCTGCTGCTCAAAACAACTAAACAGGTCATTACAATAGATACCAATTTACCCATTGTTCGTCCTCGAACGATCAAAATATGGAAAACAAGGGCGAAAAGGAGTACCTGAATCTGTAAACAGATGTGGGTATCTTTCTTGCATATCAGCCTCCTTCTCCCAAGTGGCTTCTTCAACCGGTGGATTCTTCCATTGAACTTTGATGGATGCAATCTCCCTCGACCTCAACTTGCGAACTTCTCTATCTAATATAGCAACAGGTTCCTCTTCATAAGTCAATCTCGCATCAAGCAGAACTGAATCCCAACGGATGATGTAGTTTCCATCCCCATGATACCTTTTCAACATGGACACATGAAATACCGGATGCACTCCGGACAGCCCTGGAGGCAATGCTAATTCATAAGCCACCTCCCCTACTCGATTTAGTACCTCAAATGGTCCAATATACCTTGGACTTAGCTTACCCCTTTTACAAAACCGCATCACCCCTTTCATGGGTGAAACCTTCAACAAGACTTGTTCACCCTCCATGAACTCCAAGTCTCTAACCTTTCGGTCTGCATACTCCTTTTGCCTACTTTGCACCGCTAGAAGCTTTTCTTGAATAGATTTCACCTTCTCCATTGAATCCCTCAACAGATAAGTACCCCAAGGTCTAACCTCAAATGCATCAAACCAACCAATGGGAGACCTACATCTCCTCCCATACAATGCTTCAAATGGAGCCATGTCAATGCTGGAGTGATAGCTATTATTATATGAAAACTCCGCTAAGGGTAAGAAGTTATCCCAATGACCACCAAATTCTATCACACATGCACGAAGCATATCCTCCAACACTTGAATCGTTCGCTCAGACTGACCATCAGTCTGAGGGTGAAACGCAGTACTAAGGTCCAACCTAGTACCTAATTCCGCATACAATGTTCTCCAAAACTTAGAAGTAAACTGCGTACCTCTATCTGATATGATGGAAAGTGGAACCCCATGCAATCGAACGATTTCTGAGATGTAGATTTTGGCTAACTTCTCTGCATTGTAGGTCACCTTGACCGGAATAAAGTGAGCGGACTTAGTTAATCTGTACACAATTACCCAAATGGAATCAAACTTACCCAATGTCTTTGGAAGACCAACCACGAAGTCCATTGCGATTCTCTCCCACTTCCATTCAGGAATGGGCATCCTCTGAAGTGTTCCTCCGGGCCTCTGGTGTTCATGCTTTACTTGTTGACAATTTGGGCATTTGGCAACAAAATCCACAATGTCACGCTTCATTCTACTCCACCAAAAGTGTTGCTTTAGGTCACGGTACATCTTGGTTGCACCCGGATGTATCGAATATCCGGAACTATGAGCCTCTGTAATGATAGTGTGGATCAAGTTATCAACACGAGGCACACATACTCTTCCCTTAATCCTCAAAACGCCTTCGTCATCAATTATTGCTTCCTTAGCCTCTCCTCACAACACTTTATCTCGGATCCGGATCAATTTCTCATCGTTAAACTGCTTTCCCTTAATCTTGTCAAGGAAGGAAGATCTTGCCTCCACACAAGCTAAAAATCCTTCCTTCTCATTTATTTCTAACCTCACAAGGTCATTAGCCAGATTCTGAACCTCTCTAGCCAATGGGCGCCTAGAAACTTGCAAATGAGCTAGACTTCCCATGCTTCCGGCCTTTCTACTTAAAGCATCCGCCACAACATTTGCTTTTCCCGGATGATACAAGATAGTGATGTCGTAGTCCTTCAGTAGTTCCATCCATCTCCTCTGCCTTAAGTTCAAATCTTTCTGAGTAAAGACATACTGTAGGCTACGATGATCCGTATAGACCTCACACTTAACCCCATACAAATAGTGTCTCCATTGCTTTAGTGCAAATACTACCAAGGCCAACTCCAAATCATGGGTCGGATAGTTACGTTCATGCACCTTTAATTGCCTCGAAGCATAAGCAATTACATTCTTCTCTTGCATTAGCACTGCACCCAAACCCAAATAGGATGCATCACAATAAACGATGAAGTCCTTACCCTCTACAGGCAAGGTAAGAATTGGTGCAGTAGTCAACAAGGTCTTGAGTTTCTGGAAGCTTTCCTCACACTCATCCGACCATACAAATGGAACATTCTGCTTAGTCAAGTTCGTTAATTGGGAAGCAATAGAAGAGAATCCCTTGACAAATCGGCGGTAGTAGCTAGCTAAACCAACAAAGCTCCTTATTTCTGACACATTAGTAGGTCTTACCCAATTCTTCACTGTCTCAATCTTGGAAGGATCTACCATAACTCCATCCTTAGAAACTACATGCCCCAAGAAGGACACTGCATCTAGCCAAAACTCACACTTGGAGAATTTGGCATAAAGCTTCTTCTTCCTCAATAACTCTAACACCATTTTCAAATGCTCCTCATGTTCCTTCTTACTCTTTGAATATATCAATATATCATCAATAAATACGATCACAAAGAGATCTAGATATGGCTTAAAAATCCCATTCATCAAGATCATGAAAGCAGCAGGGGCATTTGTAAGACCAAAAGACATTACCACAAATTCGTAGTGCCCATACCTAGTTCGAAAAGTAGTCTTTGGAACATCCGCTGCCCGTATTTTCAATTGGTGATAATCGGATCTCAAGTCAATTTTAGAGAAGACACAAGCACCTTGTAACTGACCGAATAAGTCATCAATGCGAGGAAGAGGATACATGTTCTTAATAGTTACCTTGTTCAGTTGTCTATAGTGTATGCACATCCGAAAACTCCCATCCTTCTTCTTCACAAACAAAACCGGAGCACCCCAAGGAGATGCACTTGGTCTAATGAAGCCTTTGCTCAACAACTCTTGAAGTTGTGCCTTTAACTCTCTTAACCCCGCGGGAGCCATTCTATAAGGGGGTATCTAAATGGGGCGAGTATCCGGTTCAAGATCAATACAGAAGTCAATATCCCTATCCGGTGGCATACCAGGAAGATCTGCAGGGAACACATCCAAAACTTCACGGACTACCGAAACAAACTCAATTGAAGGTACTTGGGTAGTGTCATCCCTGAGATGTGCCAAGAAAGCTAAACAACCCTTACTAACCATCTTCTTAGCACGAAGAAAGGACACGATACGAACAGGATTGGAATTGTAGTCGCCCTCCCACACTAACGGATCTGTCCCAGGCTTGGCTAACGTCACCGTTTTAGCATTACAATCAAAAATCGTAAAATTCGGAGAAAGCCAAGTCATACCCAGAATTACATCAAAGTCAACTATTTCCTAGATAACCAAATCTACATAAGTGTTGCTCCCCACAAAATTCACCAAACAAGACCTATATACCTTTTAAACTATCACAGACTCACCCACCGGAGTAGAAACATGAATAGGCATGTCAAATAATTCACAATGTAAATTTAGACCATTAGCAAATGAGGAAGATACATAAGAAAATGTGGATCCAGGATCAAACAATACAGAAGCCATGCAATCACAAATCAAAAGATTACCTGTGATGACAGCATCTAATGTCTCCGCTTCAGATCTCCGAGGAAAAGCGTAACAATGGGCCCCATTACTTGTCTGTCCATTGCCCCTACCATGTTGCATTGTAGTGGCTCCAGTTTGCCCATCACCTCTGCCGTTTTGGTGACCACCATTACCTCGACCACCACGTCCTCCAGAATAACGGCCTCTACCATGACCACCTCTACCCCTAGCTAGTGGGGGTCTGTAGCTCTGTTTTGGACAATACCTCTTAATGTGTCCAGTCTCCCCACATCCATAACACTCTCTGGATTCAAGCATCGATCTCTCAGAGAAGTGTTGACCGGTCTGAGGTGGACCCCCAACTACAGTCTATAGTGAAGACTGAATGGGTCGAACTAAGTAACCTCCGGAACTCTGTTCTCTAGAGTAAGAACCATTAAACTCACCTCCCTTTCGAAACCTTTTTGATGTCGATGTCGTGGTGAAGTCATCGGGCTTCACTCCTTCCACCTCTATCACCAAGTCTACCACTTCTTGGAAGGATTTTGCCGTAGCCGCTACCTGTAAGGCCGAAATCCGCAATTCTGACCTCAACCCCTTCACGAACCGGCGAATCCGCTCTTGTGGACTGAAACAACGTTAAGTGACATAGCTGGATAATGCACGAAACTTAGCCTCATAAGCTTTAACCGACATCCTACCTTGCTCTAGGCTCAAGAACTCATCCCTTTTCCTATCCCTCAAGGTCCGGGGGATATACTTCTCCATAAACAAGCTAAAGAATGAGGCCCAAGTCATAGGTGGTGCCTCTGTTGGTTGACACTCAACATGTGACCGCCACCACATTTTGGCGTTCCCTTGAAACTGGTAACTCACGAACTCAATACCAAACCGCTCTACTATACCCATCTTGTGTAGTAGCTCATGACAATCAACTAGAAAATCGTAGGCATCCTCTGATTCTGCACCCTTAAAGACTGGAGGTTTCAATTTCAAGAACTTACAGAAAAGTTCATGCTGATCATTTGTCATTATAGGCCCAGTAGTCAGACGTGGAAACGTGCCTATTTCCAATGAGGCATCCATGCGGGGATCCCCAGCAGCAGCATGTCGTACCTCTGAAACCGGAGGTGTTGGTGCAGAAACCACTGGAGGTGCCTGACCCTGATCAGATAACCCGCTAAGATAAGCAAGAACCTGATTGATCATCTCTCGGTAGGTTGGGGTGGCAATTCCTCATTTTGCACTTGTTCATTCTCCCCTTCCTCACCCTCTCTTATCACCTCCTCAGTCAGTGGAGGAGTCACCGCCCTAGTATCAGATGGGCTAGGTGCTTGTCCTCTTCCTCTAGAGGACGTCCTCCCACGACCTCTTCCACGGCCTCTTGCCACTGCTCTTCCTCGAGCCACAGCCCCAGTGGCTGGCTCAGACGTTTCTTGCCTTGCCGGTGTCGGTGTTGATGTTTGCGCAGTCGTTACTCTAGTTCTAACCATCTGCGAAATAGAGTGAAGATGGTAAGATACCAATTTGTATCACCTAGATACTAATTGGATTCAAGTAGTAGCACGATAGAAAGAAAGAAAGAATGGAATTTTCCTAAAGTATTATAGCCTCTCAAAGAAAATTAAAGGCGTCCCCCTACCGTTCCTTAAGACTCTACTAGACTCGTTCTTGTGTGATGAGACCGATGAACCTAATGCTCTGATACCAAGTTTGTCACGACCCAAAACCGAGCCGCGACTAGCACCCACACTTATCCTACTATGTGAGCGAACCAACCAATCTAAACCCCAACATTTTAATGCAATATCAACATAAGTAATGCGGAAGACTTAAACTCATTAATGAAAAACAATTCAATAACTTCTAAAAACTCAACATCTATTATTCCCCAAAATCTTGAAGTCATCATCACAAGAACATCTAATGATCAAATTACTAAACTAAGAGTATTCTAAGAAGCTAAAATAAATAAAAGCTAGTCCATGCCGGAACTTCAAGGCATCAAGATATGAAGAAGAAGATCCAGTCCAAGTTAGAAGCATTAGCTCACCCTGAATTCCGGTGTAATGAAGACTGGCTAGAGTTGCGGTTCATTTGAAGACGACGGTACATTTGCTGCACTCCACAAATAACAAAGAAAGAAACATACAAGTAGGGGTCAGTACAAAACACAAGTACTGAGTAGGTATCATCGGCCAACTCAAAATAGAAAACAGTATATATCAGATAACATCATAAAATCAACTACAATACTTAATCTATAGCAATATCAATTATCATAACCCTTGGTCACAACACCAAGCACATCAATGAGGACTCACGTCTCCCCATCATACTCATTTGGGAATTAGGTTCATTAGATTAAGTATATTAACATATTTCAAGATTCATTATCTTATTCCTCTCGTGTCGGTACGTGACACTCCGCTCCATATACTACCCTGGTGTCGGAACGTGACACTCCGATCCATATTCTATCCTGGTGCCGGAACGTAGCACTCCGATCCTGATTCTATCCTGGTGCCGGAACGTGGCACTCCCATCCTCATTATATCCTGGTACCGGAACGTGGCACCTTATCCATATACTATCCTGGTGTCGGAACGTTACACTCCGATCCTCATTCTATCCTGGTACCGGAACGTGGCTGTAACGACCTGTTTAGTCGTTTTGAGCAACAGAGTCCATTTCTGGAAAAACTGGCTGGAACGACGAGTGTCACGACGGACCGTCGTGGTCCCGACGGCCCGTCGAGGGGGTGTCGTTCCAGGACACTTAGAATTCTTCAAATTGGATATTAAAATCGACTCTCTGTAAATTGTGACGGACCTGCAGGACGTTCCGTCACATCCACGACGAACCGTCGTGAGTTTCCGTTGCCAAACACTTCAACTTTTGAAAATTTGGTACAAGAAACGAGTTTCTGACCGTCATGACGGAGGTGCAGGACGGACCGTCACAGGGGTGACGGGCCGTCACAGTTCACCTGAAGTTTGGGGAGGCTGCGACGACCGGTGTGACGGACCGTCGCAGGCACGACGTCCCGTCACAGGTCACGCAGATCCCAGTCAGAATAGGATTTCTCCACACGTTTTAAGGGTCGTTTTTGACTATTCTCTCCTTAATTATAAAGATTGAGGGTGAACATTAATAAGTCTAATTACTTAGGGGTTAAAAGAGGTAACCTTAAGTAAATTAGTGGGTTTTATTGTCCTCCTTTACACTTAATTATACTTTTAATTAGGGTAAAAAGAAGGAGGGTTTGAATAAAACAAAACAAAAGAAAAGAACAGAAAGAGAGGAGAAACGAACGAGTAGAGAGAGAGAAACGAAGAGGATAGCAAGGATTTTGAGAAGATAGCTTGTTGATTTCAATTCTTCGGTGGAGGTAGGTTATGGTTTATTTTACGATAATTCGTAGTGAACTCTTAATAGTGAATAATATGTGTTGATGATATTGTAAACCTGTCTATATGCTTAATTGTATGATTGCATGAATATGATTATGTGATTTTGATAAAAACAAGCATGATGAACACCGTTGAATCCCAAATCTTGAAAGAAACTTTAATCTATGATATTAATGATGATGCCTTGGTATACAAGAAGGCTTGATGAATTAAAGTAGTGGGATTGATGATGCCTTGGTATTGAGAAGGCTTGATGAACGGATAGAATGAATTTAGTGGATCGGAGTGTCACGTTCCGACACGAGAGGAAGAAAGATAATGAATCTTGAAAGATGATAATATACTCAACATAATGAACTTATTTCCCAAATGAGTGTGGTATTGAGGCTTGAGTCCTCATGGATGAACTTGATGGTATTTATTGACGATTATAATACTTGTTGTTGCTACATGTTGAGCTTATAGTTGATTTATAATATTACTTGATATATATTATCTCTATTTTGAGTTGGCCGATGATATCTACTCAGTACGTGTGGTTGTAATGACCCCCTACTTTTATGTTTTCCCTTTGTTATTTGTGTTATGCAGCAAACGTTCCGTCAACTTCAACACAACAGTAATTCGGGCCAGATTTCATCATACCGGATCTCAGGGTGAGCTAACGCTTCTAGCTTGGACTGGATCTTCTTCTATAAGTCTTGATGCCTTGACTTCCGGCATGGACTAGTTTCTTATGTATTTTTAGCTTCTTAGACATTCTTAGATAGTTTAGTTTAGTAATTTGATCATAGATGTTCTTGTGATGATGACTTCCAGATTTTGGGAATATTAAGAATAGTTGAGTTGTTTTATTTATGAGTTTAAGTCTTCCGCGTTATTTTCTGTTGATATTATATTGAAATGTTAAGGTTTAGATGGGTTGGTTCGCTCACATAGGAGGGTAAATGTGGGTGCCAGTCGCGTCCTCGAATTGGGTCGTGACAAACTTGGTATCAGAGCATTAGGTTCGTTGGTCTCATCACACAAGAACAGGTCTAGTAGAGTCTTAAGGAACGGTAGGGGGACGCCTTTACTTTTCCTTGAGAGGCTATAAGGCTTTAGGAAAATTCCATTCTTTCATTCTTTCTTTCGTGCTACTACTTGAGTCCAATTGGTACCTAGGTGATACAAATTGGTATCTGACCATCTTCACTCTATTTCGCAGATGGTTAGAACTAGAGCAATGAACGCACCAGCAGCAACAACGGAAAGACAGGAAACGACTGAGCCAGCCACTGGGGCTGTGGCTCGAGGAAGAACACCGGCAAGAGGCCGTGGAAGAGTTCGTGGGAGGACGTCCTCTAGAGGAAGAGGACGAGCCCCTAGCCCATCTGATACTAGGGCAGTGACTCCTCCACCGACCGAGGATGTGGTAAGAGAGGGTGAGGAAGGGGAGAATGAACAAGGGCAGAATGAGGAAATGCCACCCCAACCTACCCCAGAGATGATCAACCAAGTACTGGCTTATCTTAGCGGGTTGTCTGATCAGGGTCAGGCACCTCCAGTGGTTTTTGCACCAACACCTCCGGTTTCAGAGATACGACCTGCGGCTACTATGGCTCCCCGCATGGATGCATCATTGGGAATAGGCACATTTCCACGACTGACTACTGGGCCTATTATGACAAATGATCAGCATGAACTTTTCAGTAAGTTCTTGAAATTGAAACCTCCAGTCTTCAAGGATGCAGAATCTGAAGATGCTTATGATTTTCTTGTTGATTGTCATGAGCTACTACACAAGATGGGGATAGTAGAACGGTTTGGCGTTGAGTTCGTAAGCTATCAATTTCAAGGAAACGCCAAAATGTGGTGGCGATCACATGTTGAGTGTCAACCAACAGAGGCACCACCAATGACTTGGGAATCATTCTCTACCCTGTTTATGGAGAAGTATATTCCAAGGACTTTGAGAGATAGAAAAAGGGACGAGTTCTTGAGTCTAGAGCAAGGGAGGATGAAAGTTAACGCGTATGAGGCTAAATTTCGCGCACTATCCAGATACGCCACCCAACTTTGCTTCAGTCCACAAGAACGGATTCGCCGTTTCGTGAAGGGGTTGAGGTCGGAGTTGCGGATTTCAGCCTTACAGGTAGCGGCAACGGCAACATCCTTCCAAGAGGTGGTAGACTTTGTGATAGAGGTGGAAGGAGTGAAGCCAGATGACTTCACCACGACACCGACATCAAAGAGGTTTCGAAGGGGAGGCGAGTTTAATGGTTCTTACTCTAGAGGACAGAGCTCCGGAGGTCACTCAGTTTGACCAATTCAGTCTTCACTACAGACGGTGGTTGGGGGTCCACCTCAGAACGGTCAACACTACTCCGAGAGACCTATGCCTTACTCGAGAGAGTGCTATGGATGTGGGGAGGTTTGACATATTAGGAGGAATTGTCCAAAACAGAGTTACAGACCCCCAATAGCTAGAGGTAGGGGTGGTCATGGTAGAGGCCGTTTTTCTGGAGGACGTGGTGGTCGAGGTAATGGTGGTCACCAAAATGGCAGAGGTGATGGGCAAAACGGAGCCACTACTACACAACATGGTAGGGGCAACGGACAGACGAATGATAGGGCCCATTGTTATGCTTTCCCTGGGAGGTCTGAAGCGGAGGCGTCTGATGCTGTTATCACAGGTAATCTCTTGGTTTGTGATTGCATGGCATCTGTGTTATTTGACCCTGGCTCCACGTTTTCATATGTATCTTCCTCATTTGCTAACGGTCTAAATTTACATTGTGAATTACTTGACATGCCTATTCGTGTTTCTACTCTGGTGGGTGAGTCTGTGATAGTCGAAAAAGTGTATAGGTCTTGTTTGGTGAATTTTATGGGGAGCAACACTTATGTAGATTTGGTTATTTTAGAAATGGGTGACTTTGATATAATTCTGGGTATGACTTGGCTTTCTCAAAATTTTGCGATTTTGGATTGTAATGCTAAAACAGTGACGTTAGCCAAGCTTGGGGCAGATCCGTTAGTGTGGGAGGGTGACTACACTTCCAGTCCGGTGCGTATTATCTCCTTTATTCGTGTGCAGAAGATGGTTAGTAAGGGTTGTCTAGCTTTCTTGGAACATCTTAAGGATGACACTACCCAAGTACCTTCGATTGAGTTAGTTTTGGTAGTCCGTGAGTTTTTAGATGTGTTCCCTGCAGATCTTCCTGGTATGCCACCGGATAGGGATATTGACTTCTGTATCGATCTTGAACCGGGTACTCTCCCCATTTCTATACCCCCTTATAGAATGGCTCCCGCAGAGTTAAGAGAGTTAAAGGCTCAACTTCAAGAATTGTTGAGTAAAGGCTTCATTAGACCAAGTGCATCTCCTTGGGGTGCTCCGGTGCTATTTGTGAAGAAGAAGGATGGGAGTTTCCGAATGTGCATAGATTACCGACAGTTGAACAAAGTAACTGTTAAGAACAAGTACCCCATTCCTCGCATTGATGACTTGTTCGATCAGTTACAAGGTGCTTGTGTCTTCTCAAAAATTGACTTGAGGTCCGGTTATCACCAATTGAAAATACGAGCAACGGATGTGCCAAAGACTGCTTTCCGAACTAGGTATGGGCACTATGAATTTGTGGTAATGTCCTTTGGTCTTACGAATGCCCCTGCTGCTTTCATGAGTTTGATGAACGGGATTTTCAAGCCATACTTGGACCTCTTTGTGATTGTGTTTATTGATGATATACTGATATACTCCAAAGTAAGAAGGAACATGAGGAGCATTTGAGAATGGTGTTAGAGTTGTTGAGAAAGAAAAAGCTTTATGCGAAATTCTCCAAGTGTGAGTTTTGGCTAGATTCAGTGTCCTTCTTGGGGCACGTGGTTTCTAAGGATGGGGTGATGGTGGATCCATCCAAGATTGAGACAGTGAAGAATTGGGTAAGACCTACAAACGTGTCAGAAATAAGGAGTTTTGTGGCTTTAGCTAGCTACTACCGCCTATTCGTCAAGGGATTCTCTTCTATTGCTTCCCAATTGACGAACTTGACTAAGCAGAATGTTCCATTTGTATGGTCAGATGAGTGTGAGGAAAGCTTCCAGAAGCTTAAGACTTTGTTGACTACCGCGCCTATCCTCACCTTGCCGGTAGAGGGTAAAAACTTTATCGTTTATTGTGATGCATCCTATTCTGGGTTGGGTGCAGTACTAATGCAAGAGAAGAATGTGATTGCTTATGCTTCGAGGCAATTAAAGGTGCATGAACGTAACTATCCGACCCATGATTTGGAGTTGGCCGCGGTAGTATTTGCACTAAAGCAATGGAGACATTACCTGTATGGGGTTAAGTGTGAAGTCTACACGGACCATCGTAGCCTACAGTATGTATTCACTCAGAAAGACTTGAACTTGAGACAGAGGAGATGGATGGAACTACTGAAGGACTACGACATCACTATCTTGTATCATCCGGGAAAAGCAAATGTTGTGGCAGATGCTTTGAGTAGAAAGGCCGGAAGCATGGGAAGTCTAGCTCATTTGCAAGCTTCTAGACGCCCATTGGCTAGAGAAATGCAGATTCAGGCTAATGACCTCATGAGGTTGGAAATAAATGAGAAGGGAGGATTGTTAGCTTGTGTAGAGGCAAAATCTTCCTTTCTTGATCAGATTAAGGGGAAACAGTTTGATGATGAGAAGCTAAGTTGAATCCGAGATAAAGTGTTGCAAGGAGAGGCTAAAGAGGCAATAATTGATGAGGAAGGTGTTTTGAGAATTAAGGGAAGGGTATGTGTACCCCGCATCGATGATTTGATCACCACTATTCTTACCGAGGCTCATAGTTCTGGATATTCTATACATCCTGGTGCAACCAAGATGTATCGCGACCTAAAGCAACACTTCTGGTGGAGTAGAATGAAGCGTGATATTGTTGAGTTTGTTGCCAAATGTCCAAATTGTCAACAAGTAAAGTATGAACACCAGAGGCCCGGAGGAACACTTCAGAGAATGCCCATTCCTGAATGGAAGTGGGAGAGAATCGCGATGGACTTCGTGGTTGGTCTTCCCAAGACATTGAGTAAGTATGACTCTATTTGGGTGATTGTTGATAGGTTAACTAAGTCCGCTCATTTCATTCCGTTCAAGGTGACCTACTATGCAGAGAAGTTAGCCAAGATCTACATCTCAGAGATCGTTCGGTTGCATGGAGTTCCACTCTCCATCATATCAGATAGAGGTACGCAGTTTACTTCTATGTTTTGGAGGACATTACATGCTGAATTAGGTACTAGGTTGGACCTTAGTACTGCATTTCACCCTCAGACCGATGGACAGTCTGAGCGAACGATTCAAGTGTTGGAGGATATGCTTCGTGCATGCGTGATAGAGTTTGGTGGCCATTGGGATAGCTTTTTACCTTTGGCGGAGTTTTCATACAATAATAGCTATCACTCTAGTATCGACATGGCTCCATTTGAAGCATTGTATGGGAGGAGGTGTAGATCTCCCATTGGTTGGTTTGATGCCTTTGAAGTTAGACCTTGGGGGACTGATCTGTTGAGAGATTCTATGGAGAAGGTGAAAGTTATTCAAGAAAAGCTTTTGGCGGCTCAAAGTAGACAAAAGGAGTATGCAGACCGAAAGGTTAGAGACGTGGAGTTCATGGAAGGTGAACAAGTCTTGTTGAAGGTCTCACCCATGAAAGGGGTGATGCGGTTCGGAAAAAGGGGTAAGTTAAGTCCAAGGTATATTGGACCATTTGAAGTGCTTAAGAGAATAGGGGAGGTGGCTTATGAATTAGCCTTGCCCCCAGGGCTGTCCGGAGTGCATCCGGTGTTTCATGTATCCATGTTGAAGAGATACCACGGAGATGGAAACTACATTATCCGTTGGGATTCAGTTTTGTTGGATGAGAACTTGACTTATGAAGAGGAACCGGTGGCTATATTAGATAGAGAATTTCGCTAGTTGAGGTCGAGAGAGATTGCATCCATCAAAGTTCAATGGAAGAATCGACCGGTTGAAGAAGCCACTTGGGAGAAGGAGGCAGATATGCAAGAAAAATATCCACATCTGTTTACAGATTCAGGTACTCCTTTTCGCCATTGTTTTTCTTCTTTTGATCGTTCGGGGACGAACGATGGGTAAATTGGTATCTATTGTAACGACCTGTTTAGTCGTTTTGAGCAACAGAGTCCATTTCTAGAAAAACTGGCTGGAACGACGAGTGTCACGACGGACCGTCGTGGTCCCGACGGCCCGTCGAGCGGGTGTCGTTCCAGGACACTTAGAATTCTTCAAATTGGATATTAAAATCGACTCTCTGTAAATTGTGACGGACCTGCAGGACGTTCCGTCACATCCACGACGAACCGTCATGAGTTTCCGTTGCCAAACACTTCAACTTTTGAGAATTTGGTACAAGAAACGAGTTTCTGACCGTCATGACGGAGGTGCAGGATGGACCGTCACAGGGGTGACGGGCCGTCACAGTTCACCTGAAGTTTGGGGAGGCTGCGACGACCGGTGTGACGGACCGTCGCAGGCACGACGTCCCGTCACAGGTCACGCAGATCCCAGTCAGAATAGGATTTCTCCACACGTTTTAAGGGTCGTTTTTGACTATTCTTTCCTTAATTATAAAGATTGAGGGTTAACATTAATAAGTCTAATTACTTAGGGGTTAAAAGAGGTAACCTTAAGTAAATTAGTGGGTTTTATTGTCCTCCTTTACACTTAATTATACTTTTAATTAGGGTAAAAAGAAGGAGGGTTTGAATAAAACAAAACAAAAGAAAAGAACAGAAAGAGAGGAGAAACGAACGAGTAGAGAGAGAGAAACGAAGAGGATAGCAAGGATTTTGAGAAGATAGCTTGTTGATTTCAATTCTTCGGTGGAGGTAGGTTATGGTTTATTTTACGATAATTCGTAGTGAACTCTTAATAGTGAATAATATGTGTTGATGATATTGTAAACCTGTCTATATGCTTAATTGTATGATTGCATGAATATGATTATGTGATTTTGATAAAAACAAGCATGATGAACACCGTTGAATCCCAAATCTTGAAAGAAACTTTAATCTATGATATTAATGATGATGCCTTGGTATACAAGAAGGCTTGATGAATTAAAGTAGTGGGATTGATGATGCCTTGGTATTGAGAAGGCTTGATGAACGGATAGAATGAATTTAGTGGATCGGAGTGTCACGTTCCGACACATAGTATTAGTGGATCGGAGTGTCACGTTCCGACACATAGTATTAGTGGGACGGGTGTCACGAACCGACACGTAGATATAGGGGATCGGAGTGTCACGTACCGACACATATAGGGGATCGGAGTGTCACGTTCCGACACATATAGGGGATCGGAGTGTCACGTTCCGACACATATAGGGGATCGAGTGTCACGTTCCGACACATATAGGGGATCGGAGTGTCACGTTCCGACACATATAGGGGATCGGAGTGTCACGTTCTGACACATATAGGGGATCGGAGTGTCACGTACCGACACATAGTGGTAGGGGATCGGAGTGTCACGTACCGACACAAGAGGAAGAAAGATAATGAATCTTGAAAGATGATAATATACTCAACATAATGAACTTATTTCCCAAATGAGTGTGGTATTGAGGCTTGAGTTCTCATGGATGAACTTGATGGTATTTATTGACGATTATAATACTTGTTGTTGCTACATGTTGAGCTTATAGTTGATTTATAATATTACTTGATATATATTATCTCTATTTTGAGTTGGCCGATGATATCTACTCAGTACGTGTGGTTGTACTGACCCCCTACTTTTATGTTTTCCCTTTGTTATTTGTGTTATGCAGCAAACGTTCCGTCAACTTCAACACAACAGTAATTAGGGCCAGATTTCGTCATACCGGATCTCAGGGTGAGCTAACGCTTCTAGCTTGGACTGGATCTTCTTCTATAAGTCTTGATGCCTTGACTTCCGGCATGGACTAGTTTCTTATGTATTTTTAGCTTCTTAGACATTCTTAGATAGTTTAGTTTAGTAATTTGATCATAGATGTTCTTGTGATGATGACTTCCAGATTTTGGGAATATTAATAATAGTTGAGTTGTTTTATTTATGAGTTTAAGTCTTCCGCATTATTTTCTGTTGATATTATATTGAAATGTTAAGGTTTAGATGGGTTGGTTCGCTCACATAGGAGGGTAAATGTGGGTGCCAGTCGCGTCCTCAAATTGGGTCGTGACAGTGGCACCCGATCCATATACTATCCTGGTATCGGAACGTGACACTCCGATCCTCATATACTATCCTGGTACCGGAACGTGGCACCCGATCCTCTATTTCTATCCTGGTACCGGAACGTGGCACCCGATCCCCTAATCTCACTACTTTCGTTCATCAAGCCTTCTTTTATACCAAGGCATCATCATTAACAAAGTAGATTAGGGTTTCTTTCAAGATTTAGGATTCGGTAGCTTCATCATGCTTATTTTATCACAATTATATAATCACATTCATGCAAGCATATAATTAAGCATATAGAAGGGTTTACAATACTACCCAATACATATCATTCGCTATTAAGAGTTAACTACGAATAGCTTAAAAATCATAACCTACCTCCACCGAAAAATTTGATCAAGCAAGCAATTTTCTCCAAAGATTTGTTCTTCTTCTTCTCTATCGATTCTCTCTCTCCCTTCTTGTTCTTTCTAGTTTTCTTATTCAAACCCTCTTTCTTTTACCCTAATTAGCATATAATTAAGAATAAAAAATGCCAATAATAACCCACTAATTAACTTAAGGTTACCTCTTTTAACCCCCAAGTAATTAGATTTATTAATATTAACCCTCTAACTTTATAATTAAAGAAGGAATAGTCCAAAATGTCCCTTAAAACGTGTAATGAAATCCGACCCAGACTGGCATTACGCAACCTGTGACGGCGCGTCGTGCCTGCGACGGTCCGTCCTGCAGGTCGTCGCAAAGTTCAGAGACCTAATTTCCACCAAAGGGTCTGTGACGGTCCGTCACGCCTGTGATGGTCCGTCCTGCACTTCCGTCACAACGTTCAGAGACTCGTTCCATGTACCAAATTCTCAAGAGTTGAAGTGTTTTGAAACGGGGGCTCACGACGGTTCGTCGTACCTGTGACGGTCCGTCCTGCAGGTCCGTCACATAGTTCAAAGAGTCGATTTCAGTACCCAATTTTCTATTGTCTAAGTGTTACGAAACGAGACACCCTCGACGGTCCATCGTGCCCACGACGGTCCGTCGTGGTGTCCGTCGTCTCCGCCACTTTTTCCAGAAATAAAATCTGCTGCTCAAAACGACTAAACAGGTCGTTACAATAAGTCAGCAGCATGACTATAAAAATGCGGAGCTACGTTGTTCGGCAGACGAAAAACAGCCAGAGCTAAAAGGAGACGATGGGAAACTCCATAAAACCCATGACAAAGTTTGTTCAAATACAGCTGCAGGTACAAGCAGGAAAGCTAGTGAAAAATCACGAAACACAAACCTAAACTAGTTATTCATAAAACCATTTATCCAAAATATGCAAATACAAATACCTACAGAACCACAAACTTCCACATATGCAGCTAGCATACAGAGTAATAAAAAGAGATACAACTACATTGCACAATCGTATATCGAAAACATATATAAAATCCAAACATATTTAAATTTAAACCCTAGGTCTACACAAACCAAAAACCCAGAAGAAAATCCAAAAATTACAGGGATATAATAGATTAATCGCACAATCCATAACTAATCCAAATTTAGTTAGAACATGTTATAATTATGGGTTACTAAATACAGTGTATACATATGATGGCGAAGAGATAAGTGGAATACCAGAATTATACAAAACATTCGTCACATACAAAAGAGTTACCAAAGGAAATCTATGTTATATTAATTTTTATACAGCACAAGCTGAGATATTATATGAAGAAATCAAGTCACCAATATTACAAAGATAGGCTTGACTAGAGATATGATAATACCAGAAGAGATAGAAAAACAAGCTGAAATACGAAAGATTGAGATACCAAACTTTTATGCAAATAAAAGGATAATTGGTATATCAACAATTATACAACAACTAGCTAACAATTATTTAAACGGCAACACTATTTGGAGTTACTATGCAAGAGACCAAGTTATGATATATTCAAACTCCAAGGATTTAAGAAAAACAGATATGGATAAAGTCCAGCGATGGATTTTATCATTATTAAAACTAGATGAACAACCTACAACAAGAGCATTAAAAAAGGAATTTATTTCAGAGGAGTTATTATCCAGGTATTGTAAGCTTATTGGAAAAAAATATCCAGATCACAGATGTTCCAAATGTAACGGAGAAGATAATGTTATACCAGATGTTGATTTGGAGTAAAAATGGAAGAGATGAGCAAGATATCGGAGATAAGATTCTTACGAGATAAGATTTACTTTTGTTAACCAATAATTGTAAAGTTGTAAAAGTTTTTATTGTGAAAGTCGTAAAGTAAATAGTGTGTGTCGGCCAATAATAAAAAGAATAGGCCATTATGTAAAGTAGTAATAGTAAGTATTTTGTTTTCTTGTGTCGGCCAAATCTAATTAGGCCATGTGTAAAATATAAATTGTAGTGTCGGCCACTTATATTGGTCAGATATGTTAGTGTGTTTGCATAAATAGAGGGCTTTCCCTCAGAATAAAATGATCCCTTTCCTCTACATCTCTCTCTCTCTCTTAAAAAATCGCTTCCACCCCCACATCCCCGGATGTGACACTCAGTGAATAAAACTATGTCAGTATATGTTCACTATAATATACTTGTGTAACTACCCCCCCCCCCATGTGTGCTGGTATAGAAATATTTTTAGCAAAACCAAATCTTGTGAATCCTCCTCTTTGTAATTTGAAGTAAATTTTATCATTCAGATCTTAAACTAATGTGTTGATGTTACACAACTCCTTACATCATTCTTATTGCCTCGAAATATTATTTTCATGTTTTGTTCTACTAGTCCATATTTCCATATCTCCAAAATGACTATGACCACCAAAACAACATCTCAAAAGTCTTATGATTATTCAAAGATCAATCCAAAAAGATTTATGAAATGATAAACAACAATCTCAAAGACTAAAGAATCTAAATGTATAAATCAGTAGGAGCACAAGACACTCAACTACTTTTGGTGAACTTAAGGCTGATTCGGAATTTTACATATTTCTTGGTAAATTCATTTCGCTATTGTATCATAGTTGAAGGGTAAGGCGGGGTTAGTACCTACCTATTATAGGTCTTCTATCTTTTAAGAGGCTTTGTAGACATATGTATATGAATCTGCGGTGTCTTAAAGAGTTGTGGCCTTAACGGACAAGTCTTGGATATAACTTTTGAGTCTATTTATGTTAATTTGTAACGCTGCATCCTATGTGAACTTGTCAGAATTGTTATAGTTATATGCATAGTAAGAAAAGTTTACATCTTGGTTCTCTCGGGCCTTTATTGCATCGGGTGGCTGTACATCTTAATGGAATTTGAGGCGAGGCGTGACATGTATGCTAAAAACATTGAGGAGTCGAAGCTTAGGGAGATGAATATAGATTGAAAGAGACGTAGGTCGTACAAAACAAATTAACCTAAGTCTAACAAGAGGTTATTTAATCAAGAATATTTAATGGGGAACAAGGATATGGTTTCCATTAAGAATTATGATGGAGGTGTCCATAATTTGGAGAGGAGTAAGTGTATCTCACTTGGGAAGCAACACTTGGGTATGTGTCATGCCAGCATGGATGGTTTCTTTCAATGTTGTAATAGGGGTCATAAGATGAGAGATTGTCGTAGACTCAAGGCAAAGGGGAAATAGGTCAACCAAGCTCACTATGATGGACCGGATTCTAATGCTCCAAACAATAACCGTTTCTATGCACTTCAAGATTGCAAATGAGCTAATCCGGAGTGCAGCCTTTGGTAATTCATAAGTTCCTTATGATTGTTTTGATTTTCATTAGATGACTTTACCTTAAATGGGGGAGAATGACTTGAGTAGGAGGGTAGGCGTTATGAAACAAAAGTACACCCTAGATGTTAGGGCAGCCCTTAGGTTTGAACAAGGCATACTTGACCTACGTATGTCTTGCACTAGGCTCTTAGATATTTTCCATACATAAGACATGAAAAGTAGTGCCGCATTTAAAACTTTACATGATAAATAATAACAAGGAAAATATCTTTTATAAATACTGTGAGATTGTCTCATCATTACAAGACAACTTAAAGAGACGACGTAATTATCACAGGGACACAACCCTTTACATCGAATGAAATACATAAATAGTATTATACAAGTTTTAAAGAAGGAATAAAGAAGTAAATAAAATGACCTCAAATATATGAGGTGATACTTAGTCTTGACAGAGTCGATTCCCAATCATCCTGTCACAATCCGAGACCATAACCTAGAAGATATGGCACTCCTGGAGTGCCACTAGCGTACTTGACTTCTCGGAGGTCTTGTATAAGCCCTTTTGTATCATTCATCGCATATATACTTATGAAAAGTAGTGAGGAATTAAATGTTTTAACAAACATTCAATAGCCTTTTAAATCTCTTTCATATAAATCTCATAGGAAATACTAAGTCTCATATCATCAAATCATAGACACAAGATTACATGGGACACGGCCCATATATGATAGAAATATAGTACTACTAAGTCTATTACAATACTCAAATAAATGAAATAAAACACAACTATTCCCTCGATTTAAATAAGGACATACTTCAACTTGCTTCAACGATCCTATAATCCTAGCTTAGCTCAAAAAAGCACATTCATCACCTACGAATCACTTTAGGAGTAGATCAAAGCATGGAATTAGAATATATGTATGTTTTGATTCAAATATCATAGTATAAGCATAAGAACAACATTTAACACATTAGAAACACATAATAAGTCACTTAAGCAATTTATCACATTTTTAGGGAACACATTGCAGTGAACTAATTCATTGTTATAGTGAACTCCTAAATTGTTACAGTAAAGTTTCTTAAATTCACGTTAAACACTTTCTAGCATGTAATTCCCTCAGTAAATGCTATCCTAAGACTCACTTACCTAAGACAAAGTGAGACCGCCCATACACCCTCTAGGAACACGTAAATGATCCTTAATACCAACTATAATGAGATACACACACTTATAATATACCTATAACATAATCATGAGATCCCCCTACCAAAGGTCATTCTAAAGTTCACTTGAGTGAGTTATGAACCGACCGCCCATACAATCACTTTCACCCACACTTCAGATATCCTTTCGGTTACATAAGATAAGATCGTTCTCAATTAACACAATACCATTTATAAAATATTACATTCACCTCCCAAAGTTTATCAAAAGACCTACTCAAGTAAACCAAGAAGAGAATGTCCATAATTGACCTTCTAAAGATTACCTAAGTAACCCTTAAGACTACCCATGTTTGGATCATGACTACATAATCAACCAACTTCCCTAGTTAGATTTATTGTTAAGACTTATCTAGGTAAGATACAAAGTGACCATTCATATGCCCCCTTCACACCTTAACTTGAAAACTCTTAACTACTCTAGATAAGTACTTATTTATTTAATGTGGCTTCTTTACTTAGTAATTACATTGATTAGTTAATTTAAGAGACATTCATCACATAAAGGACATTCAAATAATGGTCTTGGAGAACACCTAGGGGCTCGCACTAACATCTTCAAAGCCTATTGTGCAATGACTAAATAGAATACTATACAACCACTTAAGCATCATAGAACATCTCAAATGCTAGTAGGTATTCCATAAGATTAGAATAGTCAATACCTGACATAGAACATGGAAGAAAAGAATCAAATTCGGAGTTGTAACCTACTCCAATGGATGGTGTTCTACTTTCCAATGGTAGAACTTGTACACATCCCATGTAGGCACATGGTTAAGATATATGAATGGTTTTCTTTTATACTCTAGTCTCGTTCTTCACTAGATCTACTTCCCAATCCATACTCACTCGGTTCTAGCCATTGCTCTCATAGAGTAATGTATATTAAATGATCACATGAAGAGGTTCCATATTTAGTTCATCACCATATCACATTCTTCCTACAAAAGAGATCCCCTAGGGTTGCCTTACAATGGCGACAAAAATAGTTTAATGACTTTCCTAAGAATGATATGATTCAATTCTGGCCAACTAACCTTAAGTTCATCATTCATACAAGAAGGATACCGTTACGACTGTCGACTTCAAGGTTCATATCCTTACCACTAGGTTTAAGGTTTCTCATAAAGGACCTTCTTAACATCATTCTAGGTCTCTTGTGATGAATACATAACAAATTAAGAGTCTTTAGAATCATAAGTGAATACATCTAATATTTAAATTCACACATGTATTATGCTAGGGAAACAAGTCTACCACACGATACATAAATACTTCACATTAGCACATATTGCATATCATTCTAGAAGAACATAAGACTAACCATTACCATCTTTAAGTAACCCTATGAACTACTATAACATCAGCAGTATAACAATTTTAAACTCATTTAGTCAAGTAGGAATAATCATGCATCAACTCTAAGATGCACATACAAAGACATAGTCATAGTATGACATGATCACCTAATATTAATAGAAGAAACACATACTTTCAGCGTACTCACATCTAAAAAATATTATCATACTTCACATAAATCACCACACAAAGCATCATAGTATATAAAAAAATCGCCGACAAGGACATGATCATCATAATAAATAAAGTAAAGCCGACAAGGTCACAACATTCACACAGCACCGTCACCATATGTGGACATACCAATCACAACATAATTAAAAAGCTACATCACATATTATAAGGAGAAATAGGGTAGCGTGCCACCAATCCATTCTCACAACTTATATCCAAAGCTAATCATGCAAATTTAATACCGTAAGGACCTTACACATGGCCATGGACATACATTCAAAACAAAAACTGTAATACTCAATGAATCTAGGTTAATTCAATAAAGATATATCAATCTAATACAACCTATACATCAATTGAATAAAATTATTACATCAATCAATAACCCATAGAAAACAACACTAGAAAAATATTATTTGGACGTTGGGTAAATTTACCAATTAACCCTTGCAACTTAACATTGAATTGCACATAATGCAGACATCATCGACGACTGGTAATCGATGGGGAGTTAGTCCCTTGACAGGCCATCATGTCCTCCGTCAATTGGATAAGAGCGTGGAAAATGGGATCTTAGGTCCCTAGAATAAGTACACTTTGACGCCTTACCACCTAGGATCGTCATATTGACCTTTTGGGCGTCTATTGCTTCCGTAGATGGGACTGCATTTTTGAAGTTTTTGCCACCTTGTTGGGTCCTTACTCATTGATCGTTGGTTGGTTCTTGGTGATGCTTTCCACAGTCGTTTCCAACCCAAATATGTTCTTATACAAATTTAGAACCTTCCATATCAATTTCATTCAAAACAAACACATAAAACTTGACGAATCATGCCAAGACACAAAGCGTCGTTTCAAGGAAAACCTTTCTCAAACGTCATGGACATTCTTGGAAATTTGACCTCCAAACTCTATGAAACTTTACACACTTCCTATAAACACTATAATAAATCAATTAACGTTATCATTAACTCATGAAATACATATAAGCACATAAACACACATGAGGCACATAGGTGACTAGTCGTCGAACGTCATGGTCTTCACTTGACATTTTACTTCCAATTCACCTAATAATTTAGACACTACCTCAATACCACATTATAAACTAGTTTTGACGTTAGACCCTCATTAAAAACATGTTAGGATCTAGCTTCACTAAGCCATTTTTTGAAGTGTCACACTTTCCTTCTAACCTTCAACCTACCACCAACCAATACTTGATTATAGAAACGTACGAGGATAGTACAAATAATGTACTGAGTATGGCATATGATAATCATGCGAAAAGGGACAATTTAGTTGAAACACACAAGTCATGCTATTTTCATAAAAATGTTCATGAATTAAGTTACACAACATCATATAGTATAGATCATGAAGTAAAACATCAATTTTTTTTAACGTAGGAGCATGCTTATAGTAAACACAAAATCACACATGAACTACTATTATCCTAAGTTATCCTAAGGATCCCCTAAGGAAGGCATAAGAAAATTTCCCATACAATATCCTCAATACCTACTCAAGAGATCCTAAAGACTATTATGGAAAAGAATACTTCTTTTCATTTATAAAAGTCACCACTCAATATCAAGACACTATAGAAACATACATATACTTAGGAACTTCACATAAGAATCATCATCCAAGGAAACCCTCAATTTACACTTGGTGCAATGTGAAAGTAGCATCCCATACTACAATTTACAATTAGTGATCCTTAGGAATAACCTTAGAATAGGCACATCACATTCATCACATACTAAGCTTTTACCATACAACTTATAACATAAACATGCTTCCTTAGTATTAAACATAAAGTCACATTATTCTAATTTATATCATATCATGACCCCTTAATACATTTCATATATGGACACACCAAGAGTCCATCAAAATTTCTACTTGTGAAATGGCTAGGTAGGGTCTCATTCCACAACCTACTCTAAGTAGTACACCCTTAAGAAGACTTTGTTCATTTACATCCTTTTGCGGGGGATAGCTTTAACCGACTTAGACCATGAGAACTATAGATAAAATCCCGGTATTAACCCTACCACATGAGGGATCCCTACTTTTCTAAAGTAGGGTCATATTCGTTAGCCTTACATGGATTCTCTAATATCTACACCTACGCGTGCGCATAGTTAAGGGATAAGAAGATTGCTACTAAGTAACTCATTCTCTACTAACGAGGAGCAACCTTTTCAAGAGGTACATTGGATACAACATCTCTACTCATGAAGTGCACCCAACTTTCCTCAAATCCTCTCGGTTCTAAGCATAACTCCCAAACAGAGTCCAAAATATTCATTGACTATAGGTTAAGAAATAACTATTGAGCATCCCATCTCAACTAACGAAGGGTATCCAACATCAAACCTATATTTGGAAAGCTCTTCGAGAATAATGAGGTTGCTGCTAAACACTTAATCTCAACTCACGAAGAGTGTTCAGCCCAATATCCCCCTTTTCATATTTACGAATAGTATGGATGGTCTAGACACTCCATCTCTACTCACGGAGAGTGTCCACCCTCCAATCCGCCATTTTTATTCATTGACTTCATTCATGCATTCAAGTGTGTCTATGAGTACATGTGAGCAAACCGTTCACATAATAACCAATATTCATATCAATTACTTCTAGACCTGATTAAACCAACATTTATAACAATTCACACATTATAATATTTCAGAGTCAAATCCATACTTCATTTAGACATAAACCCTTCAAGATACTCATTTCAATCTTCTAGAACATACCATATATATACATACAAAAATAATCATTTCATATTCCCCATATCATGCCTTCAAGAAAAATTTTACAATATACATATAACTTCATAAACTTTAAGTTAAACACCACCACCAATGGTAGACCATACCATTTAAGAGCATTTCACAATAAGGATTAAACAACATATCCAACTTACCATTAATCGAAGATTTCACAACCTATACAAAATTTATCGAACAATTCATCATAAAATAGCCCTTAGGCAAGTAGGTAATCAAAAACAAAACCACCAAGAAACAATAAATTTAACATTATCTATTCATGCTCATTAAAGCCATTTCATAAGCTTAAAGTTGATAAATAGAACATAAAATATTCCATTGTGATTTTTTACACTAAAATCATCATTTGAATCTAAGAACAACTCATTTAAATAATTCAAAAAAAATTCATGCAATGACCTATACATAGAGTCCAGGAATAAAGAAGTTTGAAGTTGAAATCCTTTTTGAGATCTCTTTAAAATTGCTCCTTGAATGAAAGAAGGTTCAAGGATATATACCATAACTTAATATGAAGAAACCCACAAAATTTGTTGAATAAAACTTGAAGAAGATGGTAATCTTCTTTGGACCTTGAAGCTTCTTCAATGGAGGATTTTGGAGAAGGAGTTTTCGAAATTTTTTTGATTTGATCTTTAGGGTTTGAATTGATGGATAACATGTGGTTAAAATTACCTAAAACTGTCAAAAAAAGATCCTCGAGTTTCCCAATATACCCCTACACTATTCGGACCCTTTTCTTAATTCACATATTAGTTAAAAAACACACAGCCAAATCTAGGACTTTGTTGCACATTGCGAGGTCACCTCCTAATCTTTGTTGTAGAAATTATTTATGAACAGTAAGGTTCGTGTTTTCCCTACATCGCAGGGCAAGTTTTTCCCATCAAGTGCTGGCGTCGCCAAACAATCTTCACAAATAAGCTTCCTAGCAGCTTTGGTGGCCCACGTTTAGTTTGGGACCCTTAGGCTGGTCCCCGGAGCGTTGTCCTCGGATGTTTTGACTCTTTATATGTCTGTTTACTCATAGAAACCATGGATAGTTAATTTCACCCTCAAACCATCCCCCAAAACTTTACTACAAAATATTACGATACACTAGTTCAACTTCGACTATCTTCCGGACGTCTTGGACGTTTGACTTCCAAAAATTCCCAAACATTACAAACTGACTTCTAAAGCTAAAATAAACTGTTTTAATACATTATTAAATCAATTAATGCATGTGAAACTCTAGTTAAACGTAGTTTATTTCGAAAGGTATAACATTTTTCTTACACTTGGGAACATTCGTCCTCGAATGACACTTAAATACATTCAAGGACATCTAGGACTCAACTAGGAGAATATCACACATTACATAGGGGTAAATACATTCATAGCCAATGAACTAAAATCACAAGGAGCACCAACTTCACATATTTAAGCATTTAAGAAACATAAGCAAATCGGAAGAAGTTCCACAATTCAAAACACACTTAAATTTCTTCATTATGGAGGAACTACCTTCTCAAACATAAGTCATGCTCACTACATAATTTAAAAGTTAACATGTAATAAACTTAAATCGCATATTGACACAAAACATAAAAACTTTGAAGCAATTCAGCAAATATAGTAAGCTACACATTATAAAGAAAAAGTAGATAAACTACAAATCTACTATATAACCATGGTAACATTAAGAGAATGCAAAACATCACATTATCAATGAAACACATAATGTAAGGAAACATGCAACTCATACTAATGCAATACTCGAAAACATCTCAAACTACCTAGGATTTTTGGTCTCAAGAATTAATAATAGAATAAAGGAAAGATAAATACATCAACTACCTTCCTACTCAATTAATTATCCCCAACTTAGGGTAAGCTTATCTAAAGCAAATGAAAACAACCACAAAGAACTAATGACATAGCAAGTCCTTAACTACGGATTAGTCGCTTCTTTAGCTCAAGTGCATGAAAATAATATCTCTATGGCACATTGGGATCTGGACCACCTTGAAGAGCTTGCCTAACCTCTTTCCCTTTTTCCTTGAGGGTAGGGCAATCTTTCATCTCATGTACCGTATTACCACATCCAGAGACACAATCGTCCTAGCAAGACACCTACCCAAGTGTAGCTTCCCACAACTAGTACACCTAGGCCTCTCAAAAACATAACAACCTCCTTGAGAATTTTTAGAAACCCTATCCTTGTTTCCAATTGAAGAGTCATGATTATACAACCTTTTCTTATAGTAAGTTTTATTTGAATCATCCGATATAGGCCTCTTTCAATGTCTAGTCATATCCTTAAGCGTTGACTCTTTAATTTGTATACACCATGAGCCTAGATATCATATCATTATAAAGCATAGCCGTACGACATTCTTTCTCAACCATATTAGATCCCCTATCATGAACTAATTCATTCTATCCCTAGACTTTGCTACAAAAGTTGAGGCATACTTAGGAAGTTTGTTGAACTTGAGATCATATTTCTTCACACTCATTCCCCATTGCCGAAGGTTCATGAATTCAAATAGCATCCTCTCCCTCAACTCTAAGGGACAGAAAGAATCAAGAAAGGTTGTTTTGAAAACTTCCCACTCTACCGGACCTTCCCTTAAGGGTCTCTCATTCCTCTATTGCTCAAATTTACACTTCTGTCATATCATTTCGTTGATAAGCATCTAATTCCTCTTTTTCTAAAAGAGTCACACCCATAGAATCCACCATCTTGAAAACCTTATATATGACACCTTGTGGATCTTCATCCACCTTAGTTCCATGAAATATAGGAGGGTTCATCCTCCTGAAATCTCGGATTCTAGTAGTGGGAGTACTTGCTTTGGGTTGAGGTCCAACTTCTAGGTTACTTTGGCCAACCATTTGATTAGTGACAACATGAGCTTCAGTCATCATGTGTTGAGTCAAAGCACTAAGTGCAGTTCTCATCTCCGCATTAGTCATATTCTCTTCAACATAGGGAGCTTGAGGACCTTGGGGCATGGTAGGAATTTGGGAAACTTCAGGTCCTTCAGGTTCCGGAGGGGGAACCACCTCATTCACAAGCTAGCTTAAAGACATGACATAACTTTACATTGAGAGAAATACATAAATAGTCTTATACAAGTCTGAAAGAAGAACTAAAGAATTAAAGACTATGCCCTCGAATATATGAGGACATTATTAGTCTTGACATTGTCGATTCCTCAGCTTGCCTTTGAACCTTCACAAAGAAAGGAACCTATACTTATTGATTATAAGAAAGTATGGGGTTAGCAAACACAATGTACTAAGTATGGCATATGAAATATAATGGAAAAATGGGAAATTTAGTTGAAACATACAAGTCATACTATTTTGATAAAAAACCTTCAAAATTAAGTTACAAAACATCATATATTATCATCATTTAGTACATGAGGTAAAACTTCAATTTTTCTTAACATAGGAATATACTTAAATTTAACCCAAAATCACACATGAACTACTCCTATCCTACGATATCCTAAGGCTAGCCTTAGGAAAACATAAGGCTACCTCATTTCGTTTACACAAGTCACCACTCAATATCAACAAACTATAGAAACATACATATACTTTGGAACATCACATAAGAACCATCCTCCAATGAGCTTGAAGGTTATTCAATGGAGGATTTTGGAGAAAGTGTTTTGGAGAGATATTTCCTTTGATCTTTAGAATTCTAATTGGTTGGTGAAATAAGTTTTAAATTGACCTGAAAATACCGCAAATGAACCCGAAAGTTTCCAAAAAAAAAAAAACCTACACTATTTGTACCCTTTTCCAAATTCAAATTTGACATAAAAACGACGCGGCCAAATCGGGGGCTTTGTTGTACGTTGCAAGGTAACCTCCTGATCTTAGTTCTGAAAATAACTTTGGGATATGAAGGTTTGTGTTGTACCCACATAGCAAGGCCAATTTCTCCAGTTCACATTTCACAACAAAAATCAAATCTAGGCTGCATGGCAGCTTTGATGGGCCATGTTTGGGTCCTCCTTGGGGACCCTTAGGGTTGTCCCTTGGGCGTAGTCCTCCTACTTTTATACACTTTAAATGTAATTTTACACATAGGAACCACCGATTATCTATTTCACCCTCAAACCATCCCCCAAAACTTCACTACAAAACACTACGACACACTAGTTCAACTTGGACTAGTTTCCGGACGTCATGGATGTTTGAATTTTAAAAACTCACAAACTTTACAAACTAACTTATAAAAATAGTATACACTATTTAATACAGTATTAAATCATGAAACACATTTGAAGTTCTATTTCAACATAGTTTATTTCGAGGGTGTAACAATAGTTGATATCTTATCTAATCCTTATATTCTTAGTCACGGTTGAGACAACAGTTCTTAGTAGTTCGGTTATGTTTGGAGACATTATATTAGTATGAACTTATTTTCTCCTTATAATGGTGAGTGACTTTTATGGTCTAATTTTTTGCAATCTCTTATGATATAATAGTTTCATGAGTAGATTGGTTGTTAATGTGTACCTAATGATATTTGCTTAATTGCTTAAATATTGTTATGTTATTTACCAATGTGTGATTTGAAAGTTATTACATTTTATTTTTGAAATGATGTGATGAGCATGTCTAATGTTTGAGAAGGTCGTTCCTCCACAAATGAGATAAAAATGATAAAGAATGTGTAATCTTTGAATTATGGAATTTATTCCAAATTGCTTATGTTGCTTAAAGTGCTTAATTATATGAAGTTGGTGTTCCTTGTGAGTATGGTGCATTTACAATGAATGCTATGACCTTGATGATAGGTGTGGTATGCTTTTAGTTCGGTCCTTGATGTCTTTTAAAGTATTTAGTGTCATTCGAGTAGGAATGTTGTTTTAAGTAGGGGAGACTATTATGACCCTCAAAATCAAATAGATAAACTAGATCTTAGAATGTGTTTCATGAGTTAGTTATGAGTTAAAACGATAAAAATTAGCATTAAAAGTCAGATTTTGAAGTTTGGAACTCAAATTTCAAGGAACGACCAAGACGTTCGGAAACTAGCCTTGTGTTTGTGCTAGTGTGTGTTTGTATGTTATATGTGATTATGTGTGTTTTTTTAGTCTAAAATCAGAGGGGATGACCTTAGATCTTACAGGGACATGTTTAGGGTCAAAACAACTGAGTACGACTTTCGGGACACCCTAATGGTACCCAAGGAGGACCCAACCATTTCCCAAGAAAGCTACCCAATGTAGAAAAGATTAGTGCATAGGTAAAGAAAAGGGGTGTCGTGGACCTACTCCAGATTAGGCCAAAAAATTTTGTACCTTTCGCGGCCACGTCACACCCCTATCTGTCCAAACATTAATTTCCAAGAACTTGTGGGAACATCTCCACCACACGGACTATTTCCCCAACAATAACTGTGAAAAGTTAAGTGAAATTTAAAATGTCAAAAATGGTCCAATGAATATAGGGGTGTTTCCAGAATTTGGGGGGGGGGAGGGGTGTTATCTAGTGATTTTAGGTCATTATACACACATTTCCCCAACAAAAAAACCCATGTCCTCATTTTGAAAAAAAAAAATTTAAACCCTCAAAAGTTCTTCTCTCCAAAAAAGCTTTCTCGAATACCGTTGGAGCAACCTCAAGGTGGAGCTAGGGTTGAAGGTTTTAGACGTTTTCTTCATAAAAATTTCGTGGGTTTCTTCTCATTGAGGTAGGTAGTTCATACTTTCCACTTCTCTCATTCAACAAGCCCATTTCAAGACTTTTCAAAAAGTTCTTTTAAACTCAAACTTCTTCTACTTTGAACTCTAAGCATGGGTTTTGCATGAAAACATTTTAATTAATGTATATGACATTTTTAAAAAATTAGTTGATGATGTTAATGTTAAAAAATAAATCACCCAATGCCCAATTAAATTTCTCAACTTTTTTCTTATGAAGTAGTTTTGATGTACCTGATAAGATAATGTGAGAATTATAATATTCTTCATTTATATTGTGATTACCTACCCTTAACATGTTGTATCATGATAAATTGTTGGTGATATTTATAAAAGGTGGAAAAGGCTAGTATGAGGGTAAATTTTCCTAATCTTGCTTAGTTCTTTTTATGAAATGATCTTCAGTGGTATTGTCCACCTTTGGTGGTGGTGTTTACTTGAAGTATGTCAATAGGTATGCATATTGATATTTATGGTCTTGATGGCGTAACATATGAAGTGAGGGGATGATTATGATGTATATGCATGATGTGTTTTAATAACTTGAAAATGAATATTTGGATTATATTATGTCTAAATAATGTTTATGTCAATGTGAAGGATGCTACTGTGTGAAAAGTATGATTAATGTGGGTCTGAGCATGTATAAAAGTCAATGCTTTGAATTATGATGATTATGTGAAAGGTGTACTCACATGGACTCACACACACACACTTTAAATGAATTTATGAATAGGTTGGAGGTTGATGCCCTTCATGAGTTGAGATGTGGTATTCAAAAATAACTTCTAGGGCTAAGTACACTTCGTAAGTTGAGATGTGTTACTAAACAACTATCCCTTAACCTATAGTCAATGATTTTTTAAGACTCAGTGGGGGTATATGTTAAGCAACGAGAGGATTTGAAGGAGAGTTGGGTACACTTCGTGAAAGAGATGCCATATCCAAAAGTACCTCTTAAGGTGTGTAATACTCGTTATTAGAGAATAAGGCACTTAGTAGCAATCTCCTTATTCATAAACAATGTGCACGCGTAAGTATAGCTATTGGAGATTCAATGTAAAGTCTAAAGTATGACCCTCCTTATGTAACTGGGGATCCCTCATCCGATAGGGTTGCCATGTCTTGCTCTTATGGTCTATGTCGGTTAAAGCTAATCTACCAAAAATGAATGTAAATGACCTAAGTCTTCTTAAGGGTATACTTCTTAGTCTAGTTGGTGGAATGAGATGCTATGTATCCATTGCACAAGTAAGCATTTGGAGAGAGTCTTGGTGTGTCCTTGTATGTAAATATATGAATTGTTCATAATTTGATGTAAATGAATGTAATGTGACTTTATGACTTACGTTAAAGAATCATGTTGAAGTTAGTCGTATATGATTAAGTTATGAATGATGAATGTGGTGTGCTTGACACAAGCGAATCCTCAAGGAGCACCAAATGGGAGTAGTAGCATGGGATGCTACTTTAACATTGCACTTATTGTAACTTACTAGTCCCATTGGAGAAGGGAACTTATGTGAAGTCCTTATTGCATGTATGTTCCACTAGTTTCTACTTATAGAGTGTGGACTTGTTACCCGTGCAAGGTAAGTCTATGGTTGGTAGTCGTGAGGACTACTTAGGTGTGTATTGAAGGGATTGTATGCATGGTTCCTCCATGTCTTACCTTAGTGAGTGTTAGGATAACTTTGTTAGGGAACATCAAGGGAAATATGATCACTGTGAGTTGTTATGAAGTGTGTTCACTGTATGATATCTTGAGTTGACTGTAATGTGCCGTTTTATTCAAAAATGATGGAAGTATAAATTTATGTGTTAAATGATGATTCATATGTTATTATAATTATATATTCATGAACGTTTTAGTTAATTAACATGAACACTTAATTTATACTAAATGTCCCCTTTTACATGATTTTGCATATGTCATACTTAGCATAATATTTGTACTAACCCCATAACCATCTATACTCTATAAGTATAGGTTAGAGGCAAGTTGAAGGTTAGAATGAAAGTATGGGAATCGATTCTCTTAAGATAAATTATGTCCTCATATATCTAAGGGAATAGTCTTTTGTTCTCTAATTCTTGTCTAAGAGTTATTAAGTGTTTCTTTCAATGTAAAGGGTTGTGTCAATATTTGTGTCGGGTCTTTAAGTTGGCTTGTGAAAATGACACTGTCATTTAGTATTCATAAAAGAGCTTCTCATTATTATTATTTATCTTGTAAAATTTTAATTCCACTTTCATTTTCATGTCTTTGGTAATTTATAATAGCTCAGAGGCTAGTACAAAAACCTTGAAAGGTCAAGTACGCCTTTTTCCGACCTTAGGTTGCCCTGACATCTATGGTGTACTTGCGGGTCGTAACAACATTTAATGGTAGTATCTATCACTTTAGAATCATTGTTAACTACATTCACTCATTGGAAGGGAAACCTCATATCTGGTTTGCTTAGTACTAAGCTAAAGTCACTTTTGAAATGTCTTTAAACCTTTCTTATTCATCAAATATTAATATAGGAAATAGTTTACTAACCCATTGTATAATCATGTCATTAGAACATTAGTTTTAGAATGAGAACTTCCTTTCATCACAACCCATCGTTAGTGATATCAACACACCATAGTAATATAATAGAAACACAAGATAATGACCTTCAACCTACATCATCATACACTTACCATGTCACGACCCAAAACCGGGCCGCGACTGGCACCCACACTTACCCTCCTATGTGAGCGAACCAACCAATCTAAACCTTAACATTTCAATGTATATCAACAGAAAGTAATGCAGAAGACTTAAACTCATTAAATAAAACCAACTCAATAACTATTAATATTCAACATCTATTATTCCCCAGAATCTGGAAGTCATCACCACAAGAACATCTATGATCAAACTACTAAACTAAGAGTATTCTAAAAAGTCTAGTCCATGCCGGAAGTTCAAGGCATCAAGACTTGAAGAAGAAGATCCAGTCCAAGCTAGACGCATTATCTCACCCTGAATTTCCGATGTAGTGAAGACTGGCTAGAATTACTGCTGAGTTGAAGATGACGGAACGTTTGCTCCACCGAAGAATTGGAATCAACAAGCAAGTTCCCAAGCTTTGATATTCCCTCTGCCTCGTTCAATTGCTCTCTTTCTCTCTTTGCTCTTTCTATTTTCTTTTATTCAATCCCTCTGTCTTTTACCCTAATTAACATATAATTAAGTGTAAAGGATGACAATAATAACCCACTAATTAACTTAAGGTTACCTCTTTTAACCCCCAAGTAATTAGACTTATTAATATTAACCCTCTAACTTTATAATTAAGGAAAGAATAGTCCAAAACGTCCCTTAAAACGTGTAAAGAAATCCGACCCAGTCTGGGATTTGCGCAACCTGTGACGGCCCGTCGTGCAGGTCCGTTACAGATTACAGAGAGTCGATTTTAGTACCCAAATTTCAGAATTCTAAGTTTTCTGGAACGAGACACCCTCGACGGTCCGTCGCGCCCATGATGGTCCATCGTGGTGTCCGTCGTCTCAACTAGTTTTTCCAAAAATAAAATCTGCTGCTCAAAACGACTAAACAGGTCGTTACAATAGATACCAATTTACCCATCGTTCGTCCCCGAACGATCACAAGAAGAAAAACAATGGCGAAAAGGAGTACCTGAATCTGTAAACAGATGTGGGTATTTTTCTTGCATATCTGTCTCCTTCTCCCAAGTAGCCTCATCAACCGGTCGATTCTTCCATTGAACTTTGATGGATGCAATTTCTCTCGACCTCAACTTGCGAACCTCTCTATCTAAAATAGCAACCGGTTCCTCCTCATAAGTCAAATTCTCATCAAGCAAAACTGAATCCCAACGGATGATGTAGTTTCCATCTCCATGGTATCTTTTCAACATGGACACATGAAATACCGAATGCACTCTGGACAGCCCTAGAGGTAAGGCTAATTCATAAGCCACCTCCCCTACTCGCTTTAGTACCTCAAATGGTCCAATATACCTTGGACTTAGCTTACCCCTTTTTCCAAACCGCATCACCCCTTTCATGGCTGAAACCTTCAACAAGACTTGTTCGCCCTCCATGAACTCCAAGTCTCTAACCTTTCGGTCTGCATACTCTTTTTGCCTACTTTGCACCGCTAGAAGCTTTTCTTGGATAGATTTGACCTTCTTCATAGAATCTCTCAACAGATCAGTACCCCGAGGTCTAACCTCAAATGCATCAAACCAACAAATGGGAGACCTACATCTCCTCCCATACAGTGCCTCAAATGGAGCCATGTCAATGTTGGAGTGATAGCTATTATTGTATGAAAACTCTGCCAAAGGTAAGAAGCTATCCCAATGACCACCAAATTCTATCACACACGCACGAAGCATATCCTCCAACACTTGAATCGTTCGCTCAGACTGACCATCGGTCTGAGGGTGAAACGCAGTACTAAGGTCCAACCTAGTACCTAATTCCGCATGCAATGTTCTCCAAAACATGGAGGTAAACTGCGTACCTCTACCTGATATGAAGGAGAGTGGGACTCCATGCAATCGAACGATTTCTGAGATGTAGATTTTGGCTAACTTCTCTGCATTGTAGGTCACCTTGACAGGAATGAAGTGAGCAGACTTAGTTAACATATCAACAATCACCCAAATCGAGTCATACTTACCCAATGTCTTTGGAAGACCAACCACGAAGTCCATTGCGATTCTCTCCCACTTCCATTCAGGAATGGGCATTCTCTGAAGTGTTCCTCCGGGCCTCTGGTGTTCATACTTTACTTGTTGACAATTTGGACATTTGGCAACAAAATCCACAATGTCACGCTTCATTCTACTCCACCAAAAGTGTTGTTTTAGGTCACGGTACATCTTGGTTGCACCCGGATGTATCTAATACCTTGAACTATGAGCCTCTGTCAGAATAGTGTTGATCAAATCATCGACGCGGGGTACACATACCCTTCCCTTAATCGTCAACACACCTTCCTCATCGATTGTTGCTTCTTTAGCCTCTCCTTGCGACACTTTATATCGGATCCGGATCAGTTTCTCATCATTAAACTGCCTTCCCTTGATTTTGTCAAGGAAGGAAGATCTTGCCTCCACACAAGCCAAAAATCCTCCCTTCTCATTAAATTCTAGTCTCATAAGGTCATTAGCTAGAATCTGAACTTCTCTAGCCAACGGGCGTCTAGAAGCTTGCAAGTGAGCTAAACTTCCCATGCTTCCCGCCTTTCTACTTAAAGCATCTGCCACTACATTCGCTTTTCCCGGATGATACAAGATAGTGATGTCGTAGTCCTTCAGTAGTTCCATCCATCTCCTCTGTCTCAAGTTCAAATCTTTCTGAGTAAAGACATACTGTAGGCTACGATGATCCGTATAGATCTCACACTTAACCCCATATAGATAGTGCCTCCATTGCTTTAATGCAAATACTACCGCGGCCAATTCCAAATCATGGGTCGGATAGTTACGTTCATCAACCTTTAATTGCCTTGAAGCATAAGAAATCACACTCTTCTCTTGCATTAGCACTGCACCCAAACCCGAATAGGATGCATCATAATAAACGATGAAGTTTTTACCCTCTACTGGCAAGGTAAGAATTGGTGCAGTAGTCAACAAGGTCTTGAGTTTCTTAAAGCTTTCCTCACACTCATCCGACCATACAAATGGAACATTCTGCTTAGTCAAGTTCGTTAGTTGGGAAACAGTGGAAAAGAACCCCTTGACAAATCGGCGGTAGTAACTAGCTAAACCAACAAAACTCCTTATTTCTGACACGTTTGTAGGTCTCACCCAATTCTTCACTGTTTCGATCTTAGAAGGATCCACCATCACTCCATCCTTAGAAATCACGTGTCCCAAGAAGGACACTGCATCTAGCCAAAACTCACACTTAGAGAACTTGGCATAAAGCTTTTTCTCTCTCAACATTTCCAATACAATTCTCAAATGCTCCTCCTGTTCCTTCTTACTTTTAAAGTATATCAGTATATCATCAATAAACACAATCACAAAGAGATCCAGATATGGCTTAGAAATCCCATTCATCAAGCTCATGAAAGCAGCAGGGGCATTTGTAAGACCAAAATACATTACCACAAATTCGTAGTGCCCATACCTAGTTTGAAAAGCAGTCTTTGGCACATCTGTTGCACGTATTTACAATTGATGATAACCGGATCTAAAGTCAATCTTAGAGAAGACACAAGCACCTTTTAGTTGATCGAACAAGTCATCAATGCGAGGAAGAGGATACTTGTTCTTAATGGTTACCTTGTTCAGTTGTCTATAGTCTATGCACATCCGGAAACTCCCATCCTTCTTCTTCACAAACAAAACGGAGCACCCCAAGGAGATGCACTTGGTCTAATGAAGCCTTTGCTCAACAACTCTTGAAGTTGTGCCTTTAACTCTCTTAACTCCGCGGGAGCCATTCTATAAGGGGGTATGGAAATGGGGCGAGTACCCGGTTCAAGATCAATACCGAAGTCAATATCCCTATCCGGTGGAATACCGGGAAGATCTGCAGGGAATACATCCAAAAATTCTCGAACTACCAAAACCGACTCAATTGAGGGTACTTGGGTAGTGTCATCCCTAAGATGTGCCAAGAAAGCTAAACAACCCTTACTAACCATCTTCTGAGCACGAAGAAAGGACACGATACGAATCGAATTGGAAGTGTAGTCGCCCTCCCACACTAACGGATCTGCCCCAGGCTTGGCTAACGTCACAGTTTTAGCATTACAATCCAATATCGCAAAATTCGGAGAAAGCCAAGTCATACCCAAAATTACATCAGAATCCACCATTTCTAAGATGACCAAGTCTACATAAGTATTGCTCCCCACAAAAGTCACCACACAAGACCTATACACTTTTTCAACTATCACAGACTCACCCACCGGAGTAGGCACGCGAATCGGTATGTCAAGCAATTCACAATGTAAATTAAGACCATTAGCAAATGAGGAAGATACATATGAAAACGTGGAGCCAGGGTCAAATAATACGGATGCCATGCAATCACAAACCAAAAGATTACCTGTGATAAAAGCATCAGACGCCTCCGCTTCAGATCTCCCAGGGAAAGCCTAACAATGGGCCCTATCACCAGTCTAACCGTTGCCCCTACCATGTTGTGCCGTAGTGTCTCCAGTTTGCCCATCACCTCGGCCGTTTTGGTGACCACCATTGCCTCGACCACCACGTCCTCCAGAAAAATGGCCTCTACCATGACCACCTCTACCTCTAGCTATTGGGGGTCTGTAACTCTATTTTGGACAATTCCTCCTAATATGTCCAGTCTCCCCACATCCATAACACTCTCTGGAGTCAAGTATAGGTCTCTCGGAGAAGTGTTGACCGATCTGAGGTGGTCCCCCAACTACAGTCTGTAGTGAAGACTGAATTGGTCGGACTGAGTAACCTCCCGAACCCTGTCCTCTAGTGTAAGAACCATTAAATTCACCTCCCTTTCAAAACCTTTTTGATGTCGATGTCGTGGTGAAGTCATCTGGCTTCACTCCTTCAACCTCTATCACAAAGTCTACCACCTCTTGGAAGGATTTTGCCGTAGCCGCTATCTGTAAGGCTGAAATCCGCAATTCTGACCTCAACCCCTTCACAAAACGGCGAATCCGTTCTTGTGGACTGAAAAAGAGTTGGGTGGCATACCTGGATAATGCACGGAATTTAGCCTCCTATGCATTAACCGTCATCCTACCTTGCTCTAGACTCAAGAACTCATCCCTTTTTCTATCTCTCAAAGTCCTTGGGATATACTTCTCCATAAACAGGCTAGAGAATGAGGCCCAAGTCATAGGTGTTGGCTCTGTCGGTTGACACTCAACATGTGACCGCCACCACATTTTGTCATTCCCTTGCAGCTGATAACTCACGAACTCAACACTGAACAGCTCCACTATACCCATCTTGTGTAGTAGCTCATGACAATCAACCAGAAAATCGTAGGCATCCTCTGATTCAGCACCCTTAAAGACTGGAGGTTTCAATTTCAAGAACTTACTGAAAAGTTCATGCTGATCATTTGTCATTATAGGCCCAGTAGTCAGACGTGGAAATGTGCCTATTTCCAAGGAGGAATCCATGCGGGGAGCCCCAGCAGCGGCATGTCGTACCTCTGAAACCGGAGGTGTTGGTGCGGAAACCACAGGAGGTGCCTGACCCTTATCAGATAACCCGCTAAATTAAGCAAGAACCTGATTGATCATCTCTGGGGTAGGTTGGGGTGGCAATTCCTCATTTTGCACTTGTTCATTCTCCCCTTCCTCACCCTCTCTTATCACCTCCTCAGTCGGTGGAGAAGACACAGCCCTAGTACCAGATGGGCTGGGTGCTCGTCCTCTTCCTCTAGAGGACAACCTCCCACGGCCTCTTGCCACTGATCATCCTCGAGCTACAGCCCCAGTGGATGGCTCAGACGCATCCTGTCTTGCCGGGGTCGCTGCTGGTGCGGTCGTTGCTCTAGTTCTAACCATATGCGAAATAGAGTGAAGATGGTCAGATACCAATTTGTATAACCTAGATACCAATTGGACTCAAGTAGTAGCACGAAAGAAAGAATGAAAGAATGGAATTTTCCTAAAGTCCTATAGCCTCTCAAAGAAAAGTAAAGGCGTCCCCCTACCGTTCCTTAAGACTCTACTAGACTCGTTCTTGTGTGATGAGACCAACGAACCTAAGGCTCTGATACCAAGTTTGTCACGACCCAAAACCGGGCCGCGACTGGCACCCACACTTACCCTCCTATGTGAGCGAACCAACCAATCTAAACCTTAACATTTCAATGTATATCAACAGAAAGTAATGCGGAAGACTTAAACTCATTAAATAAAACCAACTCAATAACTATTAATATTCAACATCTATTATTCCCCAGAATCTAGAAGTCATCACCACAAGAACATCTATGATCAAACTACTAAATTAAGAGTATTCTAAAAAGCTAAACAAGTAAAAAGCTAGTCCATGCCGGAAGTTCAAGGCATCAAGACTTGAAGAAGAAGAAGATCCAGTCCAAGCTAGACGCATTAGCTCACCCTGAATTTCCGATGTAGTGAAGACTGGCTAGAATTACTGCTGAGTTGAAGATGACGGAACGTTTGCTCCACCGAAGAATTGGAATCAACAAGCAATTTCCCTAGCTTTTATATTCCCTCTGCCTCGTTCGATTGCTCTCTTTCTCTCTTTGCTCTTTCTATTTTCTTTTATTCAAACCCTCTGTCTTTTACCCTAATTAACATATAATTAAGTGTAAAGGATGACAATAATAACCCACTAATTAACTTAAGGTTACCTCTTTTAACCCCCAAGTAATTATACTTATTAATATTAACCCTCTAACTTTATAATTAAGGAAAGAATAGTCCAAAACGTCCCTTAAAACGTGTAAAGAAATCCGACCCAGTCTGGGATTTGCGCAACCTGTGACGGCCCGTCGTGCAGGTCCGTTACAGATTATAGAGAGTCGATTTTAGTACCCAAATTTAAGAATTCTAAGTAATCTGGAACGAGACACCCTCGACGGTCCGTCGCGCCCATGACAGTCCGTCGTGGTGTCCGTCGTCTCAACCAGTTTTTCCAGAAATAAAATCTGCTGCTCAAAACGACTAAACAGGTCGTTACATACCATGATCTCACATTCATCATTTTCATAACGTTCCCTCATCTTCATCATATCATCATGTTCTGATTATATTAATATAATCATACTATAATTGAACATCATCATCAAGTATAGACCATAGTCATTGACGTAAAGTATTCATATTCTCAAAACTCTTACCAATTGCTTCCAACAATCTCCTTCAAGATCATAACCTCAATTTCACCAAATTCAAAAATTAATCAAATCACCATCATACTATAATATTTAATTAACAAATAACATATTCAATTAAAACATCTTGAATCATCGATAAACCTAATTCAAGTTAGGGTTAGGGAAAAGGGTTCATCCATGGATCTTTTATAGAAGTAGTTCAAGACAAAGGACTTGAACAATCCACCATCAAACAATCATAATCTATCATTATAAACCAATGGGATACAACATTAAATAAATATGAAAGGTAAACCATAAAATTTGATGGAACCATTATTTAAGACATCCTTGGAAACCAATTTTGAACAGCCTCTGGGGGAATAGATCCCAAGAGTCAAAATATTCCATACATTAGCAATCCTTTTAGAATGATGGAGAAACATATTGATTCTTAAAAACCTAATCAATCTTGGAATTAGTCTTCAATGGGGGTCTTTGGGTAGTGAGAGAAAGTAGATATAACTGAGAGTTAAATGGGTTTGAGAAAATAAAGTGTTGAGTTAGTTTAATGAAGTGTTCTTATTAGTCCTTGCAGCAACTTTCTGATGTTTCTCAGTATGAACAAACTATCTTCATCCATGGGCCATTGATTCAAATGTTGGAGTTAAATCAGTTGATAGAAGTAACTAGGGTTTACGTGTTCCCCACAGGTTTCTAACTGGGTAATTCTTACTATAACAATTCTTTCCTAGTATCTTGCATGCAAAGTTATAAGTTATGTGTTTCTAAATCCTTTGTCTGCCATCTAGAAAATTTCACTCTGCACCTTGTTCCAGCTACGTGTGTTGCTATACTAACCCTCACCTTTACCTCATATTAACCATCGTATTCCTTATTTGACTAAGTTATTACCTCATACCAATCAATACTAGCCTATTAGATAGTATACACTACAGCTATGTTCATAATTTTTTTCCTATTATCTACCTCCTTTGTCCGGCAAGTAGCATTAAGGCGATTTCTAACATTGGCCATCCGTTAAAAAGACTTCTAAGAGAATGAATTATCAATATATGCAAGACACTATTCTAGAATTGTTATTTAATTTAGCTTTTACCTCGTTATTCACCTACGGTTCCCACAACCTTAGTTATGGAGTTTAGTTACCCATAGTCGTAATCACAATATTCAAATATATAATAGACGAATTAATGCAGTTACCTCAATGAGAAAGAATAAAATCAAGAAATTTACTTGATTAATCGACAAAATCACCAACAATCAATTACTGAAAATAATTGAAGACTAAAGATTTCCAAAAGTTTAATAATAATGACAAAGTATATTCCACAAAAGAAGCTAAAGATAATCAAGAGTCTAACTATAAGAGAATGTTCTAACAACCAAAGAGTCTAATCCTAAAAATGAGGTTTTTTGGACTATTAATAAAAAACAAAAACCTAATCAAAGATGGAATCTATTTGCTTAAAATCTTTCCAACGCGGCTTGTAGACGGACCTCGTGACGTGTCATCATGATCACGACGGGCCGTCATGGACTCTGTCGTCCCATACTTGCGAATTCTTCTGCTGCTCTCTTCATTATCCTCGACGGCAGGTATGACGAATCGTCACAGGCACAACGGTCCGTCGAGTGTCTGCGTTCCGTAACACTCAAACCTTAGGAATTTGGGTATTGGGACTGCTTCTCTCATCTTCATGATGAACCAGCAGGACGGTCACAAGCTCCGTAGGTTGTACTTTTAACTATGATGCCATCTTCCATCAGTATCTTCACTATGATTGTAACGACCTGTTTAGTCGTTTTGAGCAGCAGATTTTATTTCTGGAAAAACTGTCTTGGTCGACGGATCCCACGACGGACCGTCATGGGCACGACGGACCGTGGAGGGGGTCTCGTTCCAAAACACTTAGAATTCTGAAATTTTGGTACTGAAATCGACTCTCTGAACTTCGTGACGGAATGGCAGGACGGACCGTCGTGAGCACGACGGTTTAAGTCTCTGAACTTTGTGACGGACCTGAAGAACGGACCGTCACAGCCATGACGGACCGTCACTGGTTGCGTAACCCAGACTGGGTCGGATTTCTGTTAAAGTTTTTAAAGGGGCGTTTTGGACTATTCATGCATATAATTATAAAGTTAGTGGATTAATCTTAATAATTCAATTACTTGGGGGTTAAAGGAGATAACCTTGAAATAATTAGTGGGTTATTTTATCATCTTTATACATAATTATATGCTAATTAGGGTAAAAGAAAGAGGGTTTGAATAAGAAAAAAATAGAAAGAACAAGGAGAGGGAGAACGAACGAACGAGAGAGAGGAGAAACGAAGAGGAAAGCAAAGCATTGGAAAAGTAGATTGCTTGATCACCATTCTTCGGTGGAGGTAGGTTATGGTTTATGCTATTATTAGTAAACTCTTAATAGTGAATTATATGTGTTGAGTAGTATTATAAAGTCTTCTATATGCTTAATTGTGTGCTTACATGATGTGATTATATAATTGTGATTAATTAGCATGATGAGGCTATTGAATCTTGAATCCTAAATTTACTTTGTTAATGATGATGCCTTGGTATAAAAGAAGGCTTGATGAACTAAAGTAATGAGATTAGAGGATCGGGTGTCACGTTCCCACACCAGGATAGAAATAGAGGATCGGGTGTCACGTTCCGGCACCAGGATAGTATATGGATCGGAGTGTCACGTTCCGACACCAGGATAGTATATGGATCGGAGTGTCACGTTCCGACACCAGGATAGTATATGGATCGGGTGTCACGTTCCGGCCCCAGGATAGTATGAGGATCAGAGTGTCACGTTCCGGCACCAGGATAGTATGAGGATTGGAGTGTCACGTTCTGACACCAGGATAGTATATGGATCGGGTGTCACATTCTGGCACCAGGATAGTATATGGATCAGAGTGTCACGTTCCTACACCAGCATAGTATATGGATGGGAGTGTCACGTTCCGACACAAGGATAGTATATGGATCGGAGTGTCACGTTCCGACACCAGGATTGTAGTAATGGAGCGGAGTGTCATTTGGGAACGAATTATCCTAAGGAGGGGACAAAGTTATACTCCGAAAGTCTATACCCTAATCTAGATCCTAACATGACAGTGTAAGAGTTGTAACAATGTTTTACGTTCAAATATAGTGTATGTATGTCAATTAGGAATTTTTACGATCAAAATGTCAAGGAACGTCAATGAAGTCCGAAGACTAGTTAAAGAGGTTCTAGTGTGCCTTAGTCTATTTGACAATGTATCAAGAGTCAGAAAATTATGAAATTTTGTGTAAAGGTGTCAAACAGGTATTAGAGTTTTTTTAGGTGAAATCTTTAGGTACAACTCCCCATGGACCAACCAAATGGTCCTTGAGAAGGACCCTTCTTTTTTGGTGAAAACTTGTCAAAAGACAGCGCCTTCGATGGTTACCAACCAATGAGTCTTAGGCCAATGGACGGAGCGTCGATGTCCATCATCAATTCCACCTTATTAAAATTTTTAAGGGTTCATTTTGGCAAGTCTCTGACCAAAATGATAGACGTGCAGCACGGAGGAGACACTTGTCGTCGACTAACCTCCGATTCATAGGTCGGGGTTTCGTAGGTCAGGTCACTGTGTTTGCTGCCACATTTTAATTAATTCAATTATTTAATAAGGTGGTTATTTAATTAGTTAGTTGTTAATTGATTTTTAATTAATTTAGTTAACGCCTTCTAAAAATAGCTCAAACCTTATTAAACTAAAGCCAACTCTCATAATTCAAAAAACCCAATTGCTCTTCTCTCTCTCTTCTTTCACTCTCCCAAAGAGACTACATAGAGGACCAAGAAAAATGAGTTTTCTAGGCAAGAAAGAAGAGTAATTTTTTCCATAAAAGCATGGGATTCTTCACCTTTGGGATTCTTTCCCAAAATGGTTGCTCCAAATTGATTTCAAAAAGATGAATTTTTTTGTGGATTTTCTTCTATTACGAATTTGACATAATAAATTACATTGTTTATGATTTATTTAGATATTTGTGAGTATATTATGATTCAATTATACTAGTTCTTGATTAATTGACCTAGGTTGTGAAGTAGATCATAAATTTGACCTAAGTCCTTAACCCTAAGCTTTTAAATAGTGACGAATTATTATGTAGTTATTAGGTTGACTTTTTATTGTGTTGATTACTATTTTGGTATGATATTCCACCCATTTTTGTGTTGAATTTTATGGTTGATGGCAAAACATTGTATGATGCCTTATGAAATAGATTAAGTCTCGTCATGTCAATCCTTTACTTCAATAATGATTATTTGTGTTTAGTAATGGATTTATATTGAAGCATACCGTATGATGAGATTGATTAGGGTCGTTATGATGTTGAATTAATATGTCTTGATATATGGATTGTTAGAGTATGCTTAAGATGTAATGATATAAGGTTAGTTATGAATTACCTATGTGCTTTACTATGATATAATTATGTTAATGTGCTAACCTCCTATGTGTGAATTGTACTTAAAGGACAATACTCATGCAACTCATATTGAACTATGATTATGACTATATAAGGGATAGACTCTATAACCTAAACTAAGCTATGATGATGAATAAATGCTTAAAGACATTTCAAAAAGGGACTCTAGCTTCGTTCTGAGTGAACTAGAGTGAGGAGTGTCCCTTCCAACATAGTGAAGGTAGGATAACTAATTTACTAATGGGATTCGAGACTACAATGCATGTAGCATAAAGGGTATCCCAACTACATCTCCTAATTCTTGAACTATGTTGCCCCCAAAGGAATACTAGCTAGAGGATCCACATAGATGCTATGTTCATGTTTTGGTACTACCTCGGCAAGTAGTCCGACATCTTTCTGTAAAATGTTCCTACCTCGGCAATTAGTCGCCATCTTTCGGTAAAAGGTTCCATTGACAAAGGATTCTACATTAGCTAATGTGGTCTATGTCAGTAAAGACAACATGTTCCCAAAAGGTAAAATGAAGATATGAAGTTAAATCTAACAAGGATGACCTAAAGGGTTTGACTTATTTTAGGTAGGGGTATGGGACTCTACCTATACATTTCACGAATTAAAATTGAGTGAATTTTTAGTAGGATGATCTTATATGCTTATATGCTTATAAATGTGAATGATATGTATATGTTGATTTTACATATTAATGACACTATGTGTTGTTGGTTTCACCTATGAACATGTGGTTTGAACCTATTGCTAAAGTATGATGATATTTACGATTAATGATATATAATGTTAATTGGAGCATTACTTATAATTCTTGTTGGGTTTACTTGGTTGAGTGAGGTTAGGGGGCCTTACTTAGTCATTGCACTAGTGGACTTAGTGGGTGTGTATGAGTGATGGTCTTGCTTTGGTTAGGATGCTATGACCGCTTATACATGCTCGTCGGTATTATAACTTGATGATAGAGTCTTTTTTTATTATCTTCTCAATTATCTTTATATGCATGTTGACTTCACTAGACTTGATATTGGCTATCTTGTGATGTACATGGTCTTCACTTAATGAATATATGCGTATTAACTTGCATTGTTTCTTGAATGTGCATAATGTGTTTTCAAAGTAAAATTGCATGATTTAATGAAACGTCCCTTTTTAGAAAGAATTCAATGCTTTATGTGCATATGATTCTAGGCTTAATACAATTGATATGCTAACCCCATTTTTCCCTTTTCCCCAACATTTTATGTTCCGGACCTTGAAGGGTTCTTGATGACCTTTTAAGAAGACTTCGACCCTCATTCTAAAAGTTGGGTGGGTCCTCACCACTTCGAGGACAATACCACTTTCTAGCATTGGATGTTTATTAGTCGTTAAGTAACTTTGTTCATTCTCTTTCATTTTTAGTACTAAAATTATATAGCCTATATGTGATTTTTGTCGTATTGTTGTATGTTCTATGACCAATGGTTATACTCTTGTTTAGATTGGTAAGATATGAGAAATTCGTTCTAAGACTATATCATATCTTATATATATATATGTGTGTGTGTGTGTATGTGTGTGAGCGAGCGCGACTCATAAATGTAGATGACTAAGTAATCTTCTTATAGGAATGGTCTATGTATACTCGATATGAATAATTATGTGTAAGCAAGACGTCTAAGTTAACCTCATGAAGTAGTGTAGATGATTTTTTTTTAATTTTCCCGATTTTTAACCTATGAGTATAATGATGAATGCTAAGAGGCTAGTCTTAGTCCTTTTCGAGGATGACGATGTTGGTTATATCTAGGGGGAAATCCGGGATGTGACCGAAGGCATAGAGTAAGGCCATCGAATCTTAGATAAGGGAATTACGGTTGATCGAGCAAAAGTCGAGACGATAGAGAAGCTTCTTCTCCACCCATCTCTATCTATGGTGTGAGATGTTTTCTTGGTCATGCTGGATTTTATCGTAAGTTTATTAAGGACTTTTCAAAAACTACACGTCCGTTATGAAAATTACTCTAGAAGGAATGTAAGTTCTATTTCGATGAAAACTTTTTGTAATCATTTGGAGAGTCGAAAGAACTTGATGTCCGCTCCCATTATTATTTCAACATACTTGAGTGATCCATTTAAGGTGACGTGTGATGCAAGTGGGGTTGAACTTGGTGTTGTATTGGAACATAAAAATGATAAAATCCTTCACCCCATCTATTATAGTAGTAAAGCCCTTAATGAAGCCTAAAAGAACTACACGGTAACTGAACTGGAACTTGTCGTTGTGGTGTTAGCATTCAAGAAATTTCACTCCAAATTGCTTGGCACGAGGGTCATATGAAATACCGATAATTCTTCTTTGAGGTACTTAATGGTTAAGAAGGATGCAAAGACAAGGTTGATCAGATAGGTATTATTACCGCAAGTGTTTGATTTTGAGTTGAAAAATAGAAAGGGGACTGAGAACCAAGTAGATGACCACTTGTGTAGTTTTCAAGATGAAGTTATGCTTGTAGTGGGAGAAAATGGTGAAATTGATGATGCATTCCAAGATAAACATGTATTGGTCGCTTCTCAGGAATTTGATTCCATGGTTCGCACACATTGTGAACTATCTGGCAAGTGATGTTGTTCCATCAATTTTGACCTTCCACCAAAGGAAAAAGTTCATTCATGATGTGAAAAAGTTCTTTTGAGATGAGCCTTACTTATAACAAAGTTGTGCTGATGGGATTATTCATTGTTGTGTAACTAAGGTTCAAATTTTGAGTTATCTAAAGGTCTGTCACTCCTCGCATGTGGGTGAGAGCCACAGTGGAATTCGAACTAGCATAATATTTTGTATTGTGGGTATTATTTTCAAACCATTTACCAATATGATCACGATTTTGCGAAATCATGTGAACGATGCAAACCCGATGGAGGTATTTAATAGAGGCAAGAGCTTCCGTTGAATCTTATCTTGGTGATTGAGCTATTTGATGTATGGGGAATTGATATGGCCCATTTGTGAGTTCTAATTGGTTTAAATATTTTTTTGTGCTGGTAGACTATGTGTAGAAATAGGCGGAAGAAATGGTGCTCCACTAGAATAAGGGAAAGAGCTTCACCGTATTACTGAAGAAGAATATCTTCTCAGATATGGTACACAAAGGAACATCATTTTTATGGCGGCTCGCACTTTTGTAATAAATTATTCAAAGGGCTGATGGAAAAAATGTTGTTCGTCACAATGTTGTTACTCCTTAATAAATTAGGTGTTGAAGAGTAATGGATGTGGAGTTCATTAACATTACGGGAAAGGTAATATGAGTTTTGAAGAGTATTCTTTGAAGTTTACAGTCTTTTCTAGGTATACTCCCTCTTTGGTGTCTAACCCTAGGGATGAGATGAGTAGGTATGTTACCTATGTTTCCGACCTTTTTAAAGAAGAGTGTCGCACTTACACGCTCCATGGTGACATGAATTTGTCCAAATTTATGGTGTATGGACAATACACTAATGAGTCTAAACGTAGTAGGATCTCAAAGAATTTGAAGAGGGGTAGATCCTCTGAGCAAAACAAATCTAGTTTTAAGAAGAGAGCTCCAAATCAAGATGGTTCTAGTTCTCCTAAGGTCAAGCATGTGAGTCGTAGTGGTTATCATAGTGTTAAGCTTACTTTTTATACATGTGGAAAGTAGCACTTTGGGAAATCTCTAGCCGATACCAAAGGTTGCTTCGGTTGTGGTAAGGATGGTCATAAGTTGAGAGATTGGTCTACTATTGCAGATAGAAAAATAGATGCCAAGCAAGATACTCCAAATGTTTTGGATGGTGGTTCTCCAAAGAGTAATAACTTCTATTTTTTCCAATCTAATGAAACATTAGGTGAAGATGTGGCTACATTATAGGTTTCACTCTTGTGATGGGTTCCTTCTAAGTGGGGGAGTATGGTAGGTAGTTGGGTTATAGATTTTTGTCTCTTCTCTTCTATTATATTCAATCTTGAGAGTTACTAGTTTATTGTTGCATGTTTCATGTTGTTTAGGAGTATAGTTGAAAATGAATTTCATTGATCTCCTTGCATTGTGCATTTCATTAGGTTATGGTTTTATGGTTGAATGAGTTTATATTATTTGACTCTCATATTGTCATGCCTTTTTCACAACTGTGGAACAAGCCCATAGTTGTCATTCAGTTTATTGTCATAGGTAAGTTTAGCGAAAAATTTAGAACTTTTCATAGCAAATTGTATGCTAGAAAAATCACTTTCATTAATATAAAAATAATATAAGTACATAGTTAGACTCTAAGTCTCTTTGACATCTTACACTCAACATCATTAAAGTTAAATAGCGACAGGACCCTTTAAAATCATAACATAATATTTAAGCTATTATAATACATTGAACAAAACTTAACATAGGAAATTCTTGAACTTAAGGATCACTTTCTTTCGGCTTGGGAAAAATCATATCAAGCCCTACACCATAGAGAGATCCTTTATGCTTTCATAACCTACATTTTGTGTAAATTGATGTAGAAGAAATGTATTAGTACAAGAATGCACTAAGTATGACAACCATGCAAAAACATGCATTTAAAGAAGACATTTTACTTGAAACCATGCATCATGCATTTTGTGAAAGTTTATAAAACTTCATGCAATAAGTATCATACAGTTAACATACTTCATGTAGACATGTACAATGGTCATAATACCAAACAAAGTCTTATATTACATTTAAGTGACATTTGCATTTCATTCACAGTAACCACTTTTTCGTTCATCTTAAAATCATTATTTCCTTAACTCCTTAACTAAACAAGTAACCCTCTAGTGATACTTGGTGCAATGTAGGAATATTGTCCCAATACACTATACACACTCCAGCATCACCTTAATGTTACAAGGTTAGCATACGTACAACCTTCATTAACCCATAACATGCATTCATATAACCATTTCATATAGTAAGACACATACCTCAAATTTGACCCAACATACTTTATAGACCATATAGAGGACTTATTACAAGACCACATACAAGTCAGGACTTCCAATATAATTATAGTTAATTAATAGTCAAATGAACATACTTGGACTTCATTTCACAAAAACATCATAGAACCCTACTCATAATCTCATTGTAAGCGTACTAGTGCAATGTACATGTGAAGTCCCATAACCTCACACATACTCAAAAAACCTACATACAAAATACAAGCTTTGATATGTACTTCATACATCAATCATGATACTATATTCAACTACATGCATACCAAGTTGGACATTCATCTTATAGTCACCGATATGAACATTATGAGTACAAGGTAAGACCTCATCATATAAACTCAATAGGAAACATACCATGCATATCACAATAAAAAGTAGACAACACAAAAATTTCATTCATAAAAACATAAAAATATACATATAAATTAGAACAACTTTCTAGAACTCCCTTCAAGATCCACTTGTGTAATACATGGGCAAAGTCCCAAACCCTCACCTGCAAAGAGCAACTTCCCTTAGGTTATCCTAGTTAGGTTAAACTACTTTACTTCCATTGTCCATTTTTACTTTAGGGAAACTATATCCTTAACCGACACTAAGACCATGGGTGTTAAACATCGAGTTTGTTGTTGTAGAACCTTACATTGAAGGAGGTGTTCTACCTTTCCACGGTAGAACATAAACATAATGCTAGTATATTTTGTGACATCGCTTGGTAGATCCTATGGGAACAACATAGTTTATTGAACTTGGTGGCATATATGGAAACCCTCTTTATGACAAATGAGTCTTTGTAGTTATCCACCTCGTGATGACTTTGTTAAACTAAACTTCCCACATAGGGAACGGACATCACTCATCTTGAAGTTGACTCGATGATAAGTTAAGTTCCCTTGATTTAAAAGACTTTATTAAAACTGATTTATAATAGTAGGCTTTAGGAGAACTAACCCCTTATATGCTTAGTAAATAGGTAATATATGAGAGAGTACGTTCATCAACCTAATTCTTGTGAGAAAACCATTCTCACAGATAAAGCATATTCAAGCATCATGAAGTTTAGGAAACAATTGAAAACACCATTCTAGAGAGACTCTATTTACTAGATCATCATACATGTTTCAAAGAAATGTTTTCATGTATGTGTGTAAATATATGTTAGCAAACCTTTCACATAAACACCCTTGGATCACACATGTTCGTACTTCACTTCATTCATGCATAAATGTGTAAGTGTAACAATATTAGCAATCGTTTATTATAAATACATTTAGACACTATACATATTCATAATTCATTTTATCATATACTCACAAAATAGCATATAAGACACGTTCATAACATACTCATACAATCATATTCATATACATAGATTACAAACCTATGAGCTATTCTATCAAGGTGGAAATGTGCAATGCATAAACAAGGTCCCATACCCTTGACCATACTAGTACATCTTTCAAGTTATCATAGTTAATATATACTTTCCTATTTAATGGAAATACTCTTTACTTGCATAGTAGTAGACCTTAGTTCATATGAGAATTATCCTTTCATTACACACAATGAATCAATACTACTTGTAAGTATGCATGAGGTATGAGTGTGTATAATTTGGACAACATGATCACATATGTTCTATCAATTTCACATTGAGGCAGCCAGCCTCTTAAGAAAACCATTCACATCCATACATAGCAACACGTCACATTTTAGCATAGGAAACAAGATAACTTCAGATTGCATGTTAGACTCCTTTCCTTGACGAAGAACCCACATTCATATAGAGGTACAGAAGTAGAGGTCATATTACAAAAGAGTATTCAATCATCAATCATGTATACTATACCCAACACTTATGTATTTGTTCACATTCTCACAACATTAGCAATACACGCTAGATCATATACTATAATGGAAGACTAGGCATAATACTTCACATTGGGTGATCGTCATCACCACACATTTATACACAATTGCTTTCAAGACCATGATCACGGCATATACCTTTACAATAAAGTAACCCGCCACCATAAGCTGAGCATACCACACAATACCATACAATGCCAATTCAACTATCAATTCTATAGAAAAGTAGAGGAAGTAGCACAAACTCACCAATTCTCAAAGCTTTGATCATCAGTGATAAAAAAACAATTAAACCTCAATACATGTATAATTTAGTAGCTAAAGGTATCATAAAGTAAATCAAATCATAACTCAGTAACAGTAGGATGGAGATCATATTAAGTCCCCTACATCATTACAGTTATAGGAAGTAGGAGAATATAGGTCAATGTTACCTAATCCCTAAACCTTGATCATAATTTATCACTCATCAAAAATTTACTATAAATTTGAATGAAAAATAGTATCCAAAGACACAATTACATAAACGTAATTAGTATAAATAATCATCTCAACAAGATCACAATACCCATATCAAAGGCTAAATTGAGATTTTTGAAAGGAACATGGGTTCATCATGAAATCGGATTGAAATAAATATTAAAATCCGTATATCAACATAAATTCATCATAAGCATTCTTTTGAAATCAATTTTGAGAAAGAACCCATGGTAAGATTGAAAGATACTCAATTTGACCATGAGATCTCTATGAAAACATTAGATGGAACTCTTTAGATGAAAGGTTATAAAAAGATTAAGGATCACCATACCTTCAAAGTTAATAATCCACAAAAAAAATGATGAAAAATCCATGAAAATACAATCTACAAGCTGATCTTGAGTTTCATCTCTAATGGAGGTTTCTAGAGATGTTTCTTTTGAGAGGGAAAGTGCAATTTTGAAGAATGAAGTCTAGTTGGGGTTTTAATATTTTTAACAAACTTATTATACCTAAAAATAAATAACTATTTAGAGTGAGGTTATGGGGTGAAGTAAATTTATCATTCACCCCTTTTATGATACAGTGTGTTTAAAGTGAAGTTGCAGGCTGCACCTCGAAAGCAGTCGACAAGGAGTAGTCTGAACGACGGGTCGTCCTCTTGCTCCGTCTATGGTGACTGAGGCTCGATTCATGGTGATTTAATCTCTCATGGCTAGGTGTGATTACGAACCCATCGACGAGGCATATCCTAGAGTACGGTCTGTAGTCTTGGGCGTAGATTGACACTACCAAGTCAATGTCTAGGCAGAGTTTTGGGTCCTCCTAGAGGATCCTTTACGGGACCCTTAGGGATTCTTACCTTGGTGTCTCGATCCTAAATAAACTAATATACATTTTATGGTACTTACATACAAGTTTGAGCACCAAAAAACACACACAACCCATCTAAATATGCTTAGCACACATAAGTACATCCAAGGGCTTAGTTTCTAACATCTTGGATGTTCTTGGAAATTTAAGTTCCAATGACTTTGGTTCAAGTATGCATATTGTAAAACACTTCATTCAAAATTTTAAACCTTTTTTGGAACATGTGAGACTTTAGGCACCTTATTTCATTTAGAGGGTCCTTTACAATATCCCCCACTTGGAAACATCTATCCTCGAACGACACATAGATCATTTAAAACACATCAAGCACTTCAATAACATCTCACAACATTTAACACATGATCACATAGAAGTCCATGCAAAAACTTACAAGGCACACAAAATTAAAACCATTTAGCACTCAATAAAAATAAAGCAAGCAAAACCTTTATTAATTTACTCTTTAATACATCAAACACAAAGGCTCTTGTCATGTTCATATGAGTAACATCCTTCTTCTAATCTTAACATGGTCTTTACATTTCACTTCATTAAGAGATCATTATGCAACAACCTTTAAGTCGCACAAAGGCAATTTCAATATCACTCAAGAAGCAAATAACCACTTATACTTCTATGAAGACTCGAGTCAAGTAGATCAATGAGAATGCTTATTAATTAGACATAATTCAATGAAGTCAATACGCAACCTTACCATGCCTTGTTATGTTTAAGGATGAATGTCATTCTCCTCAACACACTTTTAAGTCTTTATAAGTTCATACACAAGAAATGCACAATGGTCAATTAACTTAAATGAAAAGTTCTCAAATTTTAACGAAGCATGCTCATACTTCCTTCCTAGTCAAGTAAAAATTATAAATCTCACCACACACATTGCAACATAGGAAATTATTTTGCATGGCTTCAATATCTAGAATAACACTAGCTTTCATAGAAATGCATAATTTAGAGGAATTCCTTACAATTTATAGGCACACAAAAAGTGATTGGCAAGCAATACATTCAAGTATCAAGAATGAACCTACACTAACACTACCCATGTTACAAAAGTCGGACATTTTTAATATACATATCTTTTTCATTTAAGGGGGACTGAACTTATATTGATGGCTTAAAACAACTCACCTTAAAATTGACATCAACCATTCTCCTTACACTATCTCATGAAGGTAAATGCACACCTAACATATGAAGATGCAAAACAAACATAAGTAACTATCAATTTAATCAAAATCCTTTTTCATGTAAAATATAATCTTCAAAACATGCTTAACATAGTGTCAATTAAGAGATATGTAACATATAAAGAAAACGCAACTCATATTTATATGCAAGACTCCTATCATTAACAATCTTCTAGGAACTCTTTGGTTTCAAGCTCAAGTGAATATAGAAGGACAAGATAGGGATATCTACCAACTTACTACACACATCAACGTCCCCCACTTAGGGTGAACTCATTAAATAGCATCATAACTCAAACTTATAAGAACATTAGCTCAAAATCTTTAACAACTAAGAACATCACCAGAGTCATTGGATCAAAGCATAAGAAAACCCTTAAACAACATCGCCTTAAAGTGATTCTCAACTTAAGGAAGTTCAAGGGAACTCGACTTAGGAACATAAACGACACCGAAAGGTCACCATCAAGGCACATTATCTCCCACTTGGGGTAAGCCTAATCAAATAATGCCCTTAAACAGCATGGTAAAGGTAAGTAAAGACCAACCTTTCAAGCTCCTCACACAAGAAGGTTTAACATCATTGAGCGTCTTCACTCCTAATCTCATCACAAGGAGTCTACTAACTTAAACATCAAGGGCAATACCTCAAGCATCATCTTCCCTCTAAAATAAAAAACAAAAGAAAACTCATTTGAATCAACTTAGGTTATACTACTCAACCACATAAGGTCTCAAATACATTATGAATACAAAGGGTCATAAGAACCTTGGGGGAAACAATAGAGGAGAAATAGCCATAAGGCCTCTTCCTTTTTTCAACACTAGGGTTAGGTAAATTCTAGGTCATTTCAGACCATATTAGCACCCTACAAGGTAAGAACACTACCTTCACTTGTAGGACCAATGTTATACAAAGGACTCCAATACTTACAAGGCAACTATGAGGCATTACACATATATACAAAGGGCAACATTTAACAATTATACATACATAAAGACAACATACAAGTTTAGCTATTTACTACACTTCTTCAAAGCATTCATGGCCTAAACCATAACATTATACTACCATCATGCATACACATAAAGCAACTTGTTATTCCAAAAAAAGGAAAACAATTCAATTATAAAAACCTTTAACAGGCTATAACCAAGTCATAGAATGAATCTTCACACAACATGTCATTTTATATAAATATAATATAAAGCTATAAATGGCATAAGATAACCACATATTAAAGTTCACCTCACACATACTAATCAAACCATAAAGCCTAGCTAAGAATCAAAACACACTTTTCTCCCTCAAGCATAGAGATACCATCTCTTCCAAGTAATCACATCTAAAGGACCAAAGAATAAAAAAGCATAAGAGAGATCTTATAGAGTTAATTTCATGGCACAACATGTGAATAGTGAAGAAGGTAAACACTATCGTCATATAGCCTCTCGCTTATAGATGTGTCGCGACTCACCACCGACACTTCACTAGACGTAGAAATATGAGACTTTAGATCGTAACATTACTTTTATAAACTCATCATCTTATATCACGTTTGTCACGTCGAGGGCAAACCTTTTACGTCCGAGAATACCCCTTAGACGTAACCGGTGTTGCCATCCTCTTTGAGAACTTGGACTAGCCTCTTAGCTTACATCATTACATTAATATGTCAAATTTATAGGAATATTTTAAAATTTTCATTACTTATAATTGTATTTTTGTGTACACCTCTATATAGCATAGTACATACATACATATCGAGTACAAATAGACCCTATGTATAGGAAGATTACTTAGTCTTCTACTTTTATTGCACATAGATATATAAAATATAACAGTCTCAAAATAGTCGACTTATCTCATAACAATCTAAGAGTATATAATGTTTGCCTAGCCCATACATTAATGAAACAAGATCACATATAGGTCATAAAAATATTTTGTACTCAAATGAAAGAAAAGAAACATAAAAGTCTTAATACGAAAAATAGCATTCTAGGCTTGATAGTGGTATTGCCCTCCGATAATGAGGACCTACCCAACTTGAATGATCAACAATTCCAAGTCTTCTTCAAAGTTGTCTCCAAAAATCCTTTAACGGTCGGAACCTAAAATAATGTGGAAATGGAATAAACGGGATTATTAAACCACTTATACTAATTATGAGACACATATGCACATATACTATGAAAACATGCTAAGGAAAGGGACATTTCATAAAGTATGCACATCTCATTAAAAACTTTTATGAACATTCAACAAGACCATACAAACAAATAGAACAGGTTCATTAGGTCATCGGCAAGCACATCACAAGATCAACATAGCAACTACGTGGATCCAATAACTAGTTTTCATATGGGGGCAACATAGTTCAAGAACTAGAAGATAGAGTTGGGACCATCTTTATGCTATATGCATTGTAGTCTCCAATCTCAAGAGTACATTATTGATCCTACCTTCCCTATGAGGGAAGGGACACTACTCCCACTAGGTCACTGGTTCTAAGCTAGAATCCCTTTTGAAATATCTTTAATGCCTTTAATAATAATCATAACTTATTGTAGGTCGTAGGGTATAACTCTTGTAAAAACTCCATCACCATTATAGCTCAATAAAAATTTGATTATTATTGTCCTTTTATTACAATTCATATAGGTTATTTAAGCACCATAACATATTTATACAATGATAAGGCACATTGGTAAATCATTCACCGTCCTTATAACATATACATCTTAATCCAACACCTCACAAATCATGCTCAAGATATTTCAATTCAATACAATACCATCCTTTCAATCCTAACACAAGGCATACTCCAATACAACATCATTAATTAATCACCATTAACCATAATATTAATTAAAGGATAGGGATCATAAGATTTACCAAGTCTACTTCATAATACATCATCAAGGTCCTACCATCAACCCTTAACTCAACCCAATTAGCGTGTAGTTTTATCATGAAACAATAACAAACATAATAACAAAGCTAATTGAATTACTAAATCACAATTGACCACTAGTTCATAATTTGAGATAAGATAGTTAGATCAATTCACAACTTACTTTATAACCTAGATCACTTCTCAAGAATTAGCATGAAAGGGACTATAAATCACCCTAATAAATTCATCATTAGTATAAAAACTTAATTTAGTAGTAATTCAAAAAATAAAAAAGTAATTGAACTTATATAACATAATTCATATCAAGATAATAACCTAGGGTTAAGGTGTAAGGGTCATCTTCTATAAACTAGACCAAACCATCAAGATTGTAACTCCCTTAAAATTAACTGAGGTGAACTATATATTAGTGATGGTTTGAGTTAATTTTGAGTTAAAATGATTTATATTAGGGTCCTTAGTCAGTGTGAAGTTTGGAGGTCAAACGTCCATGACGTTTGGAAGGTGTGTCTTAGAAAATGCCTGTGTGTCTTGATGTGTTTGAGTGATTTTTATGTTATTGTTTTTAAGTGAAATTTATGTTCTATGTTCCTAATACTTATATGAATTAGTATAGAGGTTTAACGTCTGGGGAATGGCCCCACCTAGGACACACAAGGGGCCCTAGAGAAGGGCAAAGTCTTAAGTCCAAAACTGCATGGTAGTGTCCATCAATGGGACCAAATGACAGCCATTTTACTTTGGATCTGCAGGTCTATAGGTTTCGATGGTTGCAGACAAAACTAACGAACCCTCACCAATGGAGCTTTGTTTGAAACACGGTCTATTGGTTAAGAGTCATTGATGCTGCCTATAAAAGTTTTCTTGCCTGCTGCCTTCACTTGGGGTTGTTTGTAAAATCACTAATTGTCTTTTATGACCCTAGGATGATATTTTAGGGGTTTTAAGTTATATAAGTTTAGTTTTAAGTCCTATACCCAGATAATACCCCTCACTTCAAATATTCAAACTCCCTCTCCAAAAAGAACTGTCTCAAAGTCACCATTGGAGCTAAGACTCATGGAGAACTAAGAGGGCTGGTTTGGGCGTGTTTCTTCACCAAAAATAGTGGGTTTCATTCTCATTGAGGTTTGGTATCCATCCTTGAATCCTCTTTCATTCAAGGAGTCATTTCCAAAATATTTCAAAAAGGGTTTTCATACTTTATTTCCTTCTATATTTGATTTTAAGCATGAGTCTTATTGTAAAAGTGTTTCTACGATTCAAATGGGTTTATTCTAGTATTAATTGATGATTTTAATGTAAAAACCCTAACTGACTCATGTCTATGCATATTTCAAACTCTTAGTTTAATAAATGGGTTAAATGAATATGTTTGTGTAGGGTATGAACTTTTGTTTCCTTATGTTTTTATTATAATTTAGATACTGCCCTCAGGGACTTAGTATAATTAAATATTGAGGAATTGGTTATAGGTAGTGATGTATTGGTTAAATGGTGAGTTACTTATAGTATATAATTTGTATTATAAATTGCTCTTGAGTGGTATGGTCCACCTTCATGGTGGCGGTGCTTACTTAATGAATTTGATTATACATAGTATGTATTGCAAGTTTTTCTTTGAAGGCCTACTATGTGAAATGAGGTGATAATAAAGATGATTCTTATATCTTGTTTTATGAAGCTTGAATGGCATGTTTGAATAAGATTATGCCTAAATGAAGTATATGATTATGTGAAGCATGTAAAGTGTGTGATTTGATGAATGAAGGTCTAAATCATGTATAGAAGATAATGTAAAAGAAATGATGCTTATATGCATTATGTGATCACATGTACACACACTTAGATTAATGAATAAACCTAAATTGATTAAAAATAGAAGTTTTGAGGTGGACACTCTTCGTGAGTTGAGATGAAGTGTTTAGTAGAAACCTCACTACCTCCTAAGAGCTTTCTAAGATAGATTGGAGGTTGAATGCCCTTCGCGAGTTGATATGTGGTGATAAATAGTTATCCTTAACCTAGAGTACATAATGTCTAGAATCAGTGGGGGGTTATACCTAGCGTCGAGATGATATGAAGGAGGGTTGGCTACACATCCTGAATTTAGAAATTGTATTCCAATGTACCTCTTGAGATGATCACTCTTCGTTAGTATAGAATGAGTCACTTAGTAGCAATCTACTGATCCCTTAACTATGTTTCCTCATAGGTGCAACTATTGGGCAACCAAGATAAAAGATAAGATAATGACCTTACTCTACGCCTGTGAAGATCCCTCATCCGATAGGGGTTAATATGGGAATTTCATGTCCTGCTTTAACGTTATATGTGAATGAAGCTAACCCCCACAAAAGTAATGAATATACTACGTATTTTAAGAAAGTGTGCTACTTAGGGTAGGTAGTGGAATAGGACGCTATACATCCATTGCACTAGGTAGGCATTCGAAAGGTGAGTCTTGGTGAACCTCATATGAATTGAATAAACTAAGTCTCCTTAAAGAACGTACTACTTTGGGTAGGTAGTGGAATGGGACACTATCAATCCATTTCACTAAGTAGACCTTCGGAAAGGGGATTCTTGTTGCCAAGCCGTCTAAATGAGTGTACTGCTTTGGGTAGGTGGTGTTATGGGACTCCATCTACTTATTGCAATAAATAAGCATTCCAAAAGGGAATTCTTGGTATGTTGTTTGGGTGTTCTTCTAATGTCTTGGAATTGATTGGTGGCTTGTTCTCTCGAGGTGAGTAAGCCAAATAGGGATAGTCTTGAGGATCACTTTGGTGTGTACTGAAGGAGGTGTATGTTTACTTCCTTCATGTCTTATCTTAGTGAGTCTTAGGATGACCTTAGTTAGGGAAACTCCAACGGATATGATTTCACTTCCTCTTTGATTTGGCCTTGGGAGTTCACTACAACGGAATATGTTTACTTCACTAATGCTTAAATGAGTTCACTGTAATACGTTGAAGATTTAATGTAAAGTGCATCTTTTTGCTAAAATTATGAGAATTCTTCACTAAGTGTTAAATGATGTTTCTTATGTTGTTTTGTTCCTAAATTCATGAATGTTTTACCCATTTAGCACAAATGCTTATTTTACTAAAATGTCCCCTTTTACATGTATTTTCATATGCCATACTTAGTACTTTATTTTTTCTAACCCCATACTTTTCAATACTCAATAAGTATAGGTCGGAAGCTTTTGAAGACTAGAAGGTGAAGCTTTGGAATCTATTCTCTCAAGCCAAAGTATGTCCTCATATATTCGAGGGCATAATCCTATTTTCTTAGTTTTAATCTTTAAGACTTATTATGTATTTCTTTTAATGTAAAGGGACGTGTCTCTAAGATATTATGTTGTGTTTTAAGTTTTCTTGTGACGATGAGATTTTTCAAGTATTTATGAATTATTTCTGTTTATTATTTTATTCGTGAAAAGTTTTAAATTCCGCACTACTTTTCATGTGTTATATAATGAGCGAGCATTAAAGGAATTGTACAAGACCCTAAAGGGTTAAGTATGCCCGGTCATGATACAAGGGTTCTCCCAATATTCTAGGGGTTAATTTTGGGTCGTGATAGTCTTGGTATTATAGCATAACATTATGGGAAATAGTTTATGGTCTAAAAGTCTCACAAGCCACGTCTATTAGTATCTTGGTCTTTGGTGTGAGTCGCGACACATCCATGGACAAGAGTCTATAAGATGATAGAATTTTCTCTTTCTTCTCTATTCTAATGTCGTATCTTAGAGTTGAGTTATATCAATTGTCTTTTGTCAACCACTTCTCTCTGTGTTTATACGACATGAATACGAGGAGATCCACTGCTAGAAGAAAGGAGAGAGGTGTATCTAATTAGAGGATCTCTCCCCATGTTTGCCAAGTTCCTACTTTTGTCCTAGAGAAAGAGAATGAGAAGGTTCTCCTTCAAGAACCTTAACTACCACCGAAACCTCAAGAGCCTCAAGTGCCCAAAATACCTACTATGCCTCAAGCTCCATTTGTTGAAGGAGATATGGATAATGCGGAGTGTAGGGCCGCCGTAATGATTTTGACCCAACTCACGAAGCCTCAAGCCCATGTCTTCAATAATCACTTTGATGCCTAAGATAATCAAGGAGTTGGACCTCAACTTTCTAAAATTAGGGATTTCATAAGGGTGAACCCTCACACATTTCATTGAACTAATGTGCATGAACATCCATAATGTTTCATATATGAGGTGTTCGAAGTGGGTGATTCTATGGGCGTGACCCCTAGGGAGAAAGCGGAGTTAGTTGCTTACCAACTTAAGGAGGTTGCTCAAGTGTTGTTTGAGCAATGGGAGGAGTGAGAGCCACTTAGAAAGATGTCCTGTTGATTGGCAGGAATTCAATGAGGCTTTCCTAGATAGGTTCTTTCCCTTAGAGTGGAGGGAGAAGAAGATGGTTGAATTCGTGAAATTTCGTCAAGGGGGGATGAGTATGCAAGAGCACTCTCTTAAATTCACCCAACTCACTAAGTATACCCCAACCATGGTAGCCAACCCTAGGGCTAGATTGAAAAAAATTATTATGGGAGTGTCTATCTTGGTGGAGAAAGAGTGTTGTATGGAAATTCTTCTTAAGGACATGGATATATCTAGGTTCATGGTGTATGCACAACAGATTAAGGAGTCAACAATTAGCGAGATAATGCAAGAGAGAGGATAAGAGGCCTACGTCGGATGATTATAGTCACCAAAAAACTAAGAATATGTTCTCTCACCAAGATTCTTCCATGGGAAACAAGGATAGGGATCCAAAACAAACTTCCCAAGATGGTAGCCATACTTTTGAAAGGGCAAGGTGTACTACTTGTGCGAAGCAACATTTCGGTTGGAGTCTTGCCGAAATAGATGGTTGTTTTAGTTGTTGTAGCAAAGGACACAAGAAGAGGGACTTCCTTAGCATCAAAGCAAGAGGGAAATATTTCAATCAAGCTTCCCTAGATCGTAATGCTCCAAAGAAGAACCTTTCCTATGGTGTGGCAGCTAGGAAGGATAACTAATCCAGAGTTGATAGCCCCGGTAATTCTTTACTCTTTATGATTGTTGTTTTTATGTGATGAGATGATTTTATTTGTTTTTGTATTTCATATGATCATGCCTTATTGATGAATTTCTCAAATAACGGATTTTTCAAATTTTAGCATGTTTGACAGTGTAACAATGATGCTCACTATAAAAAATATTTGATTTTTGAAAAAAATTGTCATATCTTTAATTGAAGTTTCAATGTGTGTAAAAGTTTTGTATATGAGCATGTTTAATTTCGCATAAGGTAGCTCCTCCATAAATGAAGGATAAGGGTGAGTTTTGAAATTGAGAGGTTTTGCTAAAGTTGCTTATGTTGTAAATTGTTTGGAAGTGTGAATTTGTGCTCCTATTGGTTGATTATTTTATCATGAATGTTAGATAATTATTTTAATTTTATATGTGTACAAATGGAGTCCTTGATGGTCTTAATGTTTTAGTGTCATTTCAAGGACTAATGTTATTCTATGCAGGGGAGAATGTAACGCCCTAAAACAAGCTAATGTGAACTAGAGATTCGTGATGGTTTATTGATTTAATTTTATGTTTTAATGAGTTATATTAGTTTACTTAGTCAGTCAATGAACATTGGTTAATTTTGGACGTCAAACGTCCAAGAACGTTCATGATGTTCGAAAGGTGTGTCTTTAAAAGTGCTTGTGTATCGTAATGTTTTAAGTGAGTTTTACGTGTTTATTTTGAATTTAAATTGATTTGGGATGTTCCTTATACCTATATGACTATACGAGTTTAAAGACCGGGAACGACCCCACCTAGGACTCACAAGGGGCCCTAGAGAAGGACCCAAGACTTAAGCCCAAAATTGTCTGGCAATGGTCACCAATGGGACTTGATGACTGCCAGTTGACCAATTTATGGATTTTCCTCTTGGTCCATCTATTCAACCTGCAGGTATTCAGGTTTTGAGGGTCGCAGACCAAACCAACGAACCCTGACCAATGGGGCGTCGTTTGATACACGGTTTGTTGGGTGAGAGTCGTTAGTGTTGCCTGCAAAAGCTGTCTCTCCTGGTGCCTTTACTTAGGGTATTTTCTAAATTAATCCCATGTTTTTTCTGACCATAGGATGATATATTTTGGGGGTTTTAAGTAATATTAGATTAGTTTTATGTCCTTGACCTAGACAAGACCCATCACTTCAAATATTTAAACTCCCTCTCTAAAGAACTGTCTTAAAGTCACAATTGGAGCTACGACTCAAGGAGCTATGATCCATGTGGTTTTCCTTCTCATTGAGGTATGGTATCCATCCTTGAACCCTCTTCCTTTGAAGGAGTCATTTCCAAAATATTTCAAAAAGGATTTTCAAACTCTACTTTCTTCTATCTTTTATTTTAAGTGTGGGTCTTATAGTAAAAGTATTTCAATGATTCAAATGGATTTCTTCTATTATTAATTATTGGTTTTAATTTCAAAACCCTAATGAACTCATTCATACACAATCATATTTAATCAATTGCACTAGGCAGGCATTACGAAAGGGGAGTGTTGGTTAACCTTATATGAATTTAATGAACTAAGTCTCCTAAAAGAACGTACTACATAGGGTAGGTAGTGTAATAAGACCCTATAAATCCATTGCACTATGTAGACCTTTCGAAAAGGGACTCTTTGTGCAAAGCCTTCTAAAAAAGTTTTACTACTTACGGTAGGTGGTGGTATAGGACGCCATCTACTCATTGCACTAATGAGGTATTCTGAAAGGGACACCTTCATGTTTTGTTTGAGTGTTCTTCTAATGTCTTGTTATTTAGTGGTAGATTGTTCTGCCGAGGTGAGTAAGCTAAATAGGGTTAGTCCTTAGGATCACTTTGGTGTGTATTGAAGGAGGTTTGTGCATTTACTTCATGCCTTACCTTTGTGAATCTTAGGATGTCCTTAGTTAGTAAAACTCCGACGGAAATGAGTTCACTTCCTATGTGATTTGTCCTTATGAGTTCACTACTTTAGAATAGGTTTAGTTCACTTTAATGTCTAAAATGAGTTCATTGTAATATGTTGAAGGTTTACAGTTAAGTGCATTTTTTTGCTAAAATAATGAGAATCCTTCTCTTAGTGTTAAATAATGTTTCTTATGTTGTTTAGTTTCTAAATTAATGATTTTTTTCCTTATTTGGCATGACATTTATTTTTGAAATGTCCCTTTTTATATGTATTTGCATATGTCATACTTAGTACATTGTTTTATACTAACCCCATACTTTTCTATACTCTATAAGTATAGGTTGGAAGCTTTTGAAGACAAGAAGGGGAAGCTTGGGAATCTATTCTCTCAAGGAAAAGTATGTCCTCATATATTCGAGAGCATAATCATATATTCTTAGTTTCAATCTTTAAGACTTATTATGTATTTCTTTTAATGTAAAGGGTCGTGTCTCAAATATATTTTTCCATGTATTGAGTTGGCTTGTGACAAAGAGTTTCTTTAAGAATTTATGAAAAATTTCCTTATATTATTTTATTCGTGAAATTATTATAATTCCTCGGTACTTTTCGTTGCCTTATCTAATGAACGATAGTTAAAGGGCTTGTACAAGACGCCAAAGGGTCAAGTATACGTGGTCATGAACCAAGGGTTATCCCTAGATTCTATGGTGTACTTTTGGGTCATGACAATGATATATCATAATTAGGTTATAATACATTTTAATCTATTCATAATATCCAAAAGAAATCATAAACAAATCATTTAATAACATCATTTTTATATTTGATTAAATCCACTTGAAAACTCAACTTTTGAAATCAATTTGATGGAACCCTTTGAGGAAAGAGGTCTCGAAGGTGAATCAAATCACATACCTTACTAATTGATGAATATTTATGGTGAAACTTGAATATTTGAATCCCTTAAACCCTCCTATAGCTTTGTCTTCAATAGAGTTCTTCACTAGAAAGAGAAAGAAGAGAGAAGAGAGAGAATTTTGTTCTGTTATTTATGAGAGATTAGATTAGTCTAATCAGGTGGAGGTCTTTATATGGGGTGTTAATTAACTTAATTAGGATCCCCTAACCCCTAACTTAAGACATCACTCCATAACTAATTAATTAAAAATAACTTAATATGTGTAGAGAATCAGTCCTTTACAGATGACACCACGATTGACGGATCGTGGGTTAATCGACGGCCAACCCCCCCCCCCTTCCGTGCACCAAATCCGTAAGTTAGAACAGAGACTCTGAAAAAGAGTCCCTTGAAGGATTTTTCAATGCGTTGGTAGACATAATCCATCGACGCCCTGTCAATCCACACACGCCACGTCGATTCCCTTCGTGGGTGCACACTGCCCGTGCAGTCCTTGACCCCAAAATGCATGGGTCCTCCTCAAGATCCCTTGGTTTGTCGTTAGGGAGTCTCACCCAGACATTATTATAGTTAATTAACTTAACACATGATAAACATCCTTCCACCAATTTTCATGATTTCTGACTTCTAAAAGCTGGTCAAATAGGCTAAGGCTTGTTAGTACCTACTTCAACTAGTTTCACGATGTCAGGGACGTTTTGGTTTCTAGACTTCCTTAATGACTTAAATTCATTAAAATTGAAATTAAAAAAGTTTCTAATCCTTATGACACTCATGTTAGGCTCTAGAACACGTCTTAAATTCTCGAAGTGTTACAGAACCCCCTAGAAGTAACACGTACTTGACCTCTCGGATGTCTGATACAAGCCCATAGTCATCATTCAATGCCTTGTCATAGGTAAATTTAGTGGATTGTTTAAAAGTTTTCATAGCACATCATATACTAGAAACATCACTATCATTAATTAAAAATAACACAAGCACATAGTTAGACTCTGTGTCTCTTTGTCATCTTAAACACAACAACATCATAGTAAAATAGGGACACGACCCACTAAAGTCATAAAATAATATTTAAGCTATTGCAATATATTAATAGCAAATCCTTGAACTTAGGATCTATTTCATTGAGCTTGGGAAAATACATATCAAGCCCTTCATCTTAGAGACATCATTCAAGCATCCATAACCTACACTTTGTGTAAAATATGAATAATAATGTGTTGGTATAACAATGCACTAAGTATGGTTACCATGCAAAAACACACATTTAAAGAGGACATTTTTACTTTGAAACCATGCATCATGCCTTTTGTGAGACTTCAAAAAACTTGATACAATAAGTGTCATACAATTCACATACTTAATATATACATCTACAATGGTCATAACATCACACAAAGCCACATATTACATTGAAGGTACAGTTCATTTGATTTGCAGTAACCTTTTTTTCATTCAGAGTAAACTCATTCTTTCTTTAACGCCTTAACTTCTCAAGTAACCCTCTAGTGATACTTGGTGCAATGTATAAATAATGTCTCATTACACTATCCACACTCCACCATCACCTTAAGGCCACAAGTTAATCATACATTCAACCTTCATTAACCCATCACATACATTCATAGAATCATTTCATATAGTAACACACATACCTCACATTTGACCCAACATACTTCATGGACCACATAGAAGAACTCATTACAAGACCACAAAAAAGTCATGACTTCCAACATCATCATAATAAGACAATAGTAAACACTAACATACTTGGACTTCACTTCACAAAGACATCATAAAACTCTACTCATAATGTAATTCTAAGCCTACTAATGCAATGTACATGTGAAGTTTCATAACTTCATACATAATAAGTAAACCTACAAAGAGACTACAAGCCTTAACATGTACCTCATACATCAACCATATCAACAACATGAATACCAAGTATTAGTTTAAACATATATACACAAGAAAAACATTATGCATACAAGGTAAGACCTCATCATATAGACTCAATAGGACTCATCCATGCTTATCACAATTACAAGTAGACAACATTACAATGTCATGCATAAGAAACATAAACATATAATATACAATAGAACACCTTCCTAAAGTCCCATATGCTAACCTATACTAAGCAACTTCCCTTAGTTTATCCTAGTTAGGGTCCATTATTTTACTTCCATACTTAAGGGAAACTAAAGTATGAGAGAAACTAATACCATGGGTGCTAAACAAGGAAATTGGTGTTGTAGAACCTCAAACTAAAAGAGGTGCTCTACCTTGACAAAGTAGAAAATTAACATCATACAAAGTGGAACCCTTCTTCTTCAAGTTCACTCGGTATTAAGCTAAGTTCTCTTTATTGAAAATCTTTTATTACATTTTTTTATAATGGTAGGAAAATTAACCCCCCATGTACTTAAATCATATGTCATAGATAACAGAGTCCTTTCATTAACATACATCATCTGACAAGACCTTTCAAAATGGACATAATATTTTTAAGCACCATGCAATTTAGGATACAATTGAGAACACATTTCAAGAGATTTTTTATTTACTAGATCATTATACATGCATCATATAGATGTTTTCATGTGTGTGTGTACATATATGTGAGAAAATCATTCAAATAATTACCATTGTACCACGTATGCTCATATTTCACTTCATTCATGCATAAGTGTATATATGTAACAATATGATCAATACTTTCATGGAAACACATTTAGACATTATACATATTCATACTTCATCATATTATTTCCTTGACATCGTAGCATATAAGACATGTTCAGAACATACTCAAAAATTAATATATATATATATATATATATATATATATATATATATATATATAGATATATATACACACACACACACACACACACACACACACACACACACATAAACACACACACACACCACACACACACACACACACACATATATATATATATATATATATATATATATATATATATATATATATATATGTTGTATGTATAGATTACAAACCTAGGAACAATTTTATCAAATTGGACATGTGCAATGCATAGACAAAGGTCCCATACCCTTGACAATACTAGTACACCTATAGAGTCATCCTAGTTAAGCGATACATTCAACCATCATGGACATATACTTTACATGCATAGTAGTAGATCTTAGTGCATATGAGAATTAACCTTTCATTAGGCAGCATGAACTTATACTACTTCTAAGCTTGCAGAAGGTTTGACTTTTTACTTTAGACAACATGATCACATAAGGGCTATCAATTTCAAATTGAGTCAGCCACCCGCTTAAGACAACTATTCACATCCATACATAGATCACACATCATAATTTAGCATAGGAGAGAAGATAACATTACATTGCCTCCAAGACTTCTAACCTTGATTAAGAACACAAATTCATATAGGGGTACATATGTTGGGATCGTACAACACAAGAGTATTTACTCATTACTCCTGTAGACCATATATAACCCGAACTTAGTCTCTCACATGCTCACAACATTAGCAATACACCATAGATCATAATGTAGTATGGAAGACTAGGCATAATATTTCACATTGGGTGATCGTCACACCATACATTCATAATAAAATTGCCTTCAAGGACATGATAACATGAGATATACCTTGACAATAAAGTAACACTGCCACCATAAGCGGAGCATACCACACAATTTCATAAAAGGCCAATTCAACTATCAATTCTATAGAAAATAAGAGGAAGTAGGATAAATTAACCAATTCTCAAATGTTAGATAATCGTTGATAAATACTCATAATTCAACATCGACAAATGTATAATAAATTAGCTAAATTTATCATAACATAAACGAATTCATAACTTAATTACTATAGGTTAAAGATCAAATTAAAGACCTTACATCATTACTTCTATAGAAAGTAGGCGATATATGTCAAGCATACCAAATGCTAAATCTTGATAATTATTGATAACTCAACAAAAATTTACCATTAATTTGAATTCAAAACAGTATCCAAATATACAATAGATAAACGAAATCATAATCCATAATCATCTCAATAAGATCACATTTGCCACGTCATAGGCTAAATTGAGTTTTTAAGAGGAGCGTGGGTTCATCATGAAATTTGATTGAAATTCACTTTAAAATAAGTATATAAACATCAAATCATCATTATCATACTTTTTAAATTAATTTTGAGAAAGAACACATTGCTAGATTGAATGACAAAATTTTTATCATGAAATCTCTTTGAAAACATTGGAAGGAACTCCTTAGATGAAAGGTTATGTAATATCTATAAAACCACATAAGTGAAAATAGAGACTAACATCTTCTTAATGAGGTTATAAGGTTCAAAAATGGTTTATAATTTGGTAAAGAGACAGTTTCTAAGGATTAAGGTGAATTGGAAGTCAAACGTCAAGGGACGACCACGACGTTTAACGCCTAGTCACCTATATGCCTTATGTGTCTTTATGTGCTTATGTGTATGAGTCATGAGATTACGGGGTCCTTATATAATTTATTATATTTTTGTAAGCAGTGTGTTATGTTTAATGTGGTTTTGAGGTCAAACGTCCTAGAAAGTACATGACGGTCGAAAGGTTTGCCTTGAAATCACCTTGTGTGTCTTAATATGTTTCATCGAGTCTTATGTGTTCGTTTTTGATGAAAATTATGTAAGAGATCCTAAAATCGTATAAGATCATATTTTGTTTGAAAACGTCAAGGTAAAAGTCATCAAGGACCAACCAAGGGTCCTTGAAGAAGGACCCATCATGGAGCCAAAGGCTATCTAGACCAGCCATATACGACAGAGGCAATCGACAACTAGTAGGCTGGTCGACGCCCCGTCGATGGTAGCATAGGTAATGACATATCCTAAGGATCTTAAGCTCCCAAAGGCAGAAGGTGTCTAAACCAAATAAGGTTTATCCAGGACGGCCCGTTCATGGACCAATGAGCCATCGATGGGCAGGCGTCGATGGTGAGTGCAACCTGCACATTTCACTTTTAAGTGAAGGGTTGCGTTGGTAAATTCACTCCATGTCCAAATAATTTGTTAGAAAGTCTCCTAGGGGCATTCTATTTATTTCAATATTGTTTTTAAGTCCTAAACACCTAGATGAATTCATTAAAGACTTCAAGGGATATTGAATCTTGGATGTTTATTTCTCAACATATTTCTCTCAATTTTCAAGGATTAACATAAGTTAAGGTATGGTTCTTCATCCTTGAAACTCTTTTCTTCAAGGATACAAACTGAAGTAATTTCTAGAGTCTTTCAAAGATGAACTTGTCCAATTTTTGAATCCATCAATGGGTTCTTACATAAGATGTTTTGAATAACTATATATTGATTGAATTGATGTTAATTAGATTATTTTAACCTAATTAATATATGAACCCATGTAATTCATGAACCCTAGTTTTTACTACTACGTGGGTGACTTGACGTCTTAATGCTTATGAATTCTAATGTAGTTTCGATTTGCTATTAAATGATGTAAGAATGTATTAGATTGATGTATAGGATTTATTAGATTGATAAATCAATATTGAATTAATTTATATTAATTGGGAATTATTATTTTTGTATTGAATTGATTATCATGGCCATTTGTAAGGGCCTTTGAGTGTTGTGTTGGAGTATTTAGCTATGGATTGAAGTGGTGAGAATTCATTGGTGGTACGCTGCCCTAGCTATCTTTGTTTTAAATAGTTTAAGTATTGAATTATGTTGTGAGATATATAATCCACTTATGGTGGTGTTGCTATGTGCTTTACTTATGAATGATGTGGCCTCGTCGGCGTTACTTTATGAATTATGATGATTATAGCCTTACGGCATTACACGATATATTATGATGGTTTGTGTAGTGATTTATGTGAAGTATGATCATATATATCTGCATGTGATTAGTGTGAAAGTATGATCATATTAGACTATGATTATGTCCTTATGTGTGTAATCTTAGGGTTGATGCATGATTCTTCCTAATTGGATATATGAGTCTTGTAATGGCTATGTTTATGGTCTTATAGTTGTTATAGGGTGACCTAAAATTGAATTTTGTTTTTCTTGTGTTCTACTTCAAAAGATATGATATATGTGATAAGGTGTAATGTGATTGGGTTGTGAACTACATATGTAACATCTTCATATACTCCTTTATGTAAATTAATCTATGATAACAAAGGTTAGGCTGAGTGAGTATAATGTGGGAATTAGTTTTAGTTAAGTATGAGACTAGAATACAAAGAAACCTTTTATATTCCCAAAGCATGTGCCTAAATAGAATGTGTCCAAGTTCTACCATTGGCAAGTACAACACTATTTATCGGAGTAGATTATAAGTACGGATTCAATGCCTTGCTACTGTATTCTATGTCAATTATTGCCTATTCTCTACACATGGGATACCTACTAGTATTGGAGAATTTCTATGATGGGTAGGTGGTTGTATGGGACGCTATATACACATTGCACGATTAGACTTTGAATATGTTACTGAGTGAGTCCCTAGGTATTGTTGAAGACCCTTACTTGAATGTCCTTATGTTATGATTGCCACTTGAATGAACTAATAACGATAATGACTTGAGTTAGAAAACATGTTCAATGAATAAGTACTTATCTAGAGTAGTTTAAGGGTTGTCTAATTAATTTGTGAAGGAGGCATAGGAATGGTCACTTCATATCCTACTTAGCGAAATCTTATGAAATATTCTAGATAGGGAAGTTGGTTGATACATTTGACATGATCTAAACTTAGGTAGTCTTAAGGATTATTTAGGTTATCTTGGAGAGGGTGTAAGGGTGTTCTCTTCTTGAGTTACTTAAGTAAGTCTTTTGATAATATTTTGGAGGAGAAGGTCATATTATATGTATGTTATTGTATGAAGTGAGAATGATCTTATCCTCGGTACTCTGAAGGATCTCTTATGTGTGTGTGAAGGAATCGTATGGGCGGTCACTTCAAAACTCACTCAAGTGTACCTCGGAATCACCTTTGGCAGGAGGATCTCATGTTAATGTTTTTGGTGTATTGTAAGTGTATTTATGTCATTATAGGTGGTCTTAAGGATCATTTAGGTTTACATAGTAAGGGTATATGGGCGGTCTCTCTTTGTTTTTCTTAAGTGAGTCATAGGATAGCTTTTATTGAGCGGGTTGCATGCTACATGGGTTCTCGTTAATGTTAAATTAGTTCAGTTTGATGTTCAAATTAGTTCACTATTACATGGCTTACTTTAGTGTAATATTTCTTTAAATGTGGTAAAATGTCTATATGATGCCTTATATGTTTCTAAGGTGTAAAATGTTGTTCTGTTGCTTATATTATGATGTTTTAATCAAAAGAAGCAAATTTCCAATAAATGCCTCTTTTCATGATTTTATGCATTAAGCCATACTAAGTACAAGTGTTTGTACTAATTCCATACATTTTGTTATATCTAAAGATGTAGGTGGAAGGTGAAAGGTTGCGTGAGGCAAGCTTGGAATCTAGCTATCCTTCAAGCAAAGTTGAAGCATTTCCTCACTTGACTCGAGAGCCTAATCGTCTTTAGAGTTTCTTATTTCAAAATATTATAATAGACTAAGTAATTCTAAATTTCGATCGTATGGGTTGTGTCCCAAGTATTTTACAAAAGTCTAAGGATGGCATATATTGAGACATAGATTTTTCTTTTATTTTTAATATTAAAGATGTTATAAGATATTTCGTTTGAAAATTTTTTATTCCATACTACTTTAAACACATGTATGCATTAAATGATGTTAAAGAGATTCTACAAGACCTTTCAGAGGTCAAGTACGTTGTCACGTGCCCTAAGAATACCCTAACTCTTAGGGTATACATGCGGGTCATGACATGTCATATTAGCTGAAGGATCACCATAACTTCTACATGAAGAAGCCACAAGAACATGATAATGAATCCATGGAAATCCAATCTACAAGTTGTTCTTGAGCTTCATCTCCACTGTAGGTTTCTAGAGAGGTTTTTTTTTAGAGGGAAAGTCCAGTTATTAATAATGAAGTCTAATTGTTTTTTTATATTTTTAACCAAATTAATATACCAAAAAATAAAATAAAATAACAGTCTAGGTTCAGGTTAGGACGTGGGGAGAATTTCCCATTCACCCCTTTAATGAAAAGTGTGTCGGCAGTGAAGTTGCCAGGTTTCATCGACGGGGCATATCTTATCGACGGGCTGTCCGTCTGTCTTGTCGATGGTAATTGAGGCTCCAATCTTTGGAATTTATGTTCTCATGGCTATGTTTTTATATATGGTTCCATCGATGGGGCATAGCCTATAGTACGGTCTGTAGTGTTAGGCGTAGATTGATACTGCCAAGGACGTGTCTAGGAAGTGTTTCGGGTCCTCCTCGAGGGACTTTTTTGGAGCACTTGGGTAGTAGTGCCTTGACGTATCGACCGTAAATACACACTTATATATGTTAGTGTCCATCCATACATGTTTGAAAACCAAACAACTCACGCAACACATCAAAACATATTTACCAATATCAAGTGCGTCCAAAGGCTATCTTTCGAACATCTTGGACGTTTGACTTACAAATCACTTCGAATCAAGTATGCTTACTGTAAAATAATAAATTAGAGTATTTCAAACCATTTTAGGCACATGTGAGGATCTAGGAACCTTAATTAACTTTGAGGGCCCTTACAACCTTTATAATAAATTGCTTAAAAAATGCATTATTGAATTGTTGAGCATGCTTCAGTGTAATGTAATAGAAATTTTGTTAAAATGTATTTTTATGAGAAGTTTTTATAATGTTTTAAGAAATTATTTATATGACCATTGAATTATGTGAAGAAGGAATTTCCTCTTATATGGTATGAAGAAGTAGAGTATTATTGCATGATCAGTTGTAGAAGTTGTTCCTACTTTCTCATTTTGTTTTGAGTCTAATTATTATGTAGGGTTGGTATTTCTTCTATCTATGGGTATTCTATAAGGTGTGGTATGGTTATGGGATGATAGTCTTGAATTTTTATCTCTACATGGTGTTAAAAGTGTTTTAGTGTCATTGAAGTATGAATCTTGTCCAAGTGGGGGAGAATGTACGACCTCTAAAAATTAACTAGGTGAAACTAGATCCTTTAATGTGTTCCATGACTTTAAAAAGTCTTTAAATGGTTACTGATAGTATTTTTGAGTCAATGTGTAGAGTTTTGAGGTCAAATGTCAAAGACGTTTGAATATGTTTCCTTTAGACATGCTAGTGTGTCGTAGTGTGCCTTTGCATGTTTTACATCTCGTTGTACTTCAAATTTATGGGAGAGATTCCTAACTACTAGAGGTACGTATAAAGGTTAGAAACATCAAGGCACGACTGCACAAGGACCACCATAGGGGTCCTTGAGGAGGACCGAGCTTGTGCCTAGAAGCTGACTAAGGCAGTCCCTATCCACGACTCTGCAAATGACGCCCCGTCTTCCAAGGAACGGTCTGTCAATGGGGGCCATTGCTACAGTTACATACGTGATCTTAAGCCCCCCAAATAGGAGTCTCTATCCCAATGAATTGTTGCCAGTACAGCCCGTCGCCTAGTCGACGCCTCGTAGATGGGCCTGTCATTGGGGTCTTCAATTTCTTGCAGACTCTTAGCCAAGACAAAGTAAATTTGGGTAATTAACCTAGCATTCTAAAAATACATTGGGCGAATAATTAAGGTCTTTTTTTTATTTTAAGTAACTTTATAATTCTAGAACCTATAATATCAAAACCCAAACTCCAAATAAAATACTATATTTGAGCTTGAAGCAAGGTTGAGGCTAAGCGATTGATTTCTCCATAAAATATTCATCAATTTAGTGTCTAATCATCAATCAGTGGAACACTATCTAGGGGATCCACCTAGATGATATTAAGATGTGTATGTCCTACCTTGGCAAGTAGGATGACGTCCTTTAGGTGTGAGGGGATAACACTGGATTCCATGTTTAGCTCAAATGTTCTATTGGTAGTTATGTCAAAGTGTCCCCAATGTACAATGAATGAATAAATGATGATGATTAGAAGAACGCTTAGTAGGACTAATTAAGGGGTATCACTTAGTGTAGGTAGGGGAATGAGACTTAACCTATACATTTCACAAGTCGGCCTTGAAGGGAGTTGTAGGAGGGGTTCTTTCTCTCTCTCTCTCTCTCTCTCTATATATATATATATATATATATATATATATCTATATATATATATGTGTGTGTGTGTGTGTGTGTGTGTGTGTGTGTGTGTGTCTGTGTATGTGTGTTGCTCTTACATGATAATGATTTCATTTGTTATGCATGATGTTTATCTAAATGGTTATATATGATGTTTGACTACACTTATTTTGAAATTGTATGATTTAAAGATAGTGTTTATGGTAACTTTGCTAGTTGACTTGGTTTTTGAGAGGTTATGGGTCTTCATAAAGACATTGCACAAGTTGTCTTGGATTGGGGTTGTGAGTAAGGTATTGTGGAATGCTGATGAAAGTTAGTTTACATATGAATTTTGTATTATTAACTTTATAATGATTTACTATTGAAAACGAATACTGATATGGTTATTTGTTGTTGTGCTATGGACTTTGATATGTTTGAATGTGCATAAAGGCTCTTAAAAGTATATTTACCACGTTCATACTAAAATGTCCCTTTTTCATATTTCCTAATATTTTTCTTGTATATATCCATACTAATACATTAGGATTGTACTAACCCATATTCTCTTTAGCTTTATAATAATATTTTTTCGGGCCAAGGATGATTCCATTATTCTAGCTTTACTATTTGACTATGTCTTAGACAATGTTTATTTCTTATCTTTTGAGATTTTACTGTAAGTTCTATATGACAAACATAGTAATAGTGTAACGGATATTTTCCAAACCTTCTATTCTGCTATTAGATGGTTATTGGTGAGACAGTAGTAGACAATATTGATAAATGAGAAGTCTATATACACTTCATATGTAAAATTTAAATTTTTCCATATTTTCTTACATATAAAATGCAATGATGTATGCTAAGGACTTCTTTAAACACTCTAAGAAAACAAAGACGTCTGTTAAAACTAGGGGTGCTTCTGGTAGTAAAAAATATTTTAGAGCCTAAGGTTGAAAAATATTAGGAATGATGTCTCAGAAAATCATTTCTACGTAAAGTCTTGTTCATAATTGTTAAGTGCGCCAGACTTATGAAGGAGAGGCTATGTGATTCCTAGGAAATTTTCACTTTTTTGTTATTATTGAAGTTATGTCTCGAGAGTCTTGACTCTATGTGTCCTTTTCTTCTAATACTTTACTTGTGGTTATATGCTATGACTACTTGAACAGAAGTTGAAAAAAGGGTTGAAAAGGATATTACTAATGCGCCAGCTCCACCCTAAGATAACCGAACTCCTCATCAAGAGGAATTTCCTCTAGTTGGCCAAATTTCAGTGAATCCTCTAATCATATCGGATATAGAGATCAGGGAGGGTTTCCTAAAATTGTCCCATGTCATGGTTGCTCAATCTCAAGACATAACAACTCAAGATCAAGTTATGACGGGTCAAGCGAACCGAGAAGTTTCACTTATGTGAATCAAAATGCTAGTATCTTGGCTTCACGTTTTAGGGACTTAACAAGAATGAACTATCCTACGTTCTTTGGGTTTAAGGTCAACGAAAATCCCCAAGACATTCTATATGAGGTTATAAGATCTTTTATTATATTGGGTCATTTAAAGTGAGAAGTACAAGCTAGCCGCATACCAACTAAAAGATAGCTCAAACCTGGTACACTCAATGGAAGGACAATAGGGCTTTGAGAGCGGTTCGCGTATGTTGGAAAACTTTTAGGAACACATTTATTTATAGGTTTCTTTAATGGGATAAAAGAGAGACAAAACTTAAAGAGTTCATCCATCTTCGACAAGGGGGTATGAGTGTGTAAGAATACTCTTTGAAATTAATCAATTTTTTCTAGTATTCTTTTTCTTTGGTGTCCAATCCTAGAGATGAGATGAGTTTTTTTGTGACCGGTGTGTCGGATGATCTTGTGGAAGAATGTCTGGCTGCAATGCTTCATGAAAACATGGACCTTTCTCATTTGATGGTCCATGCTTAATAAATTGAGCAGATTAGTCTTAAGAGTAAGAATACGGATTCAAAAATGGTGAGGCCCCATAATGGATTTACTTCCAAGGGTAGATTTGAAATCCAAGACAAACTGAAGTTTAAAAAGTGTTTTTCCAACCATTTTCCTTCAATTTTTTCCAAGTCTAACAAAGATAGGGTTCCTAACCCTAATCCAAAAAAGGGAAAAGGTGGTGGGTCACATGGTGAGAGCCATAGTTTTACCAAATATTGCAAGAATCATGTGGTGAAAAGGTTGATGGGTACATATACTTGTTATGGTTATGGGAAAAGTTGTCACATCGTGAGGGATTGTACCAATACCAAGACTCAAGGAAGGGAGGGTAATCAATTTCAAACAAGTTGTCAAAATTCTGATGCTACTATGAAGAAGTGTTTCTATTCTCTCCGCTCTAGGGGTGATCAAGATGATTCTCCCGATGTTGTAACCGGTATGTTACAAGTATATTCCATCAATATCTTTGCTTTACTAGATCCCATTGCCACCTTATCTATTTTAACTCCAATAGTAGTTAAAGAATTTCACGTGCTACTCGATGTCTTATTTTAAACTTTTTCAGTTTCTACCCTGGTGGGTGACTCTGTTCTAAAAGAGTTTCTAGGAGTTGTCCCATATTATTCTCCAACGTAGTTACATAAATTTTTTTGGTAGAACTCTTTATGTTAGACATTGATGTCCTATTGGGGATGGATTGGTTGCATACATGTTTTTCTTCAATTGATTATAGAACAATAGTAGTAAAATTTAAATTTCCAAAAGAGCCCATTTTTAGATTACAAGGGGTGTATCTATAATATTGTGACGGTAAAGGACCTTGAGTCCAAGGCTCCCCCTTTAAGATTCTGTCCCCTTAGTGAAGAATGTTCCGAATGTTTTTCGTGAATACTCAACTGGAATTCCTCCTTAATGGGAAATAGATTTCGAAAAACATTTAATGTCGAATACTCAACCCATGTCAATTTCTCCCAATAGGATGGCTATGGCCGAGTTGAAAGAGTTGAGGCTCATCTCAAGGATTTTCTTAACAAGGGTTTTATACAACCAAGCATATCTCAATGGGGAGCTCCGGTATTATTTGTGAAAAAAGAAAGATAGGTCTCTTAGAATATGTATTGACTACCGACAATTGAACAATATTACTATAAAGAATAAGTATCCTCTTTGAAGAATTGATGATTTATTTGATCAACTCTAAGGTGCGAGTTACATTTCAAAAATTTATTTGAGGTAGGGTTATCACCAACTTAGGGTGAGGGGTGAAAACATATATAAAATAGCTTTTTGAACTATGTACGATCATAAGGAGTTACTACTTATGTCTTTTTGTCTAACAAATGCCCCGATGGATTTTATGGACCGTATGAATAGAGTGTTCCAAAATTATCTTGACTAATTTGTAATTGTCTTTCTTGTTGACAACTTTGTATATTCTAAGATTGAGGATGAACACATGGTTCATTTGAGGATAGTATTTCAATTCCTCAAGTAACATCAACTCTTTGCTAAATATAGTAAGTATGAATTTTTGTGGAGATCGGTTGTTTTTCTTGTTCACATTATTTAAAGTTAGGGAATAGAGGCTGATATGGAGAAAATGGAGGTTTTTAAGAATTATCCTAGAACCTTGACTCTAACTTATATTAAAAGTTTTATATGTTTAACTTGGTATTATAGGAGATTTGTTGATGAATTTGCATCCATTGCTTCACCTTTAACAACCCTAACCCAAAAGAACATTATATTTGAATGGTCTGAAGCTTGTGAAAGGGGATATCATGAGTTAGAAAATAAGCTTACCTCTGCTCCGATTTTTATCTTACAGGAGGGTACCAAAGATGCATCTCGACTAGGTTTTGGTTATGTCTTCATGCGACATGGAAAGGTGATACCATTTATATATAGATAACTCAAGGTGCATCTGAAGAACTATCCAACTCATGATCTTGCATTAGCAGTTGTTGTGTTTTTTTAAACAATTTGAGGCACTATTGATATGGGGTACACGTGGAAGTAATCAACAACCATAAAAGTCTTCAATATGTGTTTACCCAAAAGGAGTTAAATCTCCAACAAACAAGATGGTTAGAAATCTTAAAGGATTATTATATGAGTATCCTTTATCATACCAAAAAAGAAAATGTGGTTGTGGATACGTTGAGCCGAATGTCCATGGGTAGTGTAGCACATGTTGAAAAGGGTACGAAGGATTTAGTTAAAGATGTTCCTAGGTTGGACCGGTTGGGTATTCAACATGAATAATCTCCAAAAGGAGGTTTGATGGTTTGTCATAATTCTGAGTCATCTATAGTGGTTGAGGTGAAGTATAAGCAACATCTTCATCCCCTATTGATTCAATTAAAGGAATCGGTACTTAGTAAGCTCAATGAGTCATTCTCCCAAGGTAAGGATTGGGTGCTTAGGTACAAAGGTAGGGTGTGTGAGCCTAATGTGAATCACTTGAGAAGGGAACATTTCGGAATAAGCCATGGTCCCCATTATTTCTATCATCTGGGTGCAACTAAATTGTATCATGATCTTTAAAAGGTTCATCGGTCAAACATTTTGAAGGAGGAAATAGTGTAATTTATGGCCAAATGCCCTAATTGTCAACTATTTAAGGCCAAATATCAAAGTTTAGGAGGATTAATTCAAGAGATATATATTTATACTTGGAAGTGGGAAAACATCAATATGGATTCTTTTTGTGGGTTTGCCCCATATCCGTAGACAAACTCATTTAATATGTGTGATTTTTGATAAGTTGAAGAAACTTGCCCATTTCCACCTCGTCAAAGCTACTTATTCAGCAGAGGACTATGCTAGGTTATAGCTTAATGATATAGTGAGGTTTCATGGAGTTCCTTTTTCGATCATCTCGGATAGGGGTCCCAAATTACCTTCTAGGTTTTGGATTGCATTGCAAAGTAGACTAGGTACGAAGATGAAAATTAGAACAAAATTTCACCCTTAAACCGATGGTTTGGTGCAACGAACAGTCCAAACCTTAGAAGCCATGTTGAGGGATTGTCTTATTTACTTCAAGGGTAATTGGGATGATCATGTACCGTTGATTAAATTCTCCTATTAAAATATCTATCATTCAAGAATCGCGATGGCACCCTTTGAGGACCTTTATGGCAGGAGATGTCTATCTCTAATGGGTGGTTTGAGGTAGGTAAATTTTATCTAATAGGTCCCGAAGCTATACTTGATGCTATGGAGAAAGTCCAACTTAAGGGAACGTTTGAAGACAGTTATAAGTCATCAAAAATGTTATGCCAACAATAAGAAAAGGGACCTTGAGTACTTTATAGGAGACATGGTTTATTTAAAATATCACCCATTAACGGGGTAATGAGCTTTGGAAAGAAGGGGAAACTTAGTCGTTGGTATGTGTGCCATATGAGGTTGTGAAATGCATCGGAAAGGTCGCCTATGTATTTAAACAACTTGCATTTGGACCAGTCAATTCGTTTTTTCATATGTCAATGATCAATAAGTGCTTAGTTGATCTGGTTTGTATCCTTCCTCTAAAAGGCTTAAAAGACAATGACAAACTTTCATATGAAGAAGTTTCGGCTGAGATATTGGATCGACAAGTAAACAAGTTGAGGAATAAAGCGCTTGCTTCCGTCAAGGTCCTCTAGAAGAACAAACAAGTGGAGAATGATATTTGTGAGTCTAAACATATTCGCACCTTTTCTAGTAAAGGTTGAGGTAGTAACTTCTCTAAATTTTAGGTCTTGAAGGGTCTTGTAACACCTCTAAGACGAATTAGGTGAAGCTGCAGCCTACCAAATGTGTTATGGGTTATAAGGTCCAAAAATATTGTATTATAGTGTTTTGAGGCACTATCTAATGTTTGGTTGTGTTTGTAGGTCAAACGTCCAAACACATCCATGACATTCGAAAGTTTTGCCTTGGGACGTACTTGTGTATTTTAGTGTCCCTTTGCATTTTTCACGTGTTTGTTTTGGTTGAAATTGATGTGATTGGTTCCTAGTATGTATCCAAACGTATTTGGGTGGTAAAAGTCCGGGAAATACTCCCCGAGGACTAACTTAAGAGTCCTTGAGGAGGACCCAACTTGTGGTTCAAAACTTTCAAAAAGAAGTCCTAACCGACCAGGCTAATCAATGGATGGTATGTCCATCGACACCCCATTGATTAGGCGTAGCTGTATAATTCGCATGGGGTGATAAAGTTCAAGAGCCTCTGATCCAAACCACGGACAAGGAGGATGGTCCGTTTGTGGATGAATGAGGTGTAGCGTGGTCCATCGTTTGGAGACCTGCAGATTTTCTGCAGGGTCTCAGTCAAGCCAAGGGCACAGTGGAGATTTAATCTACTATTTTGCAAACGGTTTGGACAGTTACTTACTTTTGTTATGGGTATTTTAATTAGCTTCATAAGTCGAGAACCCCAAGTCAAGTCTTTATTTCAAAATCAAACCCAAACAGCTTGAAGCAAGGTGGGAGCTTGGAGCTTGATTCCTTTATCAGTTCTCTTTCAATTTTGTGGCTACTAATCAATAAAGGTATGGTGTTTCATCATTGAATATTCTTTTCAATAGATGAATTTTCCAATATTGTTATCTAGCCATGGGTTGTTGCGTAAATCATTTTGAATCAATTAATTATGATTAAATTGAAATTTATTGAATTATTTTATACCAAAACTCCATGAACCCATGAAAATCATGATTTCCTTATTTTGGTTATATTATGTGTGATTTAATCATATCACTATTGTATGAATTTCTTGTGTACTTTGATTTGGACTATTGAACTATGCAAGAACCATATTAGAATTGTATGTAGGCTGTACTAAATTGATAACTATCATATTTTAGTATCTTGAATCATTATATATTTTTATTATTGGGTTGAACTGGTGACTATGGGTATTTGGTAAGAGATTTTGTTGATTGAATTAGTTTAATTGGCTATGGATTGGAGTTGTTATGTTGACCTAACCTTCTTCTATATTGTGTAGTGTAGGTGTTGCAATTGTGATGTTTTGTATGGTCCACTTATGGTGGAAGTGGTTATGCGTTATACTTGTGACCAATGTCGTCTCGTCATCATTACTTTATGAGTTATGAAAGAATATGGCCTCATCAGCATTATTTTATTAATTATCATATTATCGTGTAATACCTTTGATATATTCAGTGTGAGGATGTATATGATTTATGTTCTATGTTAAGCCAAAGCATGTGTTCTTCTAGTTAATGATAGGTGTCTATAGTAGACTATTGTGATGCGGTATGCTTTGTTTCGTGATGTTGAAGTATGAATCTTCCTAGTTGATTATATAAACATTATGATGAGTTATGTTGATGATTCTATATGAGAGTTTAGTGTTACTAGTAGTATACTTGGTCGTCCCTATATCTTACTTGAATGATATTGTACATGTGATACGATTATGATATGTGTGTCTTGTTTAAGTAGACCTAGTCCCTCTACTTCATACATGTAGGATGTGAGTATGACTCTTTACATAGTAGGCTAAAGCACATTTGTCATGAATAAGAGTATGTGATTGAAAAATTCTCTTGAACACTGTTAAGAGGGTCATTTATGTGGATTCAACCTAGATAGAAGGTTATGATATCCTTAAAATTTAAAGTTGTAACAATGTCCTTCTTGTCTGAATGATGGACTTAGGGGTTGGTTGGCTGGAAAGACATGAAATCATCCTTATGAAAGTCATGAATCTATCCTATTTGACAATTGTGTGGCAGACCTAGTGGATCCCGTTTGATAAGGTGTACTATGATTTTGTTTTGCCTCTATATGGTACCTCTTCATATGGCCATATAAGAACAAAGGCTAGCACCGAGAGAGTACACTTTGGGTGTGACTCTGATTAAGATTAGAATAGAGTACAAAAAAACCCTTGATATTCCTTGACCATGTGCCTACATAGGATGTCTCCTAGTTCTAACCTTTGCAAGTAGAACAACATCGTAGACTTCAGATTCCATGCATAGCTACTATGGTCTATGTTGGTTATTTCCTATTATAATAATGTGGGATACATTCTAGTGTTGGATAAGTTTCAAAAAGTTTAGGTAGTGGAATGGGACACTATCTTCATTGCAAGAGTAGGCTTCGAAAATGCTAGTGTGTAGGTTCCCTAGGTCTTATCCAAGACGATAATATTAAATCCTTAATTATTTAATGCCTTTTATATGGTCTTATGAACATAGTGACTATGTTAAATGCATGCAAATAGAAAATTACTTATCTAAAGTAGCTTTAAGGATTGTAGGTAAGGTTAGAGAGGGTGTACGGGCAATCTCTTCACGTTTTACTTAGGTGAGTCTTAATTAGCTTTAGGTAGGGGCTTTAATTGAATATAGTGAATAATATTATCATAGGAATCCTTGAGGATATCTTAGGTGTGTGTGAAGGGGTTGTATGGGCGGCCGCTTCATGTCTCACTCAAGTGAGCCTTAGGAGGACCTTTGGTACGAGAGTCTTATGCTTGTATGGTATGAAGTGATGATATTCTATATTGTATAATGTGAACTATATGTGTTTATGTTTACTTGTAAGTGACTCATATACTATTCTTATAATGTTTTCTACAAAAAGAGCTTTTTTTGTACAAATATCCTTTTAGCATGATTTTAATTGCGTGTAAACATACTTAGTGCTTTCTTATGTACTAATTTCATATATTTTTTCTTATTTCTATAATATTCGATGGCATTTTAGAGGAGTCTTTGAAGTGAAGTTTTTATAGTAGCATTAATGCAAGAAAAGTTTTGGTCTGTCCTCAATTGATTCAAGGACATCATTATGTTTAGCTTTCATTGTTAATGACATTGTAAGAGACTTAGACATGGACAACTGGGGGATCGTAAAGATGCCTTGGACATGAAGGAAGATGACATCTTTGACTAGCTACTGTCCAAGGCACACGAGATACTTCACGACCAATGGTGCACTTAACGAAATGAAAGCCTAGCTTGTGGACTTCCCTTAGTCATTTCGGAAAAAGGTTTTTTTTGGAAAGGCTACTTCCTAAAGCACCACGAGCCACTTGACGGGTCGTGGTGCATTTTCAAAGTAGGGGGGAAGGTTTGTGAACTTTGATGAGAGGTTTTTTAGGATTTCATGTTAGGTCAGCTATTGCCTCACACTCCACGACCACCACCATGAGTCGTTAATGTCACGATCCACATGCACATCCTAGAAGCTAAGGAGTGCTTGGTTCATGACATGGCATACTTGCCCTCTCGGAGGTCTTATACCCTTTGGTATCGTTCATCGCATATATACACATGAAGGGTGGTGCGGAATTAAAACTTTCACAAACATTCGAGTAGTCGTTGAAAAACTTATTTATATAAAATCCAAAGGAAATACTATGTCTCATATCATCAAATCTTAGACAGAAGAGTACTTGCAAACACGGCCCATGCAATAGAAATATAGTTCTACTATGTTTATAACAATACTTTAATATGAGAAATAACACACATCTATTCCCTCGATTCAAATAAGGACATACTTAAACTTGAATGAAAGATCCTATTATCCAATATTTAGCTCCCAAAAGCATCTTCACCTATTAATCACTTTAGATATACATAAAAGCATGGAATTAGTACAAACAGATGTACTAAGTATGGCATAATGCATAAAAATAATAAAAAAGGATATTTAATGGAAATATGCTCCTTTTAATATAAATATCATACTATAAGAATAAGAACAACATTTAACACCTTAGAAACACATAACATAGAAGTTAAGCAATTTATCACCTTTTTAAGGGGAACTTTACAGTAAGCTAATTCACCGTTACAGTGAATTCCTTAACTGTTACAGTTACAGTAAAGACCTTTAACTTCCATTGAGTAATTTCTAGCATGTAATTCACCCAGTAAAGGCTATCCTAAGACTCACATAAGTAAGGCAAAGAGAGACCTCCCATACACCCTCTCTAGGCACACCTAAGTGATCCATAAGATTATCTATAATGAGATACACCCACTTACGATACACCAAACCATAGAAATGAGATCCTCCCACCAAAAGTGATTCTAAGAATCACTTGAGTGAGTTGTGAAGCGACTGACCATAAAATCCATTCACACATATTAAAGATATCCTTTAGATTACCTAGGATAAGATCATTCTAATTTAATACAACAACATACATGTAATATGACATTCTTCTCACAAAGGATACCAAAAGACATACTAAAGTAAATGAACAAGGGAATGTCCATACATGAACCCTTCAAGATTACCTAAGTAATCCTTAAGACTACTTATGTTTGGATCATGTCTACTTAGTCAAACAACTTTCCTAACTAGAGGGATTCTTAACTACTCTAGATAAGTACTTATTCATTTAACATTCTTTCTAACTTAATTCATTAAATTCATTAGTTAATATAAGAGATATTTATCACTTAAGGTCATTAAAGTAATGGTCTTGGAGAAGACCTAGGGACTCTCAGTTACATTTTCAAAGCCTAATGTGAATTGTCTAGATAGCGTCCCACACCACTACCTAAAATTCATAGAACTTCTCCAATACTAATAGGCATACAATATGATGAGAATAGGCAATAACGACAAAGACCATGGTAGAAAAGCATGGATTCCGAAGTTGTTACCTACTCCGATGGAGGGTGTTCTACTTGCCAATGGTAGAACTTGGACATATCCCATGTAGCACGTGGTTAAGGAATATGAAGGGTATCGTTCCACTCTAGCCTCGTTCTTAACTAGATCTACTTTCCTTATCATACTCACTCGGTGTTAGTCGGTGTTCTTATAGAGTAATTTATATTAAGGATCATATGAAGGGGTTCCATATCAGTTCACAACCCAATCACATTCACCCTAACAAAGATGTCCCCTAGAATGCCTTGCAATGGAGATGAGGATAACATCATCACTTTCCTAAGGATTATATGATGTCGTTCCAACCAGCCAACCTTAATTCCATCATTCATACAAAAAGGATACCAATACAACTTTCGACTTCAGGGGTCATAACCTTACCATTAAATTTAAGGTTTCACATAAATGATTTTCTTAGCATCGTTCAAGGTCTCATGTTATTCATACATACAAGACTAAGAGGCTTTAGCATACTAAGTCAAGACATCGCATATTCACATTAATACATGTATCGAGTAAAGGACACAAGTATACAACATAAGACACACCAATGACTTCACTTTTTCACATAGAGCATGTCATTCTGGAAGTACAAAGGAATAACCACTATCAATAATTCATCCTATACACTACTATAACATCATCAACATAACCATCATACACTAATATAGTCAAGTAGGAATAATCATGCATCAACTCTAAGACTGCACTTATAAGGATATAGTCATAGTCTAAAATGATCACCTAACAACCTCAATTGAAGAATACATACTTTCACATTACTCACATTGTCACATCTGAGTTTGCCCGCAGACGTAATCGGCGTCAGCGTCCTCTTTGAGGACAAATACTATCCTCTTAGTTTTCTTTATTACATTCATAGGTCAAAAAGCAGAAAAATTTAAAACTTTTCATTACATCTACTTGGAGGTTTACATAGACCTCTATACACACACACACATACACACACACACACACACACACACATATATATGTATATATATATACGTATCGAGTATACATAGACCCTTCGAATAGGAAGACTTCTTTGTCTTCTACTTTTATTGCACATAATTATATAAAAGTTTGAACATAGTCGTTAAAGATTGTCGCATGTCATAACCATCTAACAAGATTAAAAATTTGGTCATAGCCCATACATCAATGTAAAGAGAGCCACATATAGGCTTTATACAATTTGCACTCAAATGAAAGGAGATAGAACATAATACTCTTAAACCTAAAACAAATCCATAAGCTCGATATTGGCATCGCCTTCTGAAAGTAAGGATCTACCCACTTGGATGAATAAGATAGTCCAAGTCTTCTTCAAAGTCGTCTGAAAGAGCCCTCAACAACCGAAACTTAAAATTTTTGGGAAAAAAGGAGAAAATGGGGTTAGTACGCCACTTGTTATAAGTATGAGACCATCCGCACATATAATATCAAATCATGCTAAAAGGGACATTTCATTAAAACATGCTACTTTATTCTTGAAAAGCATTATGCACAATAAAGAAAAACATACCAATGTACAAGACATATTCATCAATTTCAAGTAAGTAACATGTGTGTCAACATACTTAAATTCATAATCTAATACAACCCTATCATTAAGTAATTACATCAAAGGCATGGATAAGTTTTCACCATTTCATAATAAAGCAAGACTACTACTCATGAATCCTCATCAAGCCAACAAGTGAAATGACAAAGAAAATCCCCATAAACTTACTAAATAAAGTGACTCAACAAGCACCATGACTAATATTCCACTTCACATAATATAACGTTTAGGATACAAAACATCATACTTTTAGAAACATAGACCAATTACATGTTCATAAGGATATCAATCACCATATAATGTCATGTACATGTAAAGTCATCATACTATATTTTGCATCCATTATTATATACATACATAATATTAACTTTCTAAAGCTTTCATCAAGGCATACTAGTGCAAGGCATAGGTAGAGTCCCATACCCCTACCTAGACTAAGTCAAACCTCTCAAGTCACGCTAGTTATTTCATACTTCATGCTTCATTTAAGTATAGGGAACACTTGCCTTAACCGACATAGACAACAAGAGCCAAGTATGGAATCCAGCGTTGTAAAACCTTAAACTTGTGGAAGGTGGTCTACTGGACAAAGTAAAACCAAACATAAACGTAGCTTTCTAGGTTAATCCACTAGCTAGTCTTCCTATGGGGGCAACACAGTTCAAGAACTAAGAAATAGGTAAAATCCCTTACATACTACATGAAAATTGGGGCCTCCTCTCATGGGAATCCATTTGATGAGTATCCCTCATTGGGGATTTAATACAACACGTAGAACTATAGGGTGAATCTTTCTCTATGGGATGTCATCACCTCCCATTTTCAAGTTCACTCGGTGGTAAGCTAAGTCCCTTTATTGAAATGTCTTTAATATCTTTATTAATCATCATAGCTTATTGTAGGTCATAGGGTCTAGACCTTGTTTAATCATCATCATCATAGCTCAAAAAGAATTTTATGAGTATAGTCCTTTCATCACAATTCATATAAGTGAGGTTAACACATTTCATATTCATTGATAATAAGGAACATTGGTAGTCATCACCATACTTATTAACATTTAAATCTTAATCAACCTCACAACCATGGTAAATACATTTCACTTAAACATTATAATAAACCTATCAGTTCTAATACAAGGCATACTCTAATACAACATCATGATTAATCACACGTAATCATAATTTGAAGAAAAGAAAAGAGATTGCAAATCTTACCAGGTCTTCTTCATAATTCATCAACAAGGTCTTACCATAAGCCCTTACTTCAACCCAATTAGGTCATAGCATAATTATAATTCAATAACAAACATGGTAACACCGATAGAAGAATCCCAACATCACAATTCAATACTAGATTATAGCTTAAGACAACATACTTAGATTAATTCACAGCTTACTTCATAACGTAGATCATCTTATCAAGAACTAGCATGATAGAATAAAAATCACCCTAATTTGTTCATGATTAGTGTAAAAACGTCATCTAGGAGTAATTCAACCAATAACAAATCCAATTGAACCAATACAATCTACTTCATGTAATGATCAAACCTAGGGTTAAGGGTTAAGTGTCATCTTCTACGAACTAGACCAAATCATCAAGATATATCCTAATTAAGTTATAATACATGTTAATATATTCATATTATCCAATAGAAAACATAAATAGACCAATTCATTAACATTATTTTTGAGATTGAGAAAGACCCAAATGAAAACTCAACTTTAGAAAATACTTTGAAGGAACCCTTTGAGAAAAGAGTTCCCAAATGTGAATTAGATCCAATACCTCTATTTTATATGTAGAATTAATGGTGAAAACGCCGCTTTACAGACCCCAAAATCTTCCCCTAGCTTTATCTCCAATTCTGACTTCTAATAGAGAGAAAGTAAAGAGAAGGAAGAGATTTTTGTTTTGAGAGTTATAATTAGAGTAACTGGGTTTGGTTCTCTATATGCGGGGTTAATTATATTAATTAGACTCCCCTTAATCCCTAATTAACCACAACACCCCTTAACTAATTGTTTCATATTTGGTAATAACGTGCAACAAAAATAGGTCACTCAGCCACGAGACCCCGTCGATGCCTCGTATCTCAATCGACGGACTAGACCACCGTCCTTTACGCACATCCGTCAATAAGTTCAAAGAGAGTGTAAAAGAGCCCCTACCATGAATTGGATAACTGTCAGTTGACAGTTGGCATTGATACCGCGTCTATTAACACACGTTCCGTCATCTGCCTCTCGTTGGTGCACACTACCCAGACTATTTCACTCCACTTCCAAGGGTCCTCCTCAAGGCCCCTTGATTGGTACTTGGGGAGTCTTACTCATAAGTTTCGACCACGAGTCAATTTAAACACATGTTAGACACACTTCCACCAATTTTCATCAAATTTTGAATCATACATCTAGTCAAATATATTTAGGCACGTTAGTACCTCCTTGAACTACTTTCAAGACGTCAAGGGCATTCTTTGACGTTTTGGCCTCTAGACTTCCTAAATGACTCATATTAATTAAATGGACCTTAAAACAGTGTCTAAACCTTATTACACTTATTTTAGGCTCTAGAACATGTCTTGGACTTTCGAAGTGTTACACACATGTATATAGATATGATTATAGTTCACTTAAATAACTACATAAAGCATCATCGTATATCAAGTAATTGCCGACAAGGACATGATCATCATAATACATAGAGACACACCAACTAGGCCACATCATTAAAATAATTTTGCCACCATAAGTGGACCATACAAATCACAATACAATTCAAGAGCTAAATTACATAAAATAAGGAGAAATAGGGAAACGTACCACCAAACCAATCTCACCGTTTTAGTTTATAACTAAATTATCCAATTCAATACCAAAACACATGTCCATGATCATCAGTTCAACATAATAAACATAATAATCAATGAAACTAGGTCAATTCAATATAGATTTATCCATTTAAGAAAGCCTATACATCATTTCAATACTATTATTACATCATTCAATAGCACATTGAAAACTAATGTAGAATTAATAATTATTAAGACAATATCAAGTCCACCACAAAGTAGTCAAAAACTAGGGTTCATGAATTACATGAGTTTATAGGTCAATTGAGTTAAAATAATCTGAATAATTTTAATATAATCAATATATAATGATTCAACAACCTTTAACGCAAGAATCTGTGGAAAGATCATAAAATTGGAGTTCTTCTTTGAAAACTTTAGAAAACTCTTTGAATTTTGGTCTCCTTGATGAATAGATCTTCAAGTATAAAAAAACATACCTCACTAATGTTAATACACAAAATTGATGAAGAATCAACACTACAATCTCAAATCCAAGCTCTTCATTGTGTTTTGGCTTCAATTGAGTTCTATAGAATTTCATAGAGATTTTGGGGTTTTGATTTTGAATAATGCATTAATCTAGGTATTTAGGACTTATATATCCACTTAAAATACCTAAAATACCCCCAAGTAACCGCCCAAATCTTGTTTGTACGTTGGGTGAATTTACAATTCAACCTTCCACTTAACAGTGAAGCTACGCAAGTGAAAGACCCATCGACGTCTTGCCAACGAACGGACCATTTGTCCACAATCGGACCGTCCTTGCTGGCCATCATTTGGGACTGAGACTGGACATTAGGAGCTAGATCTCCCTTGGGTATGTCTTGAACCACGCCTTCCATTGACGGGCCGTGGACCAGTTTATTGGACGTTGATTGCCTCAGTCGATTGGGGCTGGTCTTGACAGCCTTTGGCTCAATGAAGTGTCCCTCCTCAAGGACCCTTTATTGATTCTTGGAGATGTTTTCCTTAACGTTTTTAACCGGAATGTGATTTATATGAATTTACGAACTCCCATATATATTTCATCCAAAATGAACACGTAAAACTTGACAAAACATGCCAAGACATACAATGTCGTTTCAAGGCAAACATTTCAAACGTCATGGACGTTCTTGTACGATTGACCTCCAAATTTGATGAACCTTGACATACTCACTATAAATACTATATTAACTCATATACAGACCTCGTAAGATAATAATAATCATATACACATAAAAACACATGAAGCACATAGGTGACTAGTCGTCGAACGTCCTTGTCGTCCCTTGACGTTTCACTTCCAATTCACCTATTAATTTAGATACCGCCTCAATATCACAATATAAACCATTTTACTAACTTATACCCCAATGAAAAAAATGTTTGTGTCTAGCTTTACCTAAGTCATTTTCGAGTAGTTAAGAACTTCGCGGCTCGTGAAGTATGGCGTGAAGGTGGACGATCTTTCACAACAAAGGTCAAGTTGGACATCAATTTTGCAAGTACAAATTAATGAGGGTTTTTTGTTTGTTTTTTTTTTTGAGTTTGTATATATTTAATTTTAGGTCATTTATCACTGAACTCTTACTTTAAAACATAAAACAAAATTTAAACCCAATTACTCCAACTTCTCTCTACCCCGACCTCCATTAAAGAAACCTACAAGCTTGAAGAAGACAAAATATCCAATGTATGGATTTTTTCACTCTTGATATTCCTTTACCCATGAGGTCCATTAAAAATTGATTTCAATCACCCAATTATAAGGGTTTTCTATATAAGTGTGGGTTTCCTTTAAAATTAAAAATAGTTGCTGAATTGCGACAAATTGTGATTACTTATAGTTAATTAACTGTATATTGTGGTGAATTCATGTTTTTAATTCGAATTTTGTTTTATTCGTGTCCCTTCACCAATTTTCCCCAAATCATGAATCTTGCTTATGAATTAAGTTGAAGTGACGAATGTATTAATTGTGGGGCTTGTTTTAATCATGTTATTTTGATTCATGGACTGAATATTGTCATGTATTATAGAACTTTGATCTCTTTCTTGAAGAATTCATGTACATCTCCCTAACCCTAACCCTAATATTTGGGTCATGTACATTGATGTCTAGACATAATGGTGTTAGTGGTATTCTTGTATAATTGGATATTGGTTGATGAGGGTAATAGGTTTATGGGCATATATTATTGATTGGGAATTGTGTCATGAATTTATTGCATGTTGTCCATTGGTAAGACCTTCAAGGTTATGAACTAGTTTTGTTATTATATAATTGTTGGCTTATCCTTTGTAATGTTGGTTTATTGAGGTATGAATGATGAAGTTGTGAAGGTATGATCATGTTATCAATGTGATGATTTGTGAGTTGAGGATTGGTGCTACTATGTGGAATTAGATGAGTTTGTATATACATCATATGATTATGATATGAATTGATGATCTCCAATTATGTTAGTTTTGAGGAAAGGACATTCTCATCAAATGCCCTATGAGCTATGTATATTATATATAAGGGTTTAATCAATTAGGGCCTACTTTATGAACTATTGTTTATGAAAGGATTAACGGTTTGTTAAAAAGGGAATTTAATTTAGCTACTAGTGAACTTAATAATGAGAGGTGTTCCTTCACAAGGGAAGGGAGGTTCACACTATGTTCTCTCATAGGGTGCAAACTACAATGCTAATTATCATAAAGAGGGTTTCTATTTATGACCTCCTAGTTCTTGAACTATGCGCTCCCATAGGAAGACTAGCTAGTGGATCCACCTAGATGTTATTATGATTTATATATCCTACCTTGGCAAGTAGGATGCCCTCCTTTCAGTATAAGGGGATAACACTGGACTCCATGTATATCTCGCATTGTCTATTTTTGGTTAAGTTATGGTTTCCCTAAAGTAAAATGACTGAATATATGATAATGATAAGATGAACACTAAATAGGAATACATAAAGGGTATCACATAGTGCAGATAGGGGAATAAGACATTACCTATACATTGCACAAGTTGACCATGAACGGATTTTTAGGAAAGTGTATATATGTATATATGTGTGTGTGTGTGTGTGTGTGTGTGTGTGCGCGCACACGTGTGTGTGTGTGTGTGTGTGTGTGTGTGTGTGTGTGTGTGTTTGTGTGTGATGTTACTCTTACATGATGATTGTTTCATTTTTTATACATGATGTTAGTGTAAATGATTATATATGATGTTTGACTACATTTGTTATGAAATTAAATGTTGTAATGATAATGGTTCTGTATCTTTGATAGTTGACTTGGTTTATCTGAGGTTATGGAGCTTCATATTGACATTGCACTTGTTGGATTGGATTGGGGTTGTGAGTAAGGTATTGTGGCATGTTGATGAAAGTTATCTTAAATACTAAATATGGATAATGACTTTTTAATGATGTATTTTTGAACATGAATATTGGATTGTAACTCTAAAAGGATTGGCACTTAGATACTACAATTGATGAAAAACTGGAGCTGGTCTTATGTGTCTTTGTTGTTGTGTTATGGATGTTGATATGTTTGAATGTGAATAAAGGCTCATAAAAGTGTATTTAGCATGTTTATACTAAAATGTCCCTTTGTGCATATTTCCTAATGTTTTGTTTGCATATATCCGTACCTAGTATATGTGGTGTTTACTGCAAATGTCTTCTTCATTTCTACAATAATATAGGTTCGGGCCATTGAAGAGATTCAAGGACAATTTCATGGAAGACTTGATTTTTCCCTATGTTTTTTTGTGAGTCCTCCAGTCCAAGGATGATGCCACTATTATAGATTTACTATTATACTATGTCTAAGACAATGTTCATTTCTTATCTTTTGAGACTTTATTGTATGTTCTGTATGAGAAATAATGTATTAATGTATGTGATATGCCCCAAACCTTGTATTCAGATATTAGATTGTTATGGGTGAGACAATAGTAGACTATGTTGTTAAATGAGAAGTATATGTACATTTCATATGTAAAGTTTTAATGTTTCCGTACTTTTCTTACCTATGAAATGCAATGATATATGTTAAAAGATTTTCTAAGGCATGAAAGAGGACGAAAACGTCGGTTACGACTAGGGGATTCTCCCCGGTCATTACACTAGCACCTTAAACACTTCATCAACGAACATTTGTTGGATCCTCCTCCACTTTGCAGCCAAACAAATTAGGGGATTTATACATCTGAAGTCCTTTATACTTGAAGTGGTTGTGATAGTATTGGAGTTCACTTGCAGCCTGTATCCCTATCCAATTGTGTTGCCAACACTTATATCAAGCTATGAATGGCCGTTGTTATCACCACATTAAACGTAGCTCTTTTTTCAATAGGGACTTGACTATGTTGAGGATCTTGAGGGGGAACCATATCATTCATATTCTTTTCTTCGACCCTCCTACCATTAGTCCTTGTTGTACTCTTAGACTATAAGCACAAGAAGAGGATTAAAAGAATGGACTCAATAGTGTTAGAACTCTTAGGCACGACTAATGAGGAATAAAAATGGCGAAAGTTCTTAAGAATCCCATAGAATCTCTCCTATTTATACATGTGGGGTGCTCCAGACTCATGAACAAGACTCTACTACAAGTGGTATTTTGGAGAAATCATCCTAAAATCTTTCTAAACATTAAGCTCTGATATCAAGTTTGCTACGACCCGGGAGCACCCCCAAGTCATAACTGGCTTATATTTTGAAATATGCATAAAAGGACATTTTTGTTTAAATTTTATTATTATCAAATAAATCCAAATATGCGTACAAAATGAGGAATATAAGCATATTAAACATAATACTAACCGAAAATATAAGAAACCTAGGAAACACTAAAGCAATTCTAAGGATAAGATTTCATAACCCTATCAAAATCTAAGTGTCAACAATAAATCACCTAGTAAATTCATATTTTATAACATAAAAATTATCATAAGCATACATTAAGATTAAACAAACCCTGTTCGTAGTATTCTTACATAGCTTACAATAGATAATCCAAAGTCAACATAATCATAAAAAACCCTACTACAAAGTCCTTTTAAATTCCTACATGTACAATGGTCAATAGAAGTATCATACCCTCCCTTTAAATATGTACAAGCGAGTTCTTACCTTTTCATTCTTTCATTAATTTACTTTTTCATTTACGAAAGATTAAAATAACCGAATAGACCATGTGATCTACATGGAATTTGTTGTTCAACTCCCACACCAAAAAGAGAGGATTTCCACTTGCCTGATGTTGAAACTTTCATTTTATCTATATAAGTTTATCCACTAATCTATACTCCTATGTGAGAACAGAGTTAAGGGACAATGATATTTCTACTAATAAAATGGACCTACTAAACATATAAGGTTTTCATCACATGTGTAATACAACTCAAACGACATAGGTGAAACTATAGACTAAAATTTTTTTCATGAGATTATATGGTACTAAGATGGTTTATAATGTGATAATGAGGTAGTGCCTAATGTATTGGGTGCATTGGAAGTCAAACGTCAAGGCAAAATCAAGATGTTCCAAGACTAGTCACTTATGTGCATCATTTGTGTTTATGTGACTATATGTGTGTTTTATGAGTTAATGTGGTCCTTATATGAGTTATTATAGTGTTTATAGGTAATGTGTCATGTTTCATGATATTTGGAGCATCCAAGAACGTCCATGATGTTCGAAAGGTTTGCCTTGAAGTGACCTTGTCTGTCGCGGCTTGTTTTCGAGTTTTACATGTTATTTTTGGTGAAATTTATATGGGAGGTCCTAAAATAGTATAAAAAAATTCGGGTTTAAAACGTCGAGGAAAATTCTCATAGGACCATCCTAGAGTCCTTGAGAAAGGAACCATGTTGGTAGCCAAAACTGATTAAGGCTGTCTCACCTACGGAGGCAATCGACGTCCAATAGGCTGTTCGATGCCCCGTAGGTGGAGGGAGTTAAACAGTACTTAGTATGGTCTAAAATGAAGGCCAGACAGGACTGTACGTTTGTAACAAATGGTCCGTTTGTGGCCAATAAGTTGCTGGGTCTGCAGTTTGCAGCTTTACTATAAGTGGAAGTAGGAATTGGAAAATTCATCCAACGTCAAAATAAGTGTTTGGGAGGTTACATAGCAGTATTTTAGATATTTTAAGTGTATATAAAAGTCCTAACTACCTATTTGAATATATTCTTCCAAATCAAAACCCCAAATTTTCTAAGAAATCCTCTAGAACTCCATTGAAGCCAAAACTCAACAAAGAGCTTGGATTCGAGATTTGACTTGTCATTCTTCAAAAATTTCATGGATTAGAATAATTGAGGTATGATTTTTGATCCTTGAAACTCTATTCATAAAGGACCCAAAATTCAAAGAGATTTCTAATGTTTTCTAATGATGAATTTGTCCAATTTTATGATGTATCCATGGATTCTTGCATAAATGTTTTTAAATCATTGTATATTGATTTAATTTTTTTAGTTAGATTATTTCAACATAAATAACCTTTGAACCCATGTAATTCATGAAACCTAGTTTTTGACTACTTTGTGGTTGATATGATATTGTCTTAATGCTTATGAATTCTACTATAGTTTTGTATGGACAATAGAATGATGTATGAATTGTATCCAATTGATGTATAGTCTGTCTTAGATTGATAAATATATATTAAATTTACGTAGATTGATTGAGTATTATGATTTTTGAATTGAATTGATGATCATGGCAATGGGTAAGGGACTTTTGGTATTATATTGGATGAATTAGCAATGGATTGAAGTGGTGAGAATGGATTGGTGTTACACTGCCCTAATGTAGCTCTTGGAATATGTTATTATTGGTATGGTCCACTTGTGGTGGCTGTGCTATTTGAATGATGTGGCCTTATCGGCGGTACTTTATGTATTATGATCATTATGGCCTTGTCAAAGAATTACTTGATATACAATGATTCTTAGTGTAATGATTTCTGTGAAGAATGGTCATATCTATCTACATGTGAGTAATGTGAAAGTATGAGTTTCTTAAATTGTAATTACGTGATCATGTTACATTATAACTATGTCCTTATGTGTGTAGTCTTAAAGTTGATACATGGTTATTCCTACTTGACTATATGAGTCTATGATGGTATTACGACCCACAAGTACACCCTAGAAGTTAGGGAAACCCTTAAGTCAAAACAAGGCATACTTGACCTTTCGAAGTTCTTCTACTAGTCTCTTAACTATCAGTAAATACATAACACATTAAAAGTAGTCCAAAATTTAATAATTTTCACAACAAATTATAATCAGGAAAACATCTTTATAAATAGTAAGGATACTCTCATCGTCACAAGTAAACTTACAGACACAACATAAATATCTTAGGGACACGAACCTTTTCATTGAAAAACAATACATAATAAGTCTTAAGAAGTCATAAACGAAGAAACTAAATAAATATGGACTATGCCCACGAATATATGAGGACATACTTAGTCTTGAAAGAGTCGATTCCCAAGATTTTCTTTTAACCTTCAACTTGCTTTCAACCTATACTTATAGAGTATAGAAAATTATGGGTTAGTACAAACAATGTACTAAGTATGGAATATGAAAAATCATGAAAAAAGGGACATTTCAGTATAAACATATAAGTCATGTTGTTTTGATAAGACACTCATTAATCAAGTTACAAGGCATCATTTAATAAAATCATTGAGCACATAACGAAAAACATCCATTTTTCCTTAACATATGAATATACTTACCCTGAACCCACTTAAAGCTAACTCTTCCTATCCCAAGTTATTCTAAAACTCACTTTGGTAAGACAAGAATGAACCGCCCATACAATCCCTTCACAACACACCCAAGTGACCCTTAAGACTACCAAGGACAAGCATAACTTCATTTCATTTAAGAAGTATAAGTTTAATAATAAACACACTAGAGAAGGATTCATATACTTAGGAACTTCACATAAGAAGAATACTCCAAGACAACTCTCAAATCACACTTACTGCAATGTGAAAGTAGTATCTCATACTAATACTTTCACTTAGTGTCCCTCAGGAAGTACCTTAGACTAGGCACATCAGATTCTTCACATAAATAGGTTTCATATCACAAAACATCAAATAAACATATTTCCTTAACATTATACATAAGACCTTCATTGTAACAACCCTAAAAATTGATATGCTAAGTAATGATTAATGTGTCTAGAAAGCCAACGGTTAGACCGGGTTCACACGGATTGATGCGCGTAGAACCATACCTCGGAACCCTTGATAAGTCCAAGCCAAATAACTTGTGAGTTATTTGATAAAGTAAAGGTCGGGTCCAACCATTTAGGACTGTCGAATACGAAGATTTACACGAAGGAGTCTTTATCGAACTTAAAAAGAGGAAATCTTAGGTTTGGAGGGTCTAGTGGTAAAATGGTCTTTTTTCGGCTAAGGGTCATATTATAATTATCCTAAATATATAATTAATTATTTAATTAATAAGGTGGAGGTACATTTTGGGAGAAAGGCCCGAAATTGGGCTCTTGAAGTGAATTCTTGCTTCACCCGGGTTCGAACCTAAGTGGAAGCATTAAATTAAATTATTTTTAATTTAAGTGGATAAATTGATGTAATTAATTTATATTTATTAGTTATTATCTGATTTAAAATAAAAGGAAATCAGATTTTTAATAATTAAATAAAACCTTATTTGACTAAGTCCTAAACTAGACTCCAAATCCTAAGAAAACTCTACTCGCCCACCCTCATCTCTCTCTCACGTCTCTATCACTCTCACTCACGTTTTTCTCTGCCAAATAACGTACAAAAACAGTAGATAAACCAAAGTCTTCTCACTTGAAGAATATACAACGAAAATTATACACAAACAACTAATCAAACACGTTAGGCAAAGAGAGGGTTATTCCATCAAGTTGGTGTTGAAGTTCTTGGATTTAGATATGTGTTTGGATAGGTTGTTTGGGAAGAATGTCGAGGTTTGAACGTCAAAAAGGTATGAGTTCTCTTCTCTCTTGGTCCCTTTCCCAAGAGACACCATAAGGTTAAGACGTATCTATTCCAAAAACTAGGATTGTTCCCCGTTGCATGTCCCTGTCACTAGCTCCAATTGAATCATAGGTTGGTTATATTTGGTGGTAGAAAACTAGGGATAAAACGTGTTTTCATGATGATTATGTGTTTATATGTAAATTTGAAATTACGTGAATTATGTTGATGTTTCCAAAAATGTAACTACGTGTGTATGTGTGTGTTGAGATAGCTATTGTTCATGGTTTAAAACTTGAAATGGCATGATAGTTCTTTATATTTCATGTACACATGTTGATGTAAATGTGATGTTCAAATGAGTTAAAATGTGTCTAATTTGCGGGATAATCTCTTGTCTTCAAAAATACATGAATACGCACCTAAAACGTTCTAAATGCACTACGAAATTCCCCTAAGAACTAAGGTGTAACTTGATGAAAGGATGCTGAAAAACTAAAAGAAAATTTCCAGCTTCTAGTGATAAATTTTGGACGGCAAAGAGGGTTCAAAGTGTTGAAAAAAATGAATTAAAACAAGTGAGGTCATGGAGGATTGAACCCGTGACCTTACCATGTTTAAAACATGAAAAAAAAGAAGTAAAAAGAAAGGTGGTGAAGGAGATTCGAACCATGGTATTGGCTGGAAAATGTAACTTAAAAGAAAAATAATAAGAAATGAGAGGAGTGGGATTCGAACCCACCACCTCTCAATGTTATTTAAGGAGGAGAATAAAAGAAAAATAAAGTGGAAGGCGTGTGGGAATCAAACCCACGACCTCCTAGGCATATTTAAGGAGAAAATTAAAAGAAATTAAATAGGGTTGTGGGGGTTCGAACCCACAACCCCTCGCGCAAAAGAGAGAAATTTAAAGGCAATGAAAAAAAAAAGTCAATGAGGTTGTGGGGTATCGATCCCAGATCCTCTTAGTTTCATTAAGAGGAAAATGAAGAGAGAAATTAAGGGGAAAATAAAATGAAGGAGTGGCTTGAACTTGGGTCCCCAAGCCGTATGGATCAAACTGAAATGAATAAAAAAAATGTATGTGTTGTTCAAGTGATTCGGAAACCGGGTTCCCTTGCCCAAATTCTGTATAGATGCTCAAGTGATTCGGAAACCGGGTTCCCTTGCCCAAATTCTTTATAGATGAACAAGTCACGCGTGAGTTAAATCTTAAAGAATAATGTTGCCCACTTAGAACCAAATCGAGATCTTGGCATACATACAAGATGCATAGGTCTCGTACTACATAATCTTAGGAAGATATGAATCACTTAAACAAACTATGAATGAAGCCTTATAACTTGTATGCATAGAACCATAAGTCTTGCATAAGTTTAAAAATAAGTGAACCTAAGATGTATGTAATGAAAAGATGTAACCCTAGAAGGGTTAAGAACGAGTGTAAAACACACTAAATGGCCAAGTGCATTGGCATACGATTAAATGATTATTATGTAATGTACTAATGAAACCCTAGAAGGGTTAAGTAAGAGTGTAAAACACACAAATGGCCAAGTGCATTGGCATATGATGAAATGAACATTCACGTAAAAAGGGTGAGTAATTATGAAGAGAAAATGTGCTAATGTTGATGAATGTGGTGACGACATGATATGAGCTAATGTAAAAGATGAGTATAATCTTTAATGAGCCTAAGTAAATGCTACCAAAACATTTTCATCTATGAGAGTATAAAGTTAATGAATAGACAAATCTCTATGAACACTCTAATGGAAGTATTGAGATTAAGACACTCAATACTAACTATGAGATGAGAAATCATCTACTGAGCTATGATGTCCTCATACTAGAAGGCAACTTCCATGACGTATGAGTTGAATGTAATGGAACTTTATACTGAGCACATATAGATAAGCTATAAGCGGTGATGCCTTTTTTCAGGAAGGGCAGAGGTTCACGTAACTCTCATGAGATGAGACTGTCCGGCATGCCGGGTATTGATGTCCTTATATATCCTAGTCTTCGAACCTATACTGCCAATATAGGGATCTGGCGGGGGTTAATTCCCATGTATGTTAGCATGTTTTTGGTAACTTTGGTCGTTGATTCCACCTCTTTTCACTGTGGGGTTTCATGAACATGAATTTTATGATTCTCACATGATCTATATCGGTTAAATTTAAAGTTACCAGTGAATGAATGAGGCCAGCCTCAAGTGATGCACATAATGAAACGAACGATACTAAAGGTTTTAGGATAGGATAATCAAGAGTTGAGTTAGACTCAAGTAATGACATTAGTATATTCTTGGTCATTGCACAACTAACTCAATGAAATTCTTAAACTACATCCTAGGTATAGCTGGTATTTACACTAGCCCATGAATGAAATGAAATGAAGTAAGTATGAATGAAAGAAGAAGACTCTGTGTTTGCTAAAGAAGACTCCCTAGTTAAGGTCACATATGTTGAGCCCTCATTTTGGGAAGTCTTAATGTCAATCCCATGATTCCAAGATCACATGGCATATTAATAAATGATATGAACAACGTTATGTGTTTTATGAATTATGATATGTGTTATGTGTACGATGTTGTGTGTTGTGTTCAAAATGTTAAGTATGATGGTCCAGGTTACTCTCATGGAATAACTGTCCTAATCCAAATTTGGAAAGCTCATAAACTTTTCTAATCAAAATTTGGAAAATCACATACTTTGTCTCAGTTTGGCAAGTCTACTGACATGACCTGCTATAATCATGTTGCTGTGAAAGAGTTATTCTTACTCATACTTGTCCCTGGTATGTGCTTGCATATACCCATACTTAGTACAAGTGTGTACTAACCCGATAAAACTCTAAACTCTTAGGTGCAGGCACAGGTTGACGATAGAGCTAAAGGATCAATGCGGCAGCTATCAGGACTTCGAGCATTCATCCGTACTTGGTAGTCCCTCATGCTTTTGAGGATGGTTTCCCATTTAAATTGTAGCTTAGTTGTAGGATTGAGCTATTGAAGTATGTTCCACTAGCATTTATTTCTCGTTTTTGTTCAGACATTATATTAGTGCCATTTTAGCAAGTAAATCTTCATCATTATAATAAACTGTTTCTTTTAATTGATGATCTTAATATTAGATGGTTGATGGTGAACAACTGTATACCTAATATAACGTCTATTAATCATGTAGGAAACAAAAAGTTTTTAATTTTCCGCTACAATTGACCTCAATGAAGTAAGAATGACGTATGTAGGCTCGTTTGTGACCTCTGAGAGGTCAACGATGCCGGTCTCTTCTCCGGCCTAGATTCTGGTCGTGACATTCATCTGAATATTTGGCATAGAATTAACATACTTCATAATCATTAGACATAAAGTCACATTCCTTCTTTATCTTTAGACATATAGTCCTCATAATTCATTTCATCATAAAATGACACATTCATACATTTCATAAAAGAACACACAAGGACTCCCTCCAAATTCTTGCTGGTGAAATGGAAAGATATCGTCCCATTCCACTATTTACCCTAAGTACTAAACCCTTTAGAAGACTTGGTTCATAGAAAAAATTTGTGGGGGTTATATTTAATCAACATATACCATGATAACTAGACGTTTAATCCCTGTATAAACCCCTATCGGATGAGGGATCCCAATTGCCTAAGGTAGGGTCATCCTTTAGCCTTTACCTGGAATCTCCAATAGCTATACCTATGTGGGCGCATAGTTAGGGGATAAGGAGATTTATTTTAAGTGAATCATTCTCTTCTCCCAAGGAGTACTCATCTCAAGAGGTACTTTTGGATACGACATCTCTACTAAGGAAGTGTACCCACCTTTCCTTCAAATCCTCTCAGTGTGAAGCATAACTCCACCATGGAGTCGTAAATATTCATTTACTATAGGTTAAGGGATAGGTACTCAGTACCACATCTTAACTAACAAAGTTTACTTATCCCTAGAGATTACTTGTGGAAACAACATCTCAATATAAGAAGTGCATCCAACCTCCAACCTATCTTGGAAAGCTCATGGGAATAGTGAGGTTGATAGTAAAGACTTCGTGTGAACTTATGAAGAGTGTTCACACGAAAATCCCCCTTTTCATACTATGGGAATAGTAAGGTTGGTCTAGACACTTCATCTCCACTCACTAACTGTCTACCCTACAAATCCCCTATTTCATTCAATAGAGTCTTATTGAGAAGGCCATTCAATAGAGTCTCGTACATACTCTTTCGTAAATTTAATTATTTTATTCATTTTAGGTGTGTATGTGAGAGTACATGTGACAAAACCTTTAACATAACCCTTATAATGCATAACATTGATTTCTAATCTTCTTCACCTTGCATTCATGATAATAATACACTATCATGCTTCACATACACATATACTTCATTAAAGCTTACACCTTGAAGATACACAATCGCAACTTCACTGATATCACATGTATAATCAACATACATTCTCTTCAGTTCAATTTCAATGTCTCAAGGGCATAAATTACATATACACAAATATTCATATACTTCAAGTAAAAACCGCCACCCAAAGTGAACCATACCACTCAAGATCATTTCACAATAAGAACTAATCAAGATTAGGACAACTTACCCTTCATCAAAGACTTTACCACCATTTATAAATTTATTCAAAAATACATCATCAAATATCATTTAAGACAGTACCTTAATCTAATTTTAACATAAATAAAACCATTTTGTAACATTATAAAAAAATGTACATTAAAGCCATTTCATAAGACAAAAGTAGAGAAATTGAATGAGCATGGATTCGTTGGGGTTTTGACCTTAAAATAATAAACTTACATTCAATAATATCATAATACATTCACTAAAATGTTTTCATGAAAGACCCATGCTTAGAGACAAAAATAGAATAGTTTGGAGTTTGAAAACCCTTTTTGAAATCTCTTTTGAATGGCTCCTTGAAAGAAAGAGAATTCAAGGATGAACTACCATATCTTAATATGAAGAAACTCATTAAAATTTGAATAAGAAACCCTTATGCATCTAGAGCCCAAACTCCAAGACCTTGACCTTCAATAGAGGCTTGAGGGGCATTTTTGAATAGGAGAGCTTTTGAGGGTTTTAGGAATTTTTTATTTCTAATTGAGGGATGGGGGTTTTTGATGGGGAATGGGCGTATAATGACCTAAAATCAGTATTCAAAGCACCCCCAAAATACCAACACACCCCACATTGATCAGAAGATTTTAGACAAGTCAAATATCACTTAGCTTTTCAAAATTATCGTCCGGGAACAAGTGCGCGTCCCAGAGCTGTTCCCACAAGACTTTGGAAATAAATTCTTGACAAGCTGGTGCAACGAGCCTGTTTCACCAAAGCACAAACCCTGCTACCTTGGGCAGCTTGCTTGGCCAATGTTTGGGTCCTCCTTGGGGAACCTTAGGGAAGTCCTTGGTGAGTCATATCTGAACATTTCACCCTAAACATTTCCCTCTAGGTGCTACGGTCATCCTCACTGATTTTATATTCCAAAAAATATACATAAAAACATAAAACATACAAGGACACACTAGCACAAACACTAGGCTAGTTTCTGAACGTCATGGTCGTTGCTTGACGTTTGACTTCCAAACTTCACCAACTGGCTTCTAATGCTGAAATACATCATTTTAAATAATTATAAACTTATGGAACACATGTGAATCTATAGTTTGACCTACTTCATTTTTAGGGTGTAACAATACTCCCCCACTCGGAACAACATTCCTCTTCGAATGATATAAACACATACAAGGACTTCAAGGATCCAACTAGAAGCAAACAACACATATCATCAAGGTTATAAAATTCATAGTCAATGCATCAAACTCACAAGGAACACCAACATCATATCATCAATAACTTTAAGCAACACAAGCAAATTGGAAGAAACTCGACAATTCAAAACACACCCTTACTTCATCACTTTCATTTAATTTGTGGAGGAACTACCTTCTCAAACATTAGACATTCTCATCAAATCATTTCAAAGCTCAACATGTAATTACACAAATATTCATATACTTCAAGTAAACACCGCCACCAAAAGTAGACTATACCACTCAAGATTATTTCACAATAAGAACTAAGCAAGATTAGGAAAACATACCCTTCATCCAAGCCTCTTCCACCTGTTATCAAGTTATTCAAAAATACATCATCAAATATCATTCGAGGCAGTAACATAATCTAATTTTAACATAAAGAAAACCATATTTCTAACATTATAAAAAGTGTACAGTAAACCCATTTCATCATCCAAGAGTAGAGAAATTGAATGAGAATCGGTTCATTGGGGTTTTGACCTTAAAATAATCAACTTACCTTCAATAATATAATAATACATTCACTAAAATGTTTTCATGAAAGACACATGCTTTGAGTCAAAAATAGGAGAGTTTGGAGTTTGAAAATCCTTTTCGAAATCTCTTTTGAATGAATCCTTGAATGAAATTCAAGGATCAATTACCATACCTTAATGTTAAGAAACCCACGAGAAGTTGAACAAGAAACCCTTATGCATCCATAGCCCAAGCTCCTAGGCCTTGACCTTCATTGTTGGCTTGAGGGGGTTTTTTGGGAAGAGGAGAGCTTTTGCGGGTTTTAGGAATTTTTTATTTCTAATTGAGGGATTGGAGTTTGTGGTGGGGGAATGGGTGTATAATGACCTAAAATTCAGTATATAAAATACACCCAAAATACCAAAAACACCCATACATTGATTGGAACACTTTAGACAAGTCAAATATCACTTAACTTTTCTCGGAATTATTGTCAAGGAACAAGTGCGCATCGTGGAGCTGTTCCCACAAGACTTTGCAAATAAATTATGGACATGGAGGTGCGATGCGCTTGTTTCACCAAAGCACAAACCTTGCTGCCTTGGGCAGCTTGCTTTGCCAAATTTTGGGTCCTCCTTGCGGACTTTGAAAGTCGTATCCAAATGTTTTGACCCTAAACATGTCCCTGTAGGTGCTCGGGTCATCCCCACTGATTTTAGACTCCAGAAAACACACATAAAAACATACAATATAAAAGGACACACTAGCACAAATACAAGGCTAGTTTCTGAACGTCTTGGTCGTTCCTTGACGTTTGACTTCCAAACTTCACCAACTGACTTCTAATGCTAAAATAAATCATTTTAAATAATTATTAACTTATGGAACACATGTGAATCTATAGTTTGACCTTCTTCAATTTTAGGGTGTAAGAATACTCCCCCACTTGGAACAACATTCCTCCTCGAATGGCACTAAACACTTACAAGGACATCAAGGATCCAATTAGCAACAAACCACACATATCATAACGGTTATAACATTCATAGTCAATGCATTAAACTCACTAGGAACACCAACTTCATATCATTAAGAACTTTAAGCAACACAAGTAAATTAGAACAAACTCGAAAATTAAAATCACACCCTTACTTACTCACTTTCATTTCATTTGTGGAGGAACTACCTTCTCCAACTTTAAACATTCTCATCACATCATTTCAAAGCTGAACATGTAATTACATAAAAATCACACATTGGCAAATGATATAACAACTTTTGAGTAATAAAGCAAATACCATAAGCTACACATTGACATGAGAAATATAGATTAACTACCAATTTACTCATGAAACTATGATATAAAAATGATCATGCAAATTATTATACCATTAAATGCACTCATTTTCATAAGGAGAAAAGTAAATCATACTAATATTCAAGACTCCATATATAACAATACTACTAAGAATATTTCTCTCAATCTTAAGTAAGAATAGAAGGAAAATATAAGATATCACCTACACTCCTATTCAACTCACTCTCCCCCACTTAAGGTAAGCCATCTAAAAAAACAAACAACCATAAGAAACTATAACTTACCAGGGCCTCTATTCAGGATTAGCTCTTTATCGCATTATCAACACTTCATGTTAAAACCCTTACCAAGCATTTTCAAGGTCTCATACTCCATAATCCCACATATTCTCATAAAGTAGAATCTCATACTAATCTTAAACTATTAACATCAAGACTAACAATAAACCTTACTAGTCAAACATAACACCCTCCTCTTGGGATTTCAAACTTAGAAAAACTCCCTTAAACGTAACCTCATTCAACTCTTAGGCACCACTAAACACAACCTAATGAAATAGAAATCCCTTCTTTGGATATAATAAGACATTCATTAATCAAGTTACAAGGCATCATTTAGTAAAATCATTGAGCACATAACGGAATATATCCATTTTTCCTTAACATATGAATATACTTATAGTGAACCCACTGAAAGCTAACTCTTCCTATCCCAAGTTATTCTAAGACTTACTTTGGTAAGACATGAAGGAACCGCCCATACAATCCCTTCACAACACTCAAGTGACCCTTAAGACTACCAAAGACAAGCATACTTCATTTCATTTAACAAGTGCACATTCAATGTTAAACACACTACAGAAGCATTCATATACTGAGGAACTTCACATTAGAACCATCATCCATGACAACTACCAAGTAACACTTAGTGTAATGTGAAAGTAGTATCCTATACTACAACTTCCACTTAGTGTTCCTTAGGAATTAGCATTGACTAGTCACATCACAGTCTTCACATAAATAGCTTTCATCATACAAAACATCATATAAACATTATTTTGTAACATTACACATAATACCTTCATACTTCATGACATTAGGCATAGAATTAACATACTTCATGAGGATTAGACAGAAAGTCACATTTCCTCATTAACCTTAGACATATAGTCCTTATTCTTCATTTCATCATATAATTACCCATTCTTACTTTTCATAAAAGGACACATCCAGACTCCCTCCAAATGCCTACTTATGCAACAGATAGATAAAGTCTCATTCCACTATCTACCCTAAGTAGTACACCGTTAAGAAGACTTAGTTCATAACTTTAATTTAAGAGGGCTAGCTTTAAACGACATAGACCATGAGAGCTAGACAAGGAATCCAGTTATTAACTCCAACCGGATGAGGGATCCCCACTTGCCTAAGGTAGGGTCATACATTAGCCTTTACATGGAATTTCAAATAATTATACCTATGCGGGCGCATAGTTAAGGGATACGGAGATTTCTACTAAGTGATTCATTCTCTAGTAACATGAAGTACTCATCTCAAGAGGTACTTTTGGATACGACCTCTCTACTGATAAAGTTTACCCACCTCTTCTTAAAATCATCTCAGTGCTAATAATAACTCCTCGACAAAGTCTTAATCATTGATTGACTACAGGTTAAGGAATAGTTATTTGTTACCACATCTCAACTAACGATGTGTACTTATCCATAGAGGTTTCTTGTGAACACCACATCTTAACTTAAGAAGCGTATCAAACCACCAGCCTATCTTCGAAAGATCATTTGAATAGTGAGGTTACTACTAAACACTTGATAAAACTTCAAAAAGAGTGTTCACTCAGAAATCACCCTTTTCATGCTATGGGAATAGCAGGGATGGTGTAGACACTTCATCTCAACTGACGAAGAGTTTCTACTCTACAAATCCCCCATTTCATTCATTAGATTCTTATCGAGAAAAACATTCAATAGACTCTCATACATACTGTTTCATAAACTTAATTTATTCATTCATTCTAGCTGTGTGTGAGAGTACATGTGTGAACACTTTTCACATAACCCCTATCATGTATAACATTTATTTCTGATTATCTTAACATTGAATTAGTCATAATCACACACTATCATGCTTCAGATACACATATAGTTCATTTAAACCTAACACCATTTTACAAATTAAAGTTTGTGTGGAAAAGAGATTTTTGAGTTCAAGATAATTTAGGAATATATATTTATTTATTTATTCGATAAAAAAATAAGAAAAATAAATAAATTTTATAACATTTGAAGTTATTTTTTATCAAGAAATCCTAATTAGATTAGAAATTTTACTTTTTTTAATGAAACAAAATTTTCCCTTTTTTTAAAAATCTTGTATTTTTCTTTTTTTCTTTTGCACGTTTTTGTTTATTTTAAATTTTACATATTTGTTTTTTTTTTGTTCTCTGAAAATCTGTTTCTCTCTTGTTCTTCTTTTTTTTTTATTTTATTACATCATTATTTTTATTATATTAATATTTTATAGTTTTTGTCTTCTTTTTTTTTCAAATTATTTTGTACTAATTTTGTTACTCTTTTATTAATTCTTTTTAATTGTGTCTTTTTTATGTTCTATTTTATTATTTTTAAATTTGAATTTATTTTATTTTACTTCTCCCTTTTTATTTTACGTTTTCATATCTTTTTTTTTTTTTTACGTTCTTTTTTTTGTTTTGTTTCTGTTAAAAAAATTTATGTTTTTTCTTATTATTCTATTTTCATGCTTTCTTCTTTTAATTTTTTTTATATAATATCTCAATTTTTACTTCTGTTATTATTATTATTATTATTATTATTATTATTATTATTATTATTATTATTATTAGTTTATAATATTAATCTCTAAATGAAATTTATTTTCCTTTTTATTACAATTCTACTTAGATAGTCTTTCTTTTTGAAAAATCATTTATCAATTATTATTTTTTTATCCTAATCTAACAAGTCTTCGATAAATTCAACAAAAATCTTCTAAAGGGAAAAAAGGCGGAAAGATATATTAATCTATTTAAATTTAACAATTCAATATCATGAAGCGACATAAATTGCAAAATCTATCTATAAAACATAATAATAATAATAATAATGTAACAATAATCAATATAATACATGTGATTTGAAGTATTTCATGCTATTGGAATAAACTTTTCGTATAATTTATATTATTTAAATCACGCGAGAGTTTATAGTTACCTCGCTGCGAAAATTGATACCACAAAAGCGAGCTGTTATCCACGAATTCGGAATCACGATCAAATCTCTAACTCTAACCTAATTCTCAAAAGAAATAACTCATTTTTTTTCTCTTATTGTTTGCATGATTTTTCTTTTCTATTTCTATCAATCTAAGTTTCTCTGTGTTCTATATATTTCTCTCTGTATATTTCTTTTTCTTCAACTGAACGTGGGGTTATATAATATTTTTTTGGTGAAAATCTGGTGCTAATTTTAAGAAACGTACCGTAGTGGGATTATGATTAAATTTAAAATTAGTTGAGAAAATTGGGGTTGAGATAATAATAGCAAATTAACAAAATAAAAATAAATAAAAAAAGTTTGAAGTTTTTTTAAAAATACGTCCAAAGGAAAAAAAATAAATAAAATAAATAAATGGGATGAGATGTTTTAGGAAAATAAGTTAGGAAGTTAGGAATAATTAGGATAAGGTAAAACAAATGTGAAATCTTTAGGCTCCTCTTTTCTTTTCTTTTCTTTTTCTATATTTTTTCATAATATTTTCTATATTATTAATATTTTTAGACTAGATAATTAACAAATAACTTAAATTCCCAATTTCTATTTATCAATTTTTTTTATTAAACTATAATTGATCTTATAATTTTTATTAATTTAAAATTTATTATTATTATTTTATTTTGTTTTAAATATAACCCTTTTTAAATTGGTGTAAAATATATTATTGTTTGGTAAAAAATTAGGTGTTCACAATATGCCCCTCTTTGGTTGAAAACATGAAGAGTTTTCATGCAAAGACGTGAACAACGTGACTAATTTTTTACTGAAATATTTATGGCAAAAAATGTGAAAAATTTATAATAGAAAAGAGGTTTCACTGTGTCCTAACTTTTTAAAAACTACCTATGTAACGACCTGTTTAGTCGTTTTGAGCAGCAGAATTATTTCTGGAAAAACTGGCTGAGACTACGTGTGTCCCGACGGACCGTCGTGGTCACGACGGCCCGTCAAGGAGGTGTCGTCCCATGATACTTAGAATTTTGAAATTGGGTACTGAAAATCGACTCTCTGTAAATTGTGACGGACCTGCAGGACGTGCCGTCACATCCACGACGAACCGTCGTGAGTTTCCGTTGCAAAACACTTCAACTTTTGAGAATTTGGTACAAGAAACGAGTTTCTGACCGTCATGACGGAGGACCAGGACGGACCGTCACGGCTGTGACGGGCCGTCACAGGCCACTTGAGCTCGAGGGAGCTGCGACGACCACCGTGACGGACCGTCGCAGGAACGACGACCCGTCACAGGTTGCGCAGTCCCAGGCAAACTAGGATTTCTCCACACGTTTTAAGGGTCGTTTTTGACTATTCTTTCCTTAATTATAAAGATTGAGGGTTAACATTAATAAGTCTAATTACTTAGGGGTTAAAAGGGGTAACCTTAAGTTAATTAGTGGGGTTTATTGTCCTTTTTCACACTTAATTATATGATTAATTAGGGTAAAAGAAAGAGGGTTTGAACATAAGAAAACAAAAGGGAAAGAACAAGAAAGAGAGAAAGGGCAGTCGATCAAAGGGGAGAATAACAAAGCTTGGGAATTTCTTGTTGATTTCAATTCTTCGGTGGAGGTAGGTTATGGTTTATATTACGATAATCGTAGTGAACTCTTGATAGTGAATACTATGTGTTGATAATATCGTAAACCCGGCTATGTGCTTAAATTGTATGCTTGCATGATTTGAATTACGAAATTGTGATGAATTAATAAAGCATGATGAAGCTATTGAATCCCGAATCTTGAAAGAACCCTAATTCGCTTGATATATTATATAATAAGATTGATAATGCCTTAGTATGAAAGAAGGCTTGATAAATTATATAATGATAATGAGGATGCCTTAGTGTAAAAGAAGGCTTGATGAATTAGGGGATCGGGTGCCACGTTCCGGTACCAGGATAGAATGAATATGAGGATCGGAGTGTCACGTTCCGACACCAGGATAGAATATGAGGATCGGGTGCCACGTTCCGGTACCAGGATAGAATGAATATGAGGATCGGAGTGTCACGTTCCGACACCAGGATAGATTATGAGGATCGGGTGCCACGTTCCGGTACCAGGATAGTATATGAGGATCGGAGTGCCACGTTCCGGCACCAGGATAGAAATAGAGGAGCGGAGTCTCACGTACCGACACAAGAGGAAGAAAGATAATGAATCTTGAAAGATAATGAATATACTCAATCTAATGAACTTAATTTCCAAATGAGTATGGTATTGAGGCTTGAGACCTCATGTATGAACTTGACGGAAATTGTTAATGATAAAGAAATTGTTGTTGCTACATGTTGAGTATTGTAGTTGAATTACATTAATATTGATATATATTGTTCCCTATTTTGAGTTAGCCGATGATTTCTACTCAGTACGTGTGGTTGTACTGACCCCCTACTTTTATGTTTTCCTCTTTGTTATTTGTGTTATGCAGCAAACGTTCCGTCAACTTCAACACAACAGTAACTCGGGCCAGATATCGTCATACCGGATCTCAGGGTGAGCTAATACTTCTAGCTTGGACTGGATCTTCTTCTATGAGTCTCGATGCCTTGACTTCCGGCATGGACTAGTTCTTATGTATTTTTAGCTTCTTAGACATTCTTAGACAGTTTTAGATTAGAAATTTGATCATAGATGTTCTTGTGATGATGACTTCCAGATTTTGGGAATAATAATAATAGTTTTGAGTTGTTTTATTAATGAGTTTAAGTCTTCCGCATTTCTTTTGTTGATATTGTATTAAATGTTAAAGGTTAGATTGGTTGGTTCGCTCACATAGGAGGGTGAATGTGGGTGCCAGTCGCGTCCCCGTTTTGGGTCATGACAGACTTGGTATCAGAGCATTAGGTTCATTGGTCTCATCACACAAGAACAGGTCTAGTAGAGTCTTAAGGAACGGTAGGGGGACGCCTTTACTTTTCTTTGAGAGGCTATAAGACTTTAGGAAAATTCCATTCTTTCATTCTTTCTTTCGTGCTACTACTTGAGTCCAATTGGTATCTAGGTGATACAAATTGGTATCTGACCATCTTCACTCTATTTCGCAGTTGGTTAGAACTAGAGCAACGAACGCACCAGCAGCAACAACGGAAAGACAGGAAACGACTGAGCCAGCCACTGGGGCTGTGGCTCGAGGAAGAACAGCGGCAAGAGGCCGTGGGAGAGGTCGTGGGAGGACGTCCTCTAGAGGAAGAGGACGAGCCCCTAGCCCATCTGATACTAGGGCGGTGACTCCTCCACCGACTGAGGAGGTAGTAAGAGAGGGTGAGGAAGGGGAAACTGAACAAGTGCAAAATGAGGAATTGCCACCCCAACCTACCCCAGAGATGATCAACCAGGTACTTGCTTATCTTAGCGGGTTATCCGATCAGGGACAGGCTCCTCCAGTGGTTTCTGCACCAACACCTCCGGTTTCAGAGATACGACATGCGGCTACTATGGCTCCCCGCATGGATGCAACATTGGGAATAGGCACATTTCCACGTCTGACTACTGGGCCTATTATGACAAATGATCAGCATGAACTTTTCAGTAAGTTCTTGAAATTGAAACCTCCAGTCTTCAAGGGTGCAGAATCTGAAGATGCTTATGATTTTCTGGTTGATTGTCATGAGCTACTACACAAGATGGGGATAGTAGAACGGTTTGGCGTTGAGTTCGTAAGCTATCAATTTCAAGGGAACGCCAAAATATGGTGGCGATCACATGTTGAGTGTCACCCAACAGAGGCACCACCAATGACTTGGGAATCATTCTCTACCCTGTTTATGGAGAAATATATACCAAGGACTTTGAGAGATAGAAAGAGGGATGAGTTCTTGAGTCTGGAGCAAGGTAGAATGACGGTTAATGCATACGAGGCTAAATTTCGCGCACTATCCAGATACGCCACCCAACTCTGTTTCAGTCCACAAGAACGGATCCGCCGTTTTGTGAAGGGGTTGAGGTCAGAGTTGCGGATTTCAGCCTTACAGATAGCGGCAACAGCAACATCCTTCCAAGAGGTGGTAGACTTTGTGATAGAGGTGGAAGGAGTGAAACCAGATGACTTCACCACGACATCGACATCAAAGAGGTTTCGAAGGGGAGGTGAGTTTAATGGTCCTCACTCTAGAGGACAGAGCTCCGGAGGTTGCGCAAGTCGACCAATTCAGTCTTCACTACAGACTGTAGTTGGGGGTCCACCTCAGAACGGTCAACACTTCTCTGAGAGGCCGATGCGTGAACCCCGAGAATGTTATGGATGTGGAGAGATTGGACACATTAAGAGGTATTGTCCAAATCAGAGTTACAGAGCCCCACTGGCTAGAGGTAGGAGTGGTAATGGTAGAGGTCGTTATTCTGGAGGGCGTGGTGGCCGAGGTAATGGTGGTCACCAAAACGGCAGAGGTGAAGGGCAAAACGGAGCCACTACTACACACCATGGTAGAGGCAACGGACAGACAAATAATGGGGCTCATTGCTACGCTTTCCCTGGGAGATCTGAAGCGGAGGCGTCTGATGCGGTTATCACAGGTAACCTTCTGATTTGTGATTGCATGGCTTCCGTGTTGTTTGATCCTGGATCCACATTTTCTTATGTATCTTCCTCATTTGCTAATGGTCTAAATTTGCATTGTGAATTACTTGACATGCCTATTCGTGTTTCTACTCCGGTGGGTGAGTCTGTGATAGTCGAAAAAGTATATAGGTCTTGTTTGGTGAATTTTGTGGGGAGCAACACTTATGTAGATTTGGTTATTTTAGAAATGGGAGACTTTGATGTAATTCTGGGTATGACTTGGCTTTCTCCGAATTTTGCGATTTTGGATTGTAATGCTAAAACAGTGACGTTAGCCAAGCCTGGGGCAGATCCGTTAGTGTGGGAGGGCGACTACACTCCCAATCCGGTGCGTATCATCTCCTTTATTCGTGCTCAGAAGATGGTTAGTAAGGGTTGTCTAGCTTTCTTGGCACATCTCAAGGATGACACTACCCAAGTACCTTCGATCGAGTCAGTTTCAGTGGTCTGTGAGTTTTTGGATGTGTTCCCTGCAGATCTTCCCGGTATGCCACCAGATAGGGATATAGACTTCTGCATTGATTTGGAACCCGGTACTCGCCCCATTTCTATACCCCCGTATAGAATGGCTCCCGCCGAATTAAGAGAGTTAAAGGCACAACTTCAAGAGTTGTTGAGCAAAGTCTTCATTAGACCAAGTGCATCTCCTTGGGGTACTCCGGTGTTATTTGTGAAGAAGAAGGATGGGAGTTTCCGAATGTGCATAGATTACCGACAGTTGAACAAAGTAACTATTAAGAACAAGTACCCCATTCCTCGCATTGACGACTTGTTCGATCAGTTACAAGGTGCTTGTGTCTTCTCAAAGATTGACTTGAGGTCTGGTTATCACCAATTGAAAATACAAGCAACGGATGTGCCAAAGACTGCTTTTCGAACTAGGTATGGGCATTATGAATTTGTGGTAATGTCATTTGGTCTTACGAATGCCCCTGCTGCCTTCATGAGCTTGATGAACGGGATTTTCAAGCCATACTTGGACCTCTTTGTGATTGTGTTTATTGATGATATACTGATATACTCCAAAAGTAAGAAAGAACATGAGGAGCATTTGAAAATGGTGTTAGAGTTGTTGAGAAAGAAAAAGCTTTATGCGAAATTCTCCAAGTGTGAGTTTTGGCTAGATTCAGTGTCCTTTTTGGGGCACGTGGTTTCTAAGGATGGAGTGATGGTGGATCCATCCAAGATTGAGACAGTGAAGAATTGGGTAAGACCTACAAACGTGTCAGAAATAAGGAGTTTTGTGGGTTTAGCTAGCTACTACCGCCGATTTGTCAAGGGATTCTCTTCTATTGCTTCCCAATTGACGAACTTGACTAAACAGAATGTTCCATTTGTATGGTCGGATGAGTGTGAGGAAAGCTTTCAGAAGCTCAAGACCTTGTTGACTACCGCACCTATCCTCACCTTGCCAGTAGAGGGTAAAAACTTCATTGTTTATTGTGATGCATCCTATTCTGGGTTGGGTGCAGTGCTAATGCAAGAGAAGAATGTGATTGCTTATGCTTCGAGGCAATTAAAGGTGCATGAACGTAACTATCCGACCCATGATTTGGAGTTGGCTGCGGTAGTATTTGCACTAAAGCAATGGAGACACTACTTGTATGGGGTTAAGTGTGAAGTCTACACGGACCATCGTAGCCTACAGTATGTATTCACTCAGAAAGACTTGAACTTGAGGCAGAGGAGATGGATGGAACTACTGAAGGACTACGACATCACTATCTTGTATCATCCGGGAAAAGCAAATGTTGTGGCAGATGCTTTGAGTAGGAAGGCCGGAAGCATGGGAAGTCTAGCTCATTTGCAAGCTTCTAGACGCCCATTGGCGAGAGAAGTGCAGATTTTGGCTAATGACCTTATGAGGTTAGAAATAAACGAGAAGGGAGGATTGTTAGCTTGTGTAGAGGCAAAATCCTCTTTCCTTGATCAGATTAAGGGGAAACAGTTTGATGATGAGAAACTAAGGCGAATTCGCGATAAAGTGTTGCAAGGAGAGGCTAAAGAGGCAATAATTGATGAGGAAGGTGTTTTGAGAATTAAGGGAAGGGTATGTGTACCCCGCATAGGTGATTTGATCACCACTATTCTTACAGAAGCTCATAGTTCCGGATATTCTATACATCCTGGTGCAACCAAGATGTACCGCGACCTAAAGCAACACTTCTGGTGCAGTAGAATGAAGCGAGATATTGTTGAGTTTGTGGCCAAATGTCCAAATTGTCAACAAGTAAAGTATGAACACCAAAGGCCCGGAGGAACACTTCAGAGAATGCCCATTCCTGAATGGAAGTGGGAGAGAATCGCGATGGACTTCGTGGTTGGTCTTCCAAAGACATTGGGTAAGTATGACTCTATTTGGGTGATTGTTGAGAGGTTAACTAAGTCTGCTCACTTCATTCCTGTCAAGGTGACCTACAATGCAGAGAAGTTAGCCAAGATCTACATCTCAGAGATCGTTCGGTTGCATGGAGTTCCACTCTCAATCATATCAGATAGAGGTACGCAGTTTACTTCTAAGTTTTGGAGAACATTGCATGCGGAATTAGGTACTAGGTTGGACCTTAGTACGGCGTTTCACCCTCAGACTGATGGTCAGTCTGAGCGAACGATTCAAGTGTTGGAGGATATGCTTCGTGCATGTGTGATAGAGTTTGGTGGCCATTGGGATAGCTTTTTACCTTTGGCAGAGTTTTCATATAATAATAGCTATCACTCCAGTATCGACATGGCTCCATTTGAAGCATTGTATGGGAGGAGGTGTAGATCTCCCATTGGGTGGTTTGATGCATTTGAAGTTAGACCTTGGGGGACTGATCTGTTAAGAGATTCTATGGAGAAGGTGAAAGCTATTCAAGAAAAGCTTTTGGCGGCTCAAAGTAGACAAAAGGAGTATGCAGACCGAAAAGTTAGAGACTTGGAGTTCATGGAAGGTGAACAAGTCTTGTTGAAGGTTTCACCCATGAAAGGGGTGATGCGGTTTGGAAAAAGAGGTAAGCTAAGTCCAAGGTATATTGGACCATTCGAGGTACTAATGCGAATAGGGGAGGTGGCTTATGAATTAGCCTTGCCCCCAGGGCTGTCCGGAGTGCATCCGGTGTTTCATGTGTCCATGTTGAAGAGATACCACGTAGATGGAAACTACATTATCCGTTGGGATTCAGTTTTGTTGGATGAGAACTTGACTTATGAAGAGGAACCGGTTGCTATATTAGATAGAGAAGTTCGCAAGTTGAGGTCGAGAGAGATTGCATCCATCAAAGTTCAATGGAAGAATCGACCGGTTGAAGAAGCTACTTGGGAGAAGGAGGCGGATATACAAGAAAAATACCCACATCTGTTTACAGATTCAGGTACTCCTTTTCGCCACTGTTTTTCTTCTTTTGATCGTTCGGGGACGAACGATGGGTAAATTGGTATCTATTGGAACGACCTGTTTAGTCGTTTTGAGCAGCAGAATTATTTCTGGAAAAACTGGCTGAGACTACGTGTGTCCCGACGGACCGTCGTGGTCACGACGGCCCGTCAAGGAGGTGTCGTCCCATGATACTTAGAATTTTGAAATTGGGTACTGAAAATCGACTCTCTGTAAATTGTGACGGACCTGCAGGACGTGCCGTCACATCCACGACGAACCGTCGTGAGTTTCCGTTGCAAAACACTTCAACTTTTGAGAATTTGGTACAAGAAACGAGTTTCTGACCGTCATGACGGAGGACCAGGACGGACCGTCACGGCTGTGACGGGCCGTCACAGGCCACTTGAGCTCGAGGAGCTGCGACGACCACCGTGACGGACCGTCGCAGGCACGACGGCCCGTCACAGGTTGCGCATCCCAGGCAAACTAGGATTTCTCCACACGTTTTAAGGGTCGTTTTTGACTATTCTTTCCTTAATTATAAAGATTGAGGGTTAACATTAATAAGTCTAATTACTTAGGGGTTAAAAGGGGTAACCTTAAGTTAATTAGTGGGGTTTATTGTCCTTTTTCACACTTAATTATATGATTAATTAGGGTAAAAGAAAGAGGGTTTGAACATAAGAAAACAAAAGGGAAAGAACAAGAAAGAGAGAAAGGGCAGTCGATCAAAGGGGAGAATAACAAAGCTTGGGAATTTCTTGTTGATTTCAATTCTTCGGTGGAGGTAGGTTATGGTTTATATTACGATAATCGTAGTGAACTCTTGATAGTGAATACTATGTGTTGATAATATCGTAAACCCGGCTATGTGCTTAAATTGTATGCTTGCATGATTTGAATTACGAAATTGTGATGAATTAATAAAGCATGATGAAGCTATTGAATCCCGAATCTTGAAAGAACCCTAATTCGCTTGATATATTATATAATAAGATTGATAATGCCTTAGTATGAAAGAAGGCTTGATAAATTATATAATGATAATGAGGATGCCTTAGTGTAAAAGAAGGCTTGATGAATTAGGGGATCGGGTGCCACGTTCCGGTACCAGGATAGAATGAATATGAGGATCGGAGTGTCACGTTCCGACACCAGGATAGAATATGAAGATCGGGTGCCACGTTCCGGTACCAGGATAGAATGAATATGAGGATCGGAGTGTCACGTTCCGACACCAGGATAGAATATGAGGATCGGGTGCCACGTTCCGGTACCAGGATAGTATATGAGGATCGGAGTGCCACGTTCCGGCACCAGGATAGAAATAGAGGAGCGGAGTCTCACGTACCGACACAAGAGGAAGAAAGATAATGAATCTTGAAAGATAATGAATATACTCAATCTAATGAACTTAATTTCCAAATGAGTATGGTATTGAGGCTTGAGACCTCATGTATGAACTTGACGGAAATTGTTAATGATAAAGAAATTGTTGTTGCTACATGTTGAGCATTGTAGTTGAATTACATTAATATTGATATATATTGTTCCCTATTTTGAGTTAGCCGATGATATCTACTCAGTACGTGTGGTTGTACTGACCCCCTACTTTTATATTTTCCTCTTTGTTATTTGTGTTATGCAGCAAACGTTCCGTCAACTTCAACACAACAGTAACTCGGGCCAGATATCGTCATACCGGATCTCAGGGTGAGCTAATGCTTCTAGCTTGGACTGGATCTTCTTCTATGAGTCTCGATGCCTTGACTTCCGGCATGGACTAGTTCTTATGTATTTTTAGCTTCTTAGACATTCTTAGACAGTATTAGATTAGAAATTTGATCATAGATGTTCTTGTGATGATGACTTCCAGATTTTGGGAATAATAATAATAGTTTTGAGTTGTTTTATTAATGAGTTTAAGTCTTCCGCATTTCTTTTGTTGATATTGTATTAAAATGTTAAAGGTTAGATTGGTTGGTTCGCTCACATAGGAGGGTGAATGTGGGTGCCAGTCGCGTCCCCGTTTTGGGTCGTGACAGACTTGGTATCAGAGCATTAGGTTCATTGGTCTCATCACACAAGAACAGGTCTAGTAGAGTCTTAAGGAACGGTAGGGGGACGCCTTTACTTTTCTTTGAGAGGCTATAAGACTTTAGGAAAATTCCATTCTTTCATTCTTTCTTTCGTGCTACTACTTGAGTCCAATTGGTATCTAGGTGATACAAATTGGTATCTGACCATCTTCACTCTATTTCGCAGATGGTTAGAACTAGAGCAACGAACGCACCAGCAGCAACAACGGAAAGACAGGAAACGACTGAGCCAGCCACTGGGCTGTGGCTCGAGGAAGAACAGCGGCAAGAGGCCGTGGGAGAGGTCGTGGGAGGACGTCCTCTAGAGGAAGAGGACGAGCCCCTAGCCCATCTGATACTAGGGCGGTGACTCCTCCACCGACTGAGGAGGTAGTAAGAGAGGGTGAGGAAGGGGAAACTGAACAAGTGCAAAATGAGGAATTGCCACCCCAACCTACCCCAGAGATGATCAACCAGGTACTTGCTTATCTTAGCGGGTTATCCAATCAGGGACAGGCTCCTCCAGTGGTTTCTGCACCAACACCTCCGGTTTCAGAGATACGACATGCTGCTACTATGGCTCCTCGCATGGATGCAACATTGGGAATAGGCACATTTCCACGTCTGACTACTGGGCCTATTATGACAAATGATCAGCATGAACTTTTCAGTAAGTTCTTGAAATTGAAACCTCCAGTCTTCAAGGGTGCAGAATCTGAAGATGCTTATGATTTTCTGGTTGATTGTCATGAGCTACTACACAAGATGGGGATAGTAGAACGGTTTGGCGTTGAGTTCGTAAGCTATCATTTCAAGGGAACGCCAAAATGTGGTGGCGATCACATGTTGAGTGTCGACCACAGAGGCACCCACCAATGACTTGGGAATCATTCTCTACCCTGTTTATGGAGAAATATATCCCAAGGACTTTGAGAGATAGAAAGAGGGATGAGTTCTTGAGTCTGGAGCAAGGTAGAATGACGGTTAATGCATACGAGGCTAAATTTCGCGCACTATCCAGATACGCCACCCAACTCTGTTTCAGTCCACAAGAACGGATCCGCCGTTTTGTGAAGGGGTTGAGGTCAGAGTTGCGGATTTCAGCCTTACAGATAGCGGCAACAACAACATCCTTCCAAGAGGTGGTAGACTTTGTGATAGAGGTGGAAGGAGTGAAACCAGATGACTTCACCACGACATCGACATCAAAGAGGTTTCGAAGGGGAGGTGAGTTTAATGGTCCTCACTCTAGAGGACAGAGCTCCGGAGGTTACGCAAGTCGACCAATTCAGTCTTCACTACAGACTGTAGTTGGGGGTCCACCTCAGAACGGTCAACACTTCTCTGAGAGACCGATGCGTGAACCCCGAGAATGTTATGGATGTGGAGAGATTGGACACATTAAGAGGTATTGTCCAAATCAGAGTTACAGAGCCCCACTGGCTAGAGGTAGGAGTGGTAATGGTAGAGGTCGTTATTCTGGAGGGCGTGGTGGCCGAGGTAATGGTGGTCACCAAAACGGCAGAGGTGAAGGGCAAAACGGAGCCACTACTACACACCCCATGGTAGGGGCAACGGACAGACAAATAATGGGGCTCATTGCTACGCTTTCCCTGGGAGATCTGAAGCGGAGGCGTCTGATGCGGTTATCACAGGTAACCTTCTGATTTGTGATTGCATGGCTTCCGTGTGTTTGATCCTGGATCCACATTTTCTTATGTATCTTCCTCATTTGCTAATGGTCTAAATTTGCATTGTGAATTACTTGACATGCCTATTCGTGTTTCTACTCCGGTGGGTGAGTCTGTGATAGTCGAAAAAGTATATAGGTCTTGTTTGGTGAATTTTGTGGGGAGCAACACTTATGTAGATTTGGTTATTTTAGAAATGGGAGACTTTGATGTAATTCTGGGTATGACTTGGCTTTCTCCGAATTTTGCGATTTTGGATTGTAATGCTAAAACAGTGACGTTAGCCAAGCCTGGGGCAGATCCGTTAGTGTGGGAGGGCGACTACACTCCCAATCCGGTGCGTATGATCTCCTTTATTCGTGCTCAGAAGATGGTTAGTAAGGGTTGTCTAGCTTTCTTGGCACATCTCAAGGATGACACTACCCAAGTACCTTCGATCGAGTCGGTTTCAGTGGTCTGTGAGTTTTGGATGTGTTCCCTGCAGATCTTCCCGGTATGCCACCAGATAGGGATATAGACTTCTGCATTGATTTGGAACCCGGTACTCGCCCCATTTCTATACCCCCGTATAGAATGGCTCCCGCCGAATTAAGAGAGTTAAAGGCACAACTTCAAGAGTTGTTGAGCAAAGGCTTCATTAGACCAAGTGCATCTCCTTGGGGTGCTCCGGTGTTATTTGTGAAGAAGAAGGATGGGAGTTTCCGATGTGCATAGATTACCGACAGTTGAACAAAGTAACTATTAAGAACAAGTACCCCATTCCTCGCATTGACGACTTGTTCGATCAGTTACAAGGTGCTTGTGTCTTCTCAAAGATTGACTTGAGGTCCGGTTATCACCAATGAAAATACGAGCAACGGATGTGCCAAAGACTGCTTTTCGAACTAGGTATGGGCATTATGAATTTGTGGTAATGTCATTTGGTCTTACGAATGCCCCTGCTGCCTTCCTGAGCTTGATGAACGGGATTTTCAAGCCATACTTGGACCTCTTTGTGATTGTGTTTATTGATGATATACTGATATACTCCAAAAGTAAGAAAGAACATGAGGAGCATTTGAAAATGGTGTTAGAGTTGTTGAGAAAGAAAAAGCTTTATGCGAAATTCTCCAAGTGTTAGTTTTTGCTAGATTCAGTGTCCTTTTTGAGGCACGTGGTTTCTAAGGATGGAGTGATGGTGGATCCATCCAAGATTGAGACAGTGAAGAATTGGGTAAGACCTACAAACGTGTCAGAAATAAGGAGTTTTGTGGGTTTAGCTAGCTACTACCGCCGATTTGTCAAGGGATTCTCTTCTATTGCTTCCCAATTGACGAACTTGACTAAACAGAATGTTCCATTTGTATGGTCGATGAGTGTGGGGAAAGCTTTCAGAAGCTCAAGACCTTGTTGACTACCGCACCTATCCTCACCTTGCCAGTAGAGGGTAAAAACTTCATTGTTTATTGTGATGCATCCTATTCTGGGTTGGGTGCAGTGCTAATGCAAGAGAAGAATGTGATTGCTTATGCTTCGAGGCAATTAAAGTGCATGAACGTAACTATCCGACCCTGATTTGGAGTTGGCCGCGGTAGTATTTGCACTAAAGCAATGGAGACATACTTGTATGGGTTAAGTGGTGAAGTCTACACGGACCATCGTAGCCTACAGTATGTATTCACTCAGAAAGACTTGAACTTGAGGCAGAGGAGATGGATGGAACTACTGAAGGACTACGACATCACTATCTTGTATCATCCGGAAAAGCAAATGTTGTGGCAGATGCTTTGAGTAGGAAGGCCGGAAGCATGGGAAGTCTAGCTCATTTGCAAGCTTCTAGACGCCCATTGGCGAGAGAAGTGCAGATTTTGGCTAATGACCTTATGAGGTTAGAAATAAACGAGAAGGGAGGATTGTTAGCTTGTGTAGAGGCAAAATCCTCTTTCCTTGATCAGATTAAGGGGAAACAGTTTGATGATGAGAAACTAAGGCGAATTCGCGATAAAGTGTTGCAAGGAGAGGCTAAAGAGGCAATAATTGATGAGGAGGTGTTTTGAGAATTAAGGGAAGGTATGGTGTACCCCGCATAGGTGATTTGATCACCACTATTCTTACAGAAGCTCATAGTTCCGGATATCTATACTATCCTGGTGCAAACCAGATGTACCGCGCGACCTAAAGCAACACTTATGGTGGAGTAGAATGAAGCGAGATATTGTTGAGTTTGTGGCCAAATGTCCAAATTGTCAACAAGTAAAGTATGAACACCAAAGGCCCGGAGGAACACTTCAGAGAATGCCCATTCCAGAATGAAAGTGGGAGAGAATCGCGATGGACTTCGTGGTTGGTCTTCCAAAGACAATGGGTAGTAAACTCTATTTGGATGATTGTTGAGGTTACCTAAGTCTAAGTCTGCTCACTCATTCCATCAAGGTGACCCAATGCAGAGAAGTTAGCCAAGATCTACATCTCAGAGATCGTTCGGTTGCATGGAGTTCCACTCTCAATCATATCAGATAAGGTACGCAGTTTACTTCTAAGTTTTGGAGAACATTGCATGCGGAATTAGGTACTAGGTTGGACCTTAGTACGGGCGTTTCACCCCTCACGACTGATGGTCAGTCTGAGCGAACGATTCAAGTGTTTGGAGGATATGCTTCGTGCATGTGTGATAGAGTTTGGTGCCATTTGGATAGCTTTTACCTTTGGCAGAGTTTTCATATAATAATAGCTATCACTCCAGTATCGACATGGCTCCATTTGAAGCATTGTATGGGAGGAGGTGTAGATCTCCCATTGGGTGGTTTGATGCATTTGAAGTTAGACCTTGGGGGACTGATCTGTTAAGAGATTCTATGGAGAAGGTGAAAGCTATTCAAGAAAAGCTTTTGGCGGCTCAAAGTAGACAAAAGGAGTATGCAGACCGAAAAGTTAGAGACTTGGAGTTCATGGAAGGTGAACAAGTCTTGTTGAAGGTTTCACCCATGAAAGGGGTGATGCGGTTTGGAAAAAGAGGTAAGCTAAGTCCAAGGTATATTGGACCATTCGAGGTACTAAAGCGAATAGGGGAGGTGGCTTATGAATTAGCCTTGCCCCCAGGGCTGTCCGGAGTGCATCCGGTGTTTCATGTGTCCATGTTGAAGAGATACCACGGAGATGGAAACTACATTATCCGTTGGGATTCAGTTTTGTTGGATGAGAACTTGACTTATGAAGAGGAACCGGTTGCTATATTAGATAGAGAAGTTCGCAAGTTGAGGTCGAGAGAGATTGCATCCATCAAAGTTCAATGGAAGAATCGACCGGTTGAAGAAGCTACTTGGGAGAAGGAGGCTGATATACAAGAAAAATACCCACATCTGTTTACAGATTCAGGTACTCCTTTTCGCCACTGTTTTTCTTCTTTTGATCGTTCGGGGACGAACGATGGGTAAATTGGTATCTATTGTAACGACCTATTTAGTCGTTTTGAGCAGCAGAATTATTTCTGGAAAAACTGGCTAAGACTACGTGTGTCCCGACGGACCGTCGTGGTCACGACGGCCCGTCAAGGAGGTGTCGTCCCATGATACTTAGAATTTTGAAATTGGGTACTGAAAATCGACTCTCTGTAAATTGTGACGGACCTGCAGGACGTGTCGTCACATCCACGACGAACCGTCGTGAGTTTCCGTTGCAAAACACTTCAACTTTTGAGAATTTGGTACAAGAAACGAGTTTCTGACCGTCATGACGGAGGACCAGGACGGACCGTCACGGCTGTGACGGGCCGTCACAGGCCACTTGATCTCGAGGGAGCAGCGACGACCACCGTGACGGACCGTCGCAGGCACGACGGCCCATCACAGGTTGCACAGTCCCAGGCAAACTAGGATTTCTCCACACGTTTTAAGGGTCGTTTTTGACTATTCTTTCCTTAATTATAAAGATTGAGGGTTAACATTAATAAGTCTAATTACTTAGGGGTTAAAAGGGGTAACCTTAAGTTAATTAGTGGGGTTTATTGTCCTTTTTCACACTTAATTATATGATTAATTAGGGTAAAAGAAAGAGGGTTTGAACATAAGAAAACAAAAGGGAAAGAACAAGAAAGAGAGAAAGGGCAGTCGATCAAAGGGGAGAATAACAAAGCTTGGGAATTTCTTGTTGATTTCAATTCTTCGGTGGAGGTAGGTTATGGTTTTATATTACGATAATCGTAGTGAACTCTTGATAGTGAATAATATGTGTTGATAATATCGTAAACCCGGCTATGTGCTTAAATTGTATGCTTGCATGATTTGAATTACGAAATTGTGATGAATTAATAAGCATGATGAAGCTATTGAATCCCGAATCTTGAAAGAACCCTAATTCGCTTGATATATTTATATAATAAGATTGATAATGCCTTAGTATGAAAGAAGGCTTGATAAATTATATAATGATAATGAGGATGCCTTAGTGTAAAAGAAGGCTTGATGAATTAGGGGATCGGGTGCCACGTTCTGGTACCAGGATAGAATGAATATGAGGATCGGAGTGTCACGTTCCGACACCAGGATAGAATATGAGGATCGGGTGCCACGTTCCGGTACCAGGATAGAATGAATAGAGGATCGGAGTGTCACGTTCCGACACCAGGATAGAATATGAGGATCGGGTGCCACGTTCCGGTACCAGATAGTATATGAGGATCGGAGTGCCACGTTCCGGCACCAGGATAGAAATAGAGGAGCGGAGTGTCACGTACCGACACAAGAGGAAGAAAGATAATGAATCTTGAAAGATAATGAATATACTCAATCTAATGAACTTAATTTCCAAATGAGTATGGTATTGAGGCTTGAGACCTCATGTATGAACTTGACGAAATTGTTAATGATAAAGAAATTGTTGTTGCTACATGTTGAGTATTGTAGTTGAATTACATTAATATTGATATATATTGTTCCCTATTTTGAGTTAGCCGATGATATCTACTCAGTACGTGTGGTTGTACTGACCCCCTACTTTTGTGTTTTCCTCTTTGTTATTTGTGTTATGCAGCAAACGTTCCGTCAACTTCAACACAACAGTAACTCGGGCCAGATATTGTCATACCGGATCTCAGGGTGAGCTAATGCTTCTAGCTTGGACTGGATCTTCTTCTATGAGTCTCGATGCCTTGACTTCCGGCATGGACTAGTTCTTATGTATTTTTAGCTTCTTAGACATTCTTAGACAGTTTTAGATTAGAAATTTGATCATAGATGTTCTTGTGATGATGACTTCCAGATTTTGGGAATAATAATAATAGTTTTGAGTTGTTTTATTAATGAGTTTAAGTCTTCCGCATTTCTTTTGTTGATATTGTATTAAAATGTTAAAGGTTAGATTGGTTGGTTCGCTCACATAGGAGGGTGAATGTGGGTGCCAGTCGCGTCCCCGTTTTGGGTCGTGACAACCTATCCTTAGTTGATGAAAAGGAGTCAGACGTAGTTTCAATGAGTTAGGTAGTCGGGTGAGGTTTTGTCGAGATTCCAGTTCGTACTTCCACCTATTACATAAAAAACAAAATTCAGAAGGAAAGATATGAAATCCTATCTACTCCGATAGTGCTAAGTCTTCATTTTGAATTCTCAGATATCGCTTCACCCTCTTTGGTAGGTTCATCGATTCCGAACTTTGCTCTGACATCTGAGTTTAAGACTTGAAACTTCATGATCTGACTTCATCTACTGGCGTTCTTCTGTATGATATTCTTGAAAACTTATGTTCTTCAAAGGATGAATTCTTTTTTTTTCGAACTGCAAATTTGTGTACTATGTAGAAACTTGCACACAAAACAAATTTTTCTGCCTAGTTTGCACTACAAAATTTTGTGAGTTATTGATTAAATCTATAAACGTCTATACTAATAATAAAAATAATATTTTCGTAGCCTATTACAAAATGTAAAAAAAATAAGACAAAAAGGAAGTTTTGTACCCAAATTTCAATCAGGGGTTATTGTGCCATGTGAAGCCATGAAAAATAAAATAGGGATTATTGTGCCCTATATGCAACCAGGGGTTATTGCACCCTATGAAGACATGAAAAATAAAATAGGGGTTATTGTGCCCTATATGCCATCCAGGGGTTATTGTGCCCTCTGAAAACATGAAAAATAAAATAGGGGTTATTGTGTCCTATATGCAACCAGGGGTTATTGTGCCTTGTAAAGAAAAATGATACGGGTTATTATGCCCTATATGAAATCAAGGGGTTATTGTGCCTTATGAAGTCATGAAAAATAAAATCGGGGTTATTGTGCCATATATGCAACCAGGGGTAATTGTGCCCTATAAAGACATAAAAAAAATAGGGGTTGTTGTGCCCTATATGCCATTTGGGGTTATTGTGCCTTGTGAAGACATAAAATTGATAGGGGTTATTGTGCCTTATATGCAATCCAGGGGTTATTGTACCCTGTGATGACATGAAAAATATGATATGGGTTATTGTGCGCCATATGCAACCAGGGGTTATTCTGCCCTATGAAGACATAAAAAAATGATAAGGGTTAATGTGCTCTATATGCAATCCAGGGGTTATTGTGCCCTATGCGCAATCAAGGGGTTATTGTGCCCTCTTAAGACATGAAAAGTAAAATAGGGGTTATTTTGCCCTATATGCAACCAGGGATTATTGTTCCCTGTGAAGACATAAAAAAATGATAAGGGTTATTGTGCCCTATATGCAATGCAGGGGTTACTGTGCCCTCTGAAGACATGAAAAATAGGATAGTGATTATTGTTCCCTATACGCAACCAGGGGTTAGTTGTGCCCTGTGAAGACATGAAAAAATAAAATAGGGGTTATTGATCCTTATATGCAATCAGGGGTTATTGTGCCTTGTGAAGAAAAATTATAGGGGTTATTGTGCCCTATATGCCATCAAGGGGTAATTGTGCCCTCTGAAGTAATGAAAAATAGGATAGGAGTTATTGTGCCGTATATGCAACCAGGGGTTATTGCACCCTGTGAAAACATGAAAACATAGAATAGGAGTTAATGTGCTCTGTGAAGAAATAAAAAATAGGATAGGGGTTATTGTGCCTTATATGCAACGAGGGATCATTGTTTCCTGTGAAAATATGAAAAATTGGATAGGGGTTATTTTTTTTTATTTATATTATTATTAAATATAATTTTATTTTATTTTATTTTATTTAGTACATTGATCAATTTAAAAGTAAAATAAAATGTCCCACATTTTTTTTAAAAAAAATAATCCTTTCTTTTTTTGCATATTATATGAGAGACAAGGATTCAAAAACTTACCATCACGGCGTTTGTCTCTAGCGAATTACTTGCATGATTTGTCTTTATAGCTCTTTCAGCCTATAACCTTATTTTTTCTATCTTTATTTTTCTCGTGCCAAGACGGAATGTCATCATTTGATAAATGGTGTCATTCGTGAATTTTTACCAAGTAGACATTCTTATCTTTTTACTGTCGTCTTATAGTTCTCGTAAGAGTTTTCACTCATAAGACCCTCTTATTTTTTTATTTTTTTGTAACATACCATAAGCTACAATGTCATGTTTAACCCTTTGAGATTTTAAATAGCATGAGCATTATTTTATTGAGTGATTAGACCGAACCTCAATGAAGGGCTGTCTACTTATCCTCTTAGGAATCAAGTCGAACGTAGTTCAATAAAAAAATTATTTATTCTTAGAAAAATAATGAAAAAATTGGAAAAAAATTAGTTCATGTTTGATAATGCCTTGACTTTAGTTGGTACGAACAATTAGTATTATGCATATGAACTACATTCAACTAATTTCAAAAAAGTTTGAAGTCAACTTTGAGTAATTTATATATTTTCAAATTATTTCTCAAATATTCTTAAGTAATTACAAGATCAATTTATCTTGTCAGAATTAAGGGATAGAAATATGTGTATCCTCTTGTTTCAAATGCACTCTCAACATATGAAAGTTCTACTTCACACAATATAATAACTTAGATCGTAGGACATTTTTTAAAGTTACTCACACTTAGAAAGATATTTAATGCATGAGATTAAGATACTATATGCTTGGTCCTCATGTAAGCATCCACTAATATGAGAACATAAAAAATGAGATCAAACAGGACTTGTCATTTGTTTGTAATGTAGCCTTAGGGAAAGGTGGGATATTCATTTGGGATAAAGTGATTATTTCCTTCTTAGAATTTGCACGATGCTTTTCACATTTTTTTTTCATTTTTGCATTTGACCTTTGTTTTCTTGTAAGCTACTTCTCATTTATTTTTGTCTCTTCCTTTTATTGATTCTCCCTCCTTTTTGTTTGAGATTTTTTTTATTTTTTCTTATTCTATCTTTTTTTTTTTGACATATCACTTTGTTATCCAACTCTTTGACGTTATTTAGTTATTTCAAAGTGCGCTCAAGGAGGTAAGACAAAGGAATTTGTGCATTTATACACTCAAAATGTATATGCTAAGTTGTGGTTATTTAAATAAAAACTTCAAGGCTCTAAATGAAAGTTCTATGGATAACATGTCATTTGGTAGGCTTGAAAGGCACAATCGAATCAAAGAAAGCCTACAATCCTTTCTCAAGTTAAATGTTGCTCAAAATTTCGTGTCAACCAACATTTGGGCCAAGTTCTAGATCAGCAAAATCATGTCATTGAATTTTACGTCTAAAACTCACCACACAATGCATTTGAAACAATGAGGTCAAATTTATTTTATCCATAATTTTAAACTAGATAATTTCTCACGTATGACATAAATATATTGAAAGCTTCCAATAGAAGTCTATAAGGCACAACAAAGTTGATATGTCTTACCAAATAGTTTAACATTTTTTTCTATGCATAATCCTAAGCATGTTATTACAAACCAAGTTTCAAGAAAAAAAATCTATATTTTTTTGCCCTAGTTTATGTGACTAATTTTTAAATTTTTTCTCGGTTGGACCGAACCTTACAATAAGGTTGCCTACGTATCATGTTAAAACAAGAATTAGGTCTAACATAAATCCAAAATATAAGTAAAAATGTGTTTTCTTAAGGACAATTTTTTTTTTAATATATACACATATTATTTCATTTTTTAATTATTAAATAATAATTCAGATAATTTGGATTTTTTTAATTTTTAAATAAGGATCACCGAACCCAAGGAAGGTGGCCTACGTATCTCATCAAGGTTAGAATCAGGTGTGCGTAGTTCGTTCACATTTAACACTTGAATAATTTTTGTGAAAATTTATTGACAAATTCAACTCTTTTCTTCGGTTAAAGTGATATAAGAAAACTTTTACAATTTCTTTTTGTGAACTTTACATTGTAAAAGAAAAACTTTTTTTCTATTGTTCTGATTTTAATTTAAAATGGAAAATTGAGTTAGCTATCCTATATAAATTCGATCATATGTAGAATGTTTCATTAAATCATATGTAAATAATTCAAATAATGCAGTGTAATAGGAATAACAATATTTGGTTTCAGTTACCAAGCTTAAACTTGTGGAAAAAAGTATCAAGACTGGCTTTAACACGAGCAGACAACTCGAGTTAGGGAGTAGCGACGTACCGATAGAAGCGCTTTTCGGTTTTGTGCATGAGTGCTCCCTATCCTAAATATGTGTGACTAAAAATACTTCACCATGGACCGAAGATCCACTGGCTATCTTGATAGAAGCGGGGTGCGCAGTGCCAATTCTCATATTATTATTATAGAAGACTCAGAATGGTTCGTGAGAGAAGAAATTTATAATCCAATTCAAATATTATCAAAACATTAAATAAATAAACAATTAGCATATTAAGTTAAATAAATACAATATCCAAAAGCGTAAATATATAAATCATAGTCATGCATAAATTAATATTTAAAGCTCGAATTCTAGTAAGTGATCCCCAGCGGAGTCGCCATCTGTCATGCCCCTTTTTTCTCAAAAATTTTTGTTTTTTTATTTTAATTGTTAGAAAGAAAAAGTGTTTTTCTAATTAAAGTAACGTTCTGAAAAGTGATAATTATTATTTAGAGTCGCCACTTGAAATTGAGTTTTGGTGTTCCAAGTTACCTTATTTATGTAACGACCTGTTTAGTCGTTTGAGCAGCAGATTTTATTTCTGGAAAAACTGGCTGAGTCGACGAAACCCACGACGGACCGGCATGGGCACGACGGACCGTCGAGGGGGTCTCATTCCAAAACACTTAGAATTCTGAAATTTGGGTACTGAAATCGACTCTCTGAACTTCGTGACTGAATGGCAGGACGGACCGTCTTGAGCACGACGGACCGTCACACATCTTCCACAGAAATTAAGTCTCTGAACTTTGTGACGGACCTACAGGACGGACCGTCACAGCCATGACGGACCGTCACAGGTTGCGTAATCCCAGTCTGGGTCGGATTTCTGTAAATATTTTAAGGGGTGTTTTGGACTATTCCTGCTATAATTATAAATTTAGTGGGTTAATGTTAATATTTTAACTACTTGGGGGATAAAAGAGGTAACCTTGAATTAATTAATGGGTTAATTCATCATCTTTTATACTTAATTATATGCTAATTAGGGTAAAAGAAAGAGGGTTTGAATAAGAAAAATAAAAAGAACAAAAAGAGAGAGGGGATCGATCGAACGAGAAGGAGGAGAAACGAAGAGGAAACAAAGCTTTGGGAAATTGCTTGCTTGATCAAAATTCTTCGGTGGAGGTAGGTTATGGTTTTAATGCTATTCGTAGTAAACTCTTAACAGCAAATGATATGTATTGGTAGTATTGTAAACCCTTCTATATGCTTAATTGTATGTTTCCATGAATGTGATTACATAATTGTGATAAAATAAGCATGATGAAGCTATTGAATCCTAAATCTTCAGAAATCCTAATCTACTTTATTAATGATGATGCCTTGGTGTAAAAGAAGGCTTGATGAATTGATAGAATGAGATTAGGGGGGCGGGTGTCACGAACCGACACGTAGAATTAGGGGATCGGGTGTCACGAACCGACACGTAGAATTAGGGGATCGGAGTGTCACGTTCCGACACATAGTAGTAGGGGATGGGGTGTCACGAACCGACACGTAGAATTAGGGGATCGGAGTGTCACGTTTCGACACATAGTAGTAGGTGATGGAGTGTCACGAACCGACACATAGAATTAGGGGATCGGAGTGTCACGTTCCGACACATAGTAGTAGGGGAGCGGAGTGTCACGTACCGACACAAGAGGAATAAAGATAATGAATCTTGAAAGATGTAATGTACTCAATCTAATGAACCTAATTCCCAAATGAGTATGGTATTGAGGCTTGAGTCCTCATGGGTGAACTTGGCGGTACTTATTAATGATTATAGTACTTGTTGTTGCTACATGTTGAGTATTGTAGTTGATTTATGATATTATCTGATATATACTGTTTTCTATTTTGAGTTGGCTGATGATACCTACTCAGTACTTGTGTTTTGTACTGACCCCTATTTGTATGTTCTTTCTTTGTTATTTGTGGAGTGAAGCAAACATACCGTCGTCTTCAACTCAACCGCAACTCTAGCCAGTCTTCAATACCCCGGATTTCAGGGTGAGCTAATGCTTCTAGCTTGGACTGGATCTTCCTCTTCATGTCTTGATGCCTTGAAGTTCCGGCATGGACTAGCTTTTTATGTATTTTAGTTTCTTAGATACTCTTAGATTAGTAATTTGAGGATAGATGTTCTTGTGATGATGACTTCCAGATTTTGGGGAATAATAGTTGTTGAATTTTTGAAGTTATTGAATTGATTTTATTAATGATGTAAGTCTTCCGCATTGTATTTTGTTCAATATGTTTGTGTTTAGATTGGTTGGTTCGCTCACATAGTAGGATAAGTGTGGGTGCCACTCGCGGCTCGGTTTTGGGTCGTGACAAACTTGGTATCAGAGCATTAGGTTCGTTGGTCTCATCACACAAGAACGAGTCTAGTAGAGTCTTAAGGAACGGTAGGGGACGCCTTTACTTTTCCTTGAGAGGCTATAAGACTTTAGGAAAATTCCATTATTTCTTTCTTTCTTTCTTTCGTGCTATTACTTGGAACCAATTGGTATCTAGGTGATACAAATGGTATCTGACCATCTTCACTCTATTTCGCAGATGGTTAGAACTAGATCAACGACTGCCCAACACCAACACCGCAAGACAGGATGCGTCTGAGCCAGCACCACTGGGGCTCTCTCGGAGAGGAACAGTGGCAAGAGGCCGTGGTAGAGGTCGCGGAGGACGTCCTCTATAGGAAGAGGACAAGCACCTAGCCCATCTGGTACTAGGGCGGTGACTCCTCCACCAACTGAGGAAGTGGTAAGAGAGGTGAGGAAGGGGAGAATGAACAAGTGCAGAATGAGGAATTGCCACCCCAACCTACCCCAGAGATGATCAATCAGGTTCTTGGTTATCTTAGCGGGTTATCTGATCAGGGCCAGACACCTCCACTGTTTTCTGCACCAGCACCTCAGGTTCCAGAGGTACAACATGCAGCTACCGTGGCTCCCTGCATGGATGCCTCATTGGAAATAGGCATGTTTTCTCGTCTGACTACAGGGCCTATAATGACAAATGATCAGCATGAACTTTTCAGTAAGTTCTTGAAATTGAAACCTCCAGTCTTCAAGGGTGCTGAATCTGAGGATGCCTACGATTTTCTGGTTGACTGTCATGAGCTACTACACAAGATGGGTATAGTGGAACGGTTTGGTGTTGAGTTTGTTACTTATCAGTTTCAAGGGAACGCAAAAATGTGGTGGCGGTCACATGTTGAGTGTCAACCAACAGAGGCACCACCTATGACTTGGGCATCATTCTCTAGCTTGTTTATGGAGAAGTATATCTCCCGGACTTTGAGGGATAGGAAAAGAGATGAGTTCTTGAGCCTAGAGCACGGTAGAATGTCGGTTACTGCATATGAGGCTACGTTTTGTGCATTATCCAGGTATGCCACCCAACTTTGTTTCAGTCCACAAGAGCGGATTCGCCGTTTTGTGAAGGGGTTGAGGTCAGAATTGCAGATTTCAGCCTTACAGGTAGCGGCTACGGCAAAATCCTTTCAAGAAGTGGTAGACTTCGTGATAGAGGTGGAAGGAGTGAAGCCAGATGACTTCACCATGGCATCGACATAAAAAAGGTTTCGAAAGTGAGGTGAGTTTAATGGTTCTTACTCTAGAGGACAGGGTTCAGGAGGTTACTCAGTCCGACCAATTCAGTCGTCCCTACAGACTGTAGTTGGGGGTCCACCTCAGACCGGTCAACACTTCTCTGAGAGACTTATGCTTGACTCCAGAGAGTGTTATGGATGTGGGGTGACTGTACATATTAGGAGGAATTGTCCAAAACAGAGTTATAGACCCCCAATAGCTAGAGGTAGAGGTGCTCATGGTAGAGGCCGTTATTCTGGAGGACATGGTGGTCGAGGTAATGGTGGTCACCAAAACGGCCGGGGGAATGGGCAAACTGGATCCACTACAACACAACATGGTAGGGGCAACGGAACGACAAGTAATGGGGCCCATTGTTACGCTTTCCCTGGGAGATCTGAAGCGGAGACATCTGATGCTGTCATCACAGGTAATCTTTCGGTTTGTGATTGCATGGCTTCTGTATTGTTTGATCCTGGATCCACATTTTCTTATGTATCTTCTTCATTTGCTACTGGTCTTAATTTACCTTGTGAATTACTTGACATGCCTATTCGTGTTTCTACTCCGGTGGGTGAGTCTGTGATAGTTGAAAAAGTATATAGGTCTTGTTTGGTGACTTTTGTGGGGAGCAATACTTATGTAGACTTGGTTATCTTAGAAATGGTTGATTTTGATGTAATTCTGGGTATGACTTGTCTTTCTCCGAATTTTGCGATCTTGGATTGTAATGCTAAAACTGTGACGTTAGCCAAGCCTGGGACAGATCCGTTAGTGTGGGAGGGTGACTACACTTCCACTCCGGTTCGTATCATCTCCTTTCTTCGTGCTAAGAGAATGGTTAGTAAGGGGTGTTTAGCTTTCTTGGCACATCTCAAGGATGACACTACCCAGGTACCTTCAATTGAGTCGGTTTCGGTAGTCCGTGAGTTTCTGGACGTGTTCCCTGCAGATCTTCGTGGTATGCCACCGGATAGAGATATTGATTTTTGCAATGATCTAGAACCGGGTACTCGCCCCATTTCTATACCCCCTTATAGAATGGCTCCTGCGGAGTTAAGAGAGTTAAAGGCCCAACTTCAAGAGTTGTTAAGCAAAGGTTTTATTAGACCAAGTGCATCTCCTTGGGGTGCTCCGGTGTTATTTGTGAAGAAGAAGGATGGGAGTTTTCGGATGTGCATAGACTACCGGCAGTTGAACAAGGTAACTATTAAGAATAAGTATCCCATTCCTCGCATTGGTGACTTGTTCGATCAATTACAAGGTGCTTGTGTCTTCTCTAAAATTGACTTGAGATCCAGTTATCATCAATTGAAAATACGGGCAACGGATGTGCCAAAGACTGCTTTTCGAACCAGGTATGGGCATTACGAATTTGTACTGATGTCTTTTGGTCTTACGAATGCCCCTGCTGCTTTCATGAGCTTGATGAATGGGATTTTTAAGCCATATCTGGATCTCTTTGTGATCGTATTTATTGATGATATACTGATATACTCCAAGAGTAAGAAGGAACATGAGGAGCATTTGAGAATTGTGTTGGAAGTATTAAGGAGAAAAGGCTTTATGCCAAATTCTCCAAGTGTGAGTTTTGGCTAGATTCATTGTCCTTCTTGGGGCACGTGGTTTCTAAGGATGGAGTGATGGTGGATCCTTCTAAGATTGAGACAGTGAAGAATTGGGAGAGACCTACTAATGTGTCAGAAATAAGGAGCTTTGTTGGGTTAGCTAGCTACTACCGTCGATTTGTCAAGGGATTCTCTTCTATTGCTTCCCAATTGACGAACATGACTAAGCAGAATGTTCCATTTGTATGGTCGGATGAGTGCGAAGAAAGCTTTCAGAAGCTCAAGACCTTGTTGACTACTGCACCAATTCTTACCTTGCCAGTGGAAGGTAAGAATTTCATTGTCTATTGTGATGCATCCTATTCGGGTTTGGGTGCAGTGCTAATGCAAGAGAAGAATGTAATTGCTTATGCTTCAAGGCAAATAAAGGTGCCCGAACGCAATTACCCGACCCATGATTTGGAGTTGGCCGCGGTAGTATTTGCATTAAAGCAATGGAGACACTATTTATATGGGGTTAAGTGTGAGGTCTATACGGATCATCGCAGCCTACAATATGTTTTTACTCAGAAGGATTTGAACTTGAGACAGAGGAGATGGATGGAACTACTGAAGGACTACGATATCACAATCTTGTATCATCCGGGAAAAGCTAATGCCGTGGCAGATGCTTTAAGTAAAAAGGCAGGAAGCATGGGTAGTTTAGCCCACTTACAAGTCTCTAGATGCCTGTTGGCGAGAGAAATCCAAAATTTGGCTAATGACTTTATGAGGCTAGAAGTAAATGAGAAGGGAGGATTTTTGGCTTGTGTGGAGGCGAGATCTTCTTTTCTTGACAAGATCAAGGGAAAACAAATTGATGATGAGAAACTAAGTTGAATTCGGGATATGGTGTTGCGAGGAGAGGCTAAAGAAGCAATAATTGATGAGGAAGGTGTTTTGAGGATTAAGGGAAGGGTATGTGTGCCCCGTGTAGATGATTTGATCCACACTATTCTTACAGAGTCTCATAGTTCCGGATATTCTATACATCCTGGTGCAACCAAGATGTACCGTGACCTAAAACAACACTTTTGGTGGAGTAGAATGAAGCGCGACATTGTTGATTTTGTTGCCAAATGTCCAAATTGTAAACAAGTATAGAATGAACACCAAAGGCACGGAGGAACACTTCAGAGAATGCCCATTCCTGAATGGAAGTGGGAGAGAATTGCAATGGACTTCGTGGTTGGTCTTCCAAAGACATTGGGTAAGTTTGATTCCATTTGGGTAATTGTGGACAGATTAACTAAGTCTGCTCACTTCATTCCGGTCAAGGTGACCTACAATGCAGAGAAGTTAACCAAAATCTACATCTCAGAAATCGTTCGATTGCATGGAGTTCCACTTTCCATCATATCAGATAGAGGTACGCTGTTTACTTCTAAGTTTTGGAGAACATTGCATGCGGAATTAGGTACTAGGTTGGACCTTAGTACTGCATTTCACCCTCAAACCGATGGTCAGTCTGAGCGAACGATTGAGGTATTGGAAGATATGCTTCGTGCATGTGTGATAGAATTTGGTGGTCATTGGGATAACTTCTTAACCTTAGCGGAGTTTTCATACAATAATAGCTATCACTCCAGTATTGACATGGCTCCATTTGAAGCATTGTATGGGAGGGATGTAGGTCTCCCATTGGTTGGTTTGATGCATTTGAGGTTAGACCTTGGGGTACTGACCTTTTGAGAGATTCATTGGAGAAAGTGAAATCTATTCAAGAAAAGTTTTTAGCGGCGCAAAGTAGGCAAAAGGAATATGCAGATCGAAAGGTTAGAGACTTGGAGTTCATGGAGGGTGAACAAGTCTTGCTGAAGGTTTCACCCATGAAAGGGGTGATGCTAAGCCCAAGGTATATTGGACCATTTGAAGTACTTAACCGAGTAGGGAGGTGGCTTATGAATTAGCCTTGCCTCCAGGGCTGTCTGGAGTGCTTCCGGTATTTCATGTGTCTATGTTGAAAAGATACCATGGGGATGGAAACTACATTATCCTTTGGGATTCAGTTCTGCTTGATGAGAATTTGTCTTATGAAGAGGAGCCTGTTGCTATTTTAGATAGAGAAGTCCGCAAGCTGAGGTCAAGGGAGATTCCATCTATTAAAGTTCAATGGAAGAATCGACCAGTTGAAGAGGCCACTTGGGAGAAGGAGGCTGATATGCAAGAAAGATACCCACATCTGTCTACAGATTCACGTACAACTTTTCGCCCTTGTTTTTCTTCTTGTGATAGTTCAAGGACGAACGATGGGTAAATTGGTATCTATTGTAACGACCTGTTTAGTCATTTTGAGCAGCAGATTTTATTTCAGGAAAAACTGGCTGAGTCGATGGAACCCACCACCACGGACAGTCTGGGCACGACGGACCGTCGAGGGGGTCTCGTTCCAAAACACTTAGACTTATTTCTGAAATGTGGGTACTGAAATCGACTATCTGAACTTCGTGACGGAATGGCAGGACGGACCGTCGTGAGCACGACGGATCGTCACACATCTTCCACAGAAATAAGTCTCTGAACTTTGTGACGGACCTGCAGGACGGACCGTCACAGCCATGACGGACCGTCACAGTTTGCGTAATCCCAGTCTGGGTCGGATTTTTGTAAATATTTTAAGGGGCGTTTTGGACTATTCCTGCTATAATTATAAATTTAGTGGGTTAATGTTAATAATTTAACTACTTGGGGGATAAAAGAGGTAACCTTGAATTAATTAATGGGTTAATTCATCATCTTTTATACTTAATTATATGCTAATTAGGGTAAAAGAAAGAGGGTTTGAATAAGAAAAATAAAAAGAACAGAGAGAGAGAGAGAGGATCGATCGAACGAGAACGAGGAGAAACGAAGAGGAAACAAAGCTTTGGGAAATTGCTTGCTTGATCAAAATTCTTCGGTGGAGGTAGGTTATGGTTTTTATGCTATTCGTAGTAAACTCTTAACAGCGAATGATATGTATTGGTAGTATTGTAAACCCTTCTATATGCTTAATTGTATGTTTGCATGAATGTGATTACATAATTGTGATAAATAAGCATGATGAAGCTATTGAATCCCAAATCTTGAGAAATCCTAATCTACTTTATTAATGATGATGCCTTGGTGTAAAAGAAGGCTTGATGAATTGATAGAATGAGATTAGGGGGGCAGGTGTCACGAACCGACACGTAGAATTAGGGGATCGGGTGTCATGAACCGACACGTAGAATTAGGGGATCGGAGTGTCACGTTCCGACACATAGTAGTAGGGGATGGGGTGTCACGAACCGACACGTAGAATTAGGGGATCGGAGTGTCACGTTTCGACGCATAGTAGTAGGGGATGGGGTGTCACGAACCGACACGTAGAATTAGGGGATCAGAGTGTCACGTTCCGACACATAGTAGTAGGGGAGCGGAGTGTCACGTACCGACACAAGAGGAATAAAGATAATGAATCTTGAAAGATGTAATGTACTCAATCTAATGAACCTAATTCCCAAATGAGTATGGTATTGAGGCTTGAGTCCTCATGGGTGAACTTGGCGGTACTTATAAATGATTATAGTACTTGTTGCTTCTACATGTTGAGTATTGTAGTTGATTTATGATATTATCTGATATATACTGTTTTCTATTTTTAGTTGGCCGATGATACCTACTCAGTACTTGTGTTTTGTACTGACCCCTATTTGTATGTTCTTTCTTTGTTATTTGTGGAGTGCAGCGAACATACCGTCGTCTTCAATTCAACCGCAACTCTATCCAGTCTTCAATAAACCGGATTTCAGGGTGAGCTAATGCTTCTAACTTGGACTGGATCTTCCTCTTCATGTCTTGATGCCTTGAAGTTCCAGCATGGACTAGCTTTTTATGTATTTTAGTTTCTTAGATATTATTAGATTAGTAATTTGAGGATAGATGTTCTTGTGATGATGACTTCCAGATTTTGGGGAATAATAGTTGTTGAATTTTTGAAGTTATTGAATTGATTTTATTAATGAGTTAAGTCTTCCGCATTGTATTTTGTTCAATATGTTTGGGTTTAGATTGGTTGATTTGCTCACATAGTAGGATAAGTGTGGGTGCCACTCGCGGCTCGGTTTTGGGTCGTGACAATTTAAATCCCTAGTCAAAAGGAAATTTTACTCTATTTTATTGGTCTGCGAACTAGAAATTTGGGTAAGAAATTCTGTTGACCGAGGGCAAGGTGTTGGCACCCCTCGAGTTCCGTGGTTCTAGTACAGTCGCTTTATTGACTTTAGTATGAGTTAACTTAATTTTTGGACATTATATTATTTAATGAATAATAAAATTGTTATTTACCCTCAAATTTATTTTAAATATATTTGAAATTGGCTTATTTATTTTAAATGATTTTAATTTTTTTCACTCTGCGTCCATTAATTTTAAACATGAAACATACGTATATATATACATTTTTTTGCTTATATTTGTATATTTTTATTTTTTAATGTTATTATAGAATTTTTTGCAAATTAGATTTCGTGTGGAAAAGAGATTTTTGAGTTCAAGATAAATTAGGAATATATATTTAATTATTTTATTAAATAAAAAAATAAAAAAATAAATTTTTTTTATAAGATTTAAAATTAGTTTTTATCAAGAAATCCTAAATAGATTAGAAATGTTATTTTTTTAATTAAATAAAATGTTCCCTTTTTTAAATTTTTTTTTTTCTTCTGCACGTTTTTGTTTATTGTGAATTTTACATATTTGTTTTTTTTTGTTCTTGAAAATTCGTTTCTCTTTTCCTCTTTTTTTTATTATTTTATTTTATCATTATTTTTTATATTATTATTTATAGTTTGGTTTCTTCTTTTTTTTCAAATTATTTTGTACTAATTTTGTTACTCTTTATTATTTTTTTAAATTGTATTTTTGTACGTTGTATTTTATTAATTCTAAATTTTTTATTTTTTATTTTACTTATCCATTTTTTTTACTTGTTTATATCTTTCTTTTTTTTACGTGCTTTTGTTTCTGTTAAAAAAAATTCTGTTATGTTTTTTTGTTATTATTATATTTTCATGCTTCTTCTTTTTATTTTTGAATTCTATCTCTTCTCTTATATCAATTTCTCAATTTTTACTTCTGTGGTTGGGTGGGGGAGGAGGAGGATATTTATGATTAGGATTATGATGTATGATTAGGATTATTAGGATTATGAGGAGGAGGAGGAGGAGGAGGAGGAGGAGAGGAGGAGGGGAGAAGGAGGAGGAGGAGGAGGAGGAGAGGAGGAGGAGGAAGAGGAGGAGGAGGAGGAGGAGGAGGAGGAGGAGGAGGAGGACGCGTAGGAGGAGGAGGAGGAGAGGAGGAGAGGAGAGGAGGAGGGAGGACGAGGAGGGAGGAAGAGGAGGCGGAGAGGGGAGGAGAGGAGGAGGAGGAGAGGAGGGGAGGAGGAGGAGGAGGAGGACGAGGAGGAGGAGGAGGAGGAGGAGGAGGAGGAGGGGGAGGGGAGGAGGACGAGGAGCGAGGAGGACGAGGAGGAGGAGGAGGAGGAGGAGGAGGAGAGGAGGAGAGGAGGAGGAGAGAGAGGAGAGATGAGGAGTGAGGATGATGAGGAGGAGGAGGAGGAGGAGGAGGAGGATTAGGGGAGGGAGGAGGAGGAGAGGAGGAAGGAGGATGGAGGAGGAGGAGGATTAGTATTAGGAGGATGAGGATTTAGGAGGAGAGGAGGATGAGTAGAGGAGTATTTATCATTATTAGGAGGAGTATTAGGAGGAGGAGTAGGATTAGGAGTTATTATTATTATTATTACTATTATATTATATTATTACTATTATTATTGTTATATTATTATTATTATTATTACTATTATTATTATATTATTATTATATTATTATTATATTATATTATTATTACTATTAGTTTTATAATATTTAATCGCTAAATGAAATTATTTTCCTTTAATTACAATTCTACTTAGATAGTCTTTCTTTTTGAAAAATCATTTATTAATTATTATTTTATATCCTAATCTAACAAGTCTACGATAAATAGACGGAAACATATATTGATCTATTTAAATTTAACAATTCAATATCATGAAGCGACATAAATTGCAAAATCTATCTAAAAAACATAATAATAATAACAATAATAATAATAATAACGTAACAATATTCAAAATAATACATGTGATTTGAAGTACTTAATGCTATTGGAATCAACTTTTCACAAAAGTAATATTATATAAATCACGCGAGAATTTGTAGTTACCTTTTTGTGTTGGCTTGTTTTTTCTTTTCTATGTCTATTAATCTCAATTTCTCTGTGTTCTCTATATTTCTCTTTGTATATTTCTTTTTCTTCAACTGAACGTGGAGTTATATAATATTTTATGGGTGAGAATCTTGTGCTAATTTTAAAAAACGTAGTGTAGTGGGATTATGATTAACTTTAAAAATTAGTTGAGAAAATTGGGGTTGAGATAATAATAGCAAATTTACAAAATAAAAATAAATAAAAAATGTGTGAAGTTTTTTAAAAAAACGTCCAAAGAAAAAAAAATAAAAAAATGGGATGAGATTTTTTAGGAAAATAAGTTAGGAAGTTTGGAATAATTAGGATGGTAACACAAATTTGAAATCTTTAGGCTCCTCTTTTTTTTCTATACTTTTTCATAATATTTTCTATATTATTATTATTTTTTGACTAGATAATTAACAAATAACTTAAAATCCCAACTTGTATTTATCATTTTTTTATTAAACTATAATTGATCTTATAATTTTTATTAATTTACAATTTACAATTTATTATTTTATTTTATTTTAAATATAACCCTTTTTAAATTGGTGTAAAATATATTATGTTTTGGTAAAAAATTAGGTGTTCACAATAGACATCACATGTATAATCAACAAAAATTTTCAAAACTTCACTCGCAATGCTTTCTAGGCCAAAAATCACTATATACACATATATTCATATACTTCAAGTAAACACCTCCATCGAAGGTGGACAATACCACTCAAGATCATTTCAGAATAAGAAATAAGAATGATTTGGACAAATTATTTATCATCCAAGCCATTACAACCTTCTCTAAATTTCTTCAACAATACATCATAAAATAACATTTAATGAAGTAGCTAAATTTTATTTTATCATAGAGAAAACCATATTTCTAACATTATCAACAATGTACATTAAACCAAATTCATAAGCCGAAAGTTGAGAAATTTAATAAGCATGGTTCATTGGGGTTTTTACCTTCAAATAATCAACTAACATTGAATATATCATAATACATTCATTAAAATGTTTTCATGCAGGAACCATGCTTAGAGTCAAAAATAGGAGAGATTGGAGTTTGAAAACCCTTTTTGAAATCTGTTTGGAATGGCTCCTTGAATAAAACAGAGTTTAAGGATGAAATATCATACCTTAATATGAAGAAAACCACGAGAATTTCAAGAAGAAACCCTTTTGCATCCATAGACCAACCTCGAAGACCTTGACCTTCAATAGAGGCTTGAGGGTTTTTTTTGGAAGAGGAGAGCTTTTAAGGGTTATAGGATATTTTGATTTCTAATATAGGGCTTGGGGTTTATGATGGTTGAATGGGTATATAATTACCTAAAATCTATATAACACACCCCTAAAATACCCAAAACACTCCCACAATGATTGGACTACTTTAGACGTCAAATATAACATAACTTTTTGGAACATCATCGGGGAAAAAGTCCGGCTCGCGGATCTGTTTCCAGAAGACTTTGGAAACAAATTCTTGATAGAGATGTGTGTGACCTGGCTGCGATGCACTTGTTTTTCACCAAGGCACAAACCATGCTTCCTTGGGCAGCTTGCTTGGCCAATGTTTGGATCCTCCTAAGGGATCCATTTGGTGGTCCCTGAGGAGTCGTACCCAAAAGTTTTGACCATAAACATTTCCCTCTAGGTTCTAGGGTCATCCCCAGTGACACAAGGCTAGTTTCCAAATGACTTGGTCGTTCCTTGACATTTGACTCCCAAAGTTATGGAACACATGTGAAGCTTTACTTTTACCTACTTCATTTTGGGGTTGTTACAGATGGTTATATAGATTATGTTATAGTAGTGTATAGAGAGACTTATCGATGAAAATGGTTATTCATATGTATTTCTAGATATATATTCTATATGTGTTAAAGTGATGTCTTAGAGTATCTTGTGTGGTAGAATTGTGTCCCTTACTTGATACATGTATGAATATGAAAAAGTGATGTCTTCACTTAGGATTCTAAAACCTCTTATTCTTGTATGTATGAATGACATGAAACCTTGAACGATGTTAAGAAGGTCCTTTAAGTGAAACCTTAAACCTAGGGGTAAGATTATGAACCTTGAAGTCCAAAGACGTAAATGGTATCCTTCTTGTATGAATGATGGACTAAGGTCTGTTGGATGGAACGACATCATATCATCCATAGGAAATCCATTAAGCTATCTTCGTCGCCATTGTAAGGAAGCCCTAGGGGACCTCTTTGGCAGGGTGAATGTGATTGGGTTATGAACTAGATATGGAACCTTTTCATGTGTTCCTTAATGTAAAATACTCTATGAAAAAAATTCTAGCATCGAGTTAATATGGTAAAGCAAGTGGATCTAGTTAAAGAATGAGGCTAGAGGGCAAGGACACCCTTCATATTCCCTAATCATGTGTCTACATAGGATGTGTCCAAATTCTACCATTAGTAGAACACCCTCCATCGGAGTAAGTTACAAGTTCGGAATCTATGATTTGCTACCATGGTATTATTACCTATTCTTATCATATGGGACACCTACTAGTATTGGATAATGCCACGACCTGAATTCTTGAAACCGAATCACAACCGACGTCGTTGACCTCTCAGAGATCGCAGACAAGCCTACATATGTCATCGTTACTTCATGTAGGTTAATTTTAGCGGAAAATTTGAACTTTTTATTGCTTAACATTCATATAAGACATTCTACTTAAACTCATAAACGTTCACACTCAACTATCTAATATTAATATAATCAAATGAAAGAAATATTTCATACTACATTTAGTGTATACTAGCCAAAATGGCACCAATACAATGTATGAAATAAAATGAGAAAGAAACGGTAGTGGAACATACTCCACTAACTCAAACATATATGTAAGCTAGAATATAATGGGCAAGCGCCCTCGAAAGCATGAGGGCCTACTAAATCCTGATGAATGTTGTACGTTCGGATAGCTTTAGCGTCGACTTGTAAGCTCTAACGTCCACCGGTGCCTGCACCTTAAAATATAGAGTTGAATGGAATTAGTACACACTTGATCTAAGTATTGGTATATGCAAGCACACACTTAAGGAAATGCATGATTAAGAAGAGCTCTTTCCTATCGATATGAATTATAGAAAGTAAAGTCAGTGGAATTACCAATTTCGGATTAGGAAAGTCATGCCATGAATGTAACATGCATCATTATACTTATGATTTTGCAAACATAACATAACATATTACACATATCATATCACCTAATTCATATCATTCTTTCAAATTCCATGATACCTTGGAATCATGGACTTGACGTTAGGACTTCACAAAATGAGGGCTCAACATATGGGACCTCAACTAGGGTGCGTTTTTAACAAACATAGAGTATGTTTCATTCATACGTACTTCATTTTCATTCTTTCATATACTAGTGCAGACACCAGTCATTCCTATGATGTAGTTTAGGACTCTCATCAGGTTCGCTATGCAATGACCAAGAATAACCTAGTTTTATTACTTAAGTCTAGCTCACCTCTTGATTATCCTATCCTAACACCTTTGGTATCGTTCATTTCATTATGTGCATTCGTTGAGAATGGCCTGATTCCTTCTTTTGGAACTTTAACCTTAACCGACATTGATCATGTGAGCATCATGAAATCCAGTGGGTAATCCCTACACCGAAAACAGCTGGAATCACTGGCCAAATTGAACCAAAACATGCAAGCGTATATAGGGAATTGAAACCAACTAGATCCCTGTATTGGAAGTATAGGTTCAACAACTAGGAGATATAAAGTTATTCAAACTTGGCATTCCGAACAGTCTCATCTCATGAGAGTTACGTGAACCTCCGCCCTTCACAATGGAAGGCATCACCGCTAATAGCTGGCCTATCGGTGCTCAGTCTAAAGTTCCATCACATTCAACTCATACATCATGGAAGTTGGATTCTAGCATGAGGACATCAAAGCTCATTACATGATTTCTCATCTCATCATTAGTATTAAGTATGCATAACTTTAATACTTTCATTAGAGTGTTCATAGAGATTGGTATCTTAATTAACTTTACACTCTCGTAGGTGAGTACATTTTCGTAACCCTTACATAGGCTCATTTGAGATTGCTCTCATTTTCACATAAGCCTCTTATCATATTGTCACCTCATTCATTAACATTAACACATTTGCTTTTCATAATTACTCACACCTTCACGTGAATGTTCATTTCATTATATGCAATGCACTTGGCCATTTAGTGTGTGTCACACTCTTACTTACCCCTCCTAGGTTCACATCATTTCATCACATACATCTCAGGTTCACTTACTTTTAAACGTACGCTGCACTTATGGATCCATATGTACAAGCCATGAGGCTTCATTCATAATTCGTGTATGTGGATCATACATACAAGACTTATGCATCTGGTAAGTAAGACAAGATATATATTTTGATCTTTAGAGGCAACATACATTAAATATTTGTTTACGTATGATTTATGTATTGTTACAGAATTGGGCAAGGGAACCCGATTTCGAATCCCTTGAGTAACATTTGATCTTATAGTAAACTTGATAATTGCATTTTACAGATATGGGGGACCCTAGTTCGATCCCCATCACTCCAATACTATTTCATTTATGGTCCTCCTCTCTTTCTCGTTTAAGGAAAGGAGGTTGTGGGATCAATCCCCCACAAGCTCATTCTTTTTCTCTTAATTTAACTCTTAACTTTCTCACATATGCAAGAGAATGTATGTTCTATCCCCACTCACCATATTTATTTCTCTCCTTTACTTTTCTCCTAACTCTCTCATATATTTATGGGTACAATCCCTACTAACCACATTTATTTTTCTTCTTTTTTTCTCTCCTAACTCTCTCATCTATTTAAGAGGTTGTGGGTTCAATCCCCACTCACCACATCTATCTTTTTCCTTTCATTTATCTAATATAATTTTTATGTAATTTACATTTGGCGAGGTCATGGGTTCAATCCCCAATGACTCACATTTTTTAAAAAAAATTAAAAGATAGTTCATTTTTCATTTCTTTTGCCGAGACCACCAATTTCTAGCAAGCTGGAAATTTCCTCTCTTCCAATCTATTTTCTTTCATTCTTATGTTGATTTTTGTAGTATTTTGAGTGACATTCAGTCAGCCACCTTAACTTTATATGAACATCACGTTTTTAACATTTTAATCTACGAAAAAAACAACATTTTAACATACCAATTTGAAGCAACAAACATAGTAAATTTTCAGCACACACATGCTCAAAGCAATCAACTTAATATACTTTTTCGGAATTTCTTTTTTATCCCTTACATGAATTCAAAATACACATTCAACACCTAATCCCAACCAGACCTAAAATTACCTACCAAAAGATATACCAACGCATGCTTTGAATCTTTAAAAGGATCTGTACAGGGGCATGCAACGGGGACAACCTTAGTTTTTCAATTGCGATTTAACTTAACCTTAAAGGTCTCCTGGGAAAGGGACCAAGAGAGAAGAAAACCCATACCTTAATGTCGTTCAAAACTTGTTTACTGCTGCCAATTCCCACGAAACCACTGCCTCACCATCAAAATTACAAACACGGTCCATCGAGAAGAATGTTGTTGATTTTAAATTTTAGCTTAGCCTTTCGTTTGAGCTTTTGTTTCTAAGTTCATCAACAGTGAAGTAAAAATATTTTCAATTCTTTTAGTGATAAAAACGTGAGAATGAGGGTGAGAGACGTAAGAATGAGAGGATTATCATTAGGAGAGTTAGGTGGAGATTTAGTCAAACTAGGACTCCTCGTTATTTATTAATTTTTTTTTATTTTTTAATTAAAAATCTGATTTTTTTCCTTACTTGAATCAGATTTTCTAATATTGATTAATTCCACTAATTCACTTACTAAAATTAAACAAATTTAATCCTTTCTTCCACCAAGGCTCGAACCAGGGTAGAGCTAAATTTTGGGTAATTATAATACTACCCTTAGCCTTGAAAAGACCATTTTACCGCTATACCCTCCAAACTTAAGATTACCCCTTTTTAAGTCTTGTTAAGACTCATCTCGATAAAATCTTCATATTCGGGTGCCCTACATGGCCGTACCCAACTTTTCCTAGCTCAAATAACTCACCAAACTAGTTGTCTTGGATGTTGCAGAGGTTCAGAGGACTGGTTCTACGCACATCAATCAGTGTGAACCCAGTTTCATCTAGGCATTCTAGATACATTAGGCATTACTTAGCATAGTCATTTTAGGGTTGTTACATTACCTGTCCCCCCCTCAGTAACATTCGTCCCCTGATGACACTACACATCATTGTAAAATAAAGAGGATTATTTTTGAAAATTCCTTAACATACTTGAGACTTTGTTCTATGTGAATTTTTGTTCCATACTTACTCTTTATAATGCATATTACTCAAGCTTATCTGAAGATTTATATTTGGTATTAAGGAACTTCCTTCTCAATCGCACTTAATTTGATGCACTTCACATCTCATGCAACACAAAAAAATCATGTACACGCTATACAAAAACAGGAATGTGATATGCAAACATGAATTCATTTTAACTCACATAGTGCAATTATTACATATATGTTTTTTGCACTTATAACACCAAGTCGACTATTGTACAAAAACATAGAGTTTCTTAAACAAAACAAGCCTTAGGAGGAGTATATATAACCCCTTAGGTAACATCTTGTTGGACTTATGATTTGAAATTATGTAGCTTTGTTGGATTGATCCACGCCCTTCCCATTTATACCCTATCTCATTTGGAAACTGAAACCTCACTACCCTGGTTTGATAGTCTACGGTAGCATAAAACTTATGGAGAAAATCCATACCTAAGCTACTCAATGCTTTTATTGGTGAAAATCTGATTCACATATTAGTAGGTTGGTGCACATCCTTGAATCCGACTAGCAGCTTCACATTAATAGACTAAGGAACTCCTTCTTAAACTTGTGTCATCAAAGTGTACAACATAAATAAACACATAAGTCACATAGTTCATCAACCAACATACTCCAACATATTAACTCCATACTAGTGCATAATACTATACACATGAAAAAAATTTTAGGCTACGCACCTGAGACATCACCAGAAGTGTCTTCCTCTACACCCAGACTTGAGTGCGAAGAATCGTTGCCTCCTTGGATCCTCTTCACTTGAACAATTTGTTTGACCTTTCTTCTTCCCTTTTTCTCAAACTCTCATATACGAGCAATCCTTCATCATGTGACCCGGTTTTCTACAACTTTAACAAGCGTTAGAGCCCCTCCTACACTTTCCTCCATAAAGTTTGCCACACTTCTTACAAGGTAGCCTCTCCTGAGGTGTATCTACTACACTATTTCTCTTAACTCTGAGCTCGTAATCCCTATCATAGAGACCTTTGAATGAACTTGACTATTATTGGTGCGAAATTCACTTAATAAACAAGGGCTATCTGAGATTTTAGTTCTACTTTTCTTTGAAAAATGCTCCTCAACTTGCCTTGACCTATTCCCTTCCTAGTGTGCTTACTCTTCCTGCTTTTTTCCACTTATTGGACATGTACCATAATCCTGGAAAGTCCTATAGTGGCATGCAACATAGCTACCCTACATAGTTCCTCGATATTCTTAACACTGTTAGATCCAGTGTAAATGGGAGGATTCATGCTTGTGAAGTCCCTTAACCTTCTAGGCAGGGTGCTGGCAGGTGGGATCTTCCTTGGGACACCTTGTTCCTCTTCGTGGGCTGTTATAGCCTGCGCTTGTAAATTGATGTCTTTGGCCATATCTACCAAGGTTGTTCTCACTTCTCCATCTATCAATCCAGTAGGGTTAATAGGCATCTCCATTCCAGCAGCTGGAGCCTGGGGAGGAACTTGATTTACCCCAGCTGCTGCTCCTCCAATCTCTCTACATGCATTTCTCCTTGTATTAATCTTTCTGAATCTCAAGAGTTGATGTAAGATACGTTGTTAGCACCAAGGAATTAGACATTAGAGAAGGTACAATAAGATTAGGTGAAGGGAATTTTCTTGCGCATCATGCAGTTTCTAAATCGGGATAGTGGTGCACTTCAATACCATGACTTAGAAACTACTTGATATGGTTGATGTGAACTTATTATCCTCAGAATTTAGCCTAAGGCTATGATACAAACTTTTGTCACGACCCGGATTCTGGAATCCAAATTTCAACTGGCGTCATTGACTTCTCAAAGGTCGTAGACAAGCCTACATACGTCATCGTTACTTCATCTACGTTAATTTTAGCGGAAAATTTGATCTTTTTGTTACATAACACTTATTAAGACATTCTACTTTAACTCATAAACATTCACAGTCAACCATCTAATATTAAGATCATCAAATGAAAGAAATAGTTTCATACTACATTAAGTGTATACTTGCCAAAATGGCACTAATACAATATCTGAAATAAGATAAGAAAGAAACGCTAGTGGAACATACTCCACTAACTCAAACCTATATCTAATCTAGAATATAATGGGCAAGCATCCTCGAAAGCATGAGAGCCTACCAAATTCTGATGAATGCTCTATGTCCTTATAGCTTCAGCGTCAACCTGTAAGCTCTAACGTCCACCAGTTCCTGCACCTAAAAATGTTTAGTTGTATGGGATTAGTACACACTTCTACTAAGTATGGGTATATGCAAGCACACATCAAGGACATGCATGATTAAGAAGAACTCTTTCCTATCTATATGAATTATGGAAAATCAACTTAGTGGTCTTGCAAATTTCGGATTAGGAAAGTTTTGCCATGAGAGTAACATGCATCATCATACTTATCATTTTGTAAACTACACATAACATATTACACATATCGTATCACATAGTTCATATCATTCTTTCATATGCCACGAGACCTTGGAATCATGGACTTGACATTAGGACTTCCCAAAATGAGGTCTCAACATATGAAACCACCTTTGTAATGTTTGTTTGGAGACCTATCCTTGTTTCCCATGGAAGAATCTTGGTGATGGAACCTCTTCTTATGTTTTTGGTGACAAGAATCATTCGACCTAGGACTTTTACCCTCTTACCTTATCTCCCACATTTTGGATTCCTTAAGTTTTTGGGCATACACCATGAACCTAGAAATATCCATGTCATTAAGAAGCATTAGTGTATGACATTCTTTCTCCACCAAGCTAGACACTCCCATCACAAATTTGTTCATCTTAGCCCTAGGGTTGGCTACCGTGGTTGTAGCATACTTAGAGAGTTGGGTGAATTTAAGGGAGTACTCTTGCAAACTCATTCCTCCTTGACGAAAATTAATGAATTCAACCTTTTTATTCTCCCTCCACTCTAGGGGAAAGGACCTATATAGGAAAGCCTCTTTGAACTCCTCCCAATAAACCGGACCTCTTCTTATGGGCATCTTATTCCTTTATTGCTCAACCCACATTGATCCAAATCCTTGAATTTGTAAGTATCTTTCTACGCTTTCTCCCTAGGAGTCACACCCACAGACTCCACCAGTTTGGAAACCTCATCTATGAAACCTTGTTGATCTTGATCAACCTTAGTACCATGAAAAGTAGGACGGTTTATCCTCATAAATCCCGAATTTTCAAAGCAAGAGTACTAGCATGAGGTTGAGGTACAACTCCTGGATTAGATTTGGAAACAAAGTGATTATTGACAACATCACATTGAGTCGTCATAAGTTTGGTCAAATTTATTAGGGCATACCTCAACTCCACTTTAGTCATACCTCCTTCATCAAAAGGAGCTTGAGGCATAGGAGGCACTTGGGGATCTTGAGGTTCCGGAGGCACTTGACATTCTTGAAGGGGAACCTCCTCATTCTCTTCCTATATGCCAATAATAGGAACTTGGTCAACATGAGGAGGAATCCTCTCATTAGCTATACCTACCACATCCCTTCTAACGGTTGATATCCTCGTATTCATGTCCTATAAAAACAAAAAGAAGGGGTTGAGAAAAGACATCTTATAGAACTCAACTCTAAAGCACAACATTAGAATAAAGAAGAAATTGAAACTTCTATTATCCTATGGCCTATTGTCTATGTATGAGTCGCGACTCATACCAATGATGAAAATTCTACTAGATGTGACTTGTGAGACTTTTAGACCCTAAACTATTTCCCATAAGCTTATGCTATGATACAAAGTCTATAACGACCCGCAAGAACCCCCAAGAAGTTAGGGAGAACCCTTGGGTCATGACAGGGTGTACTTTACACTTTGGGGTCTTGTACAAGCCCTTTAAGTATCGTTCATTACATAGGACATGAAATGTAGTGCAAAATTAAAACTTTTCAAGACATTTAATATAAACTGGAATTCATTCATAAATACTTAGACAATCTCATTGTCACAAGACAAATTAAAGACACGAGATAATATCTTAGGGACGCGGATTTTCACATTGAAAGAAAAAATACATAATAAGTCTTAATGAAAAAACTAAGAAACATAAACTATGTCATCATGTATATGAGGACATACAAAATCTTGAGAGAGTGGGTTTCCTAAGCTTCGCCTTTTAGACTTCTTCTTGCTTCCAAACCTATACTTATAGAGTATAGAAAATTATGGGGTTAGCACAAATAATGTACTATGTATGACATATGAAAAAACATGGAAAAAGGAAGATTTTAGTCAAAACACATTTTCATGCCAATTACGTAAAACATTCATAAATATAGAAGTAAAAAAACATAGGAAGTATTACTTAAAAATTAAAGTAGAATTTCCATAATTTTTTAACAACAAAGCATTTTACAGTAAAATTCCAAATGTTACAGTGAATCCATTTTTACTTTACACTGAACTCTCCATATTTAAAAACAGTGAACTTCCAAGGACAAGCAAAGATAAAGTGAACTCCTTTCCGTAAGAGTTTTTCTAACTAAGCTTACCCTAAGACTCACCAAGGTAAGACATGAAGGAAATGAACATACACCTCCTTCAATACACACCAAAGTGTTCCTCAAGACTACCCTTTTTCGGATTACCCACCTTGTGAGAACAAGCCCCCACTCAATGACAAGACATCAAAAGAACAGTCAAGCAATGCACTAAGACTTCGCTTTCGGAATGCCTACTTAGTGCAATGAGTAGATGCCGTACCATACCACAACCTTCCCTAATTAGTAAACTCTTTTACAAGTCAAGACACCTAGACTCCCCTTTTGGAAGGTCTACTTAGTGAAATGCATAGGTATCATCCTATTCCGCTACCTACCATATGTAATACGTTCTTTTAAGAGACTTAGGTAATTCAATTAATATAAGGCTCACAAAGACTCACTATTCGTAATGCCTACCTAGTGCAAATGATAAATAGCGTGTCATTCCACTACCTACCATAAGTATTACACTCTTTTAGAAGACTTAGTACTTTCATTGCTTTTGTGGGAGTTAGCTTTACTGACATAGACCACGAGAGATAGAAGTGAAATATCGATATTAACCCCTATCAGATGAGGGACCCTCACTTTCCTAGAGTAAAGTCATTCTCTTAGCTTTTACATGGCTTACCCATTAGCTACACCTATGTGGGCACATATTTAAGGTATAAGGATATTGTTACTAAGAAACTCATTCTCTACTAATGAGGAGTACTCATCCAAAGAGGTACATTGGAATACAACTTCTCAACTCACAATGTGTAATCACCCCTTCTTCATATCCTCTCGGTGCTAGGTATAACTCCCCACAAATTCTAAACATTATATGATATAAGTTAAGGATAACTAGTAAATATGACGTCTCAACTCAAGAAGGGCATTCATCCTACGACCTATCGTAGAAAGCTTTTAGGATGTAATTAGGTTGCTACTAAACACTTCCTCTCAACTAACTAAGAGTGTTCATCCAAAAACTCCTCTGTTTGCATAACTTTGCTTCTTTCATTCATTCAATTGTGAGTGTGTGTACATGTGAGAACACCTTGGACATAAGCATCATTTTATTTACATTTTACTTCTATACATGCTAGACCTTCATTAATCACATCACACACTTTAACATAATTCACTAAATCATATAAGTCATTTAGGTTTAATCCTTAGCATACTTTTCACAACTAGATTCAACTAATTCTGGAATCTGATTGACAACCGGTGTCATTGACCTCTAAGAGGTTGCAGACAAGCCTACTTACATCGTCATTACATTCGTTCGGTTAATTATAGTAGAAAATTCAAAAAAATTGTTTTGTTTGAAGTGTACATAGACTTCACATTTATAGCATGCATACGCGTATAAAGAAGTTAATTACGCATGTGTATCCACCATCTAATAAAGAATCCTTCAATCTTCAAATAAATTGTCTTATAGAGTTAGTAACAATTGCCAAAATGGCACCATCACATAAGTTTGAACAAAATAGGAATGAAATACTAGTGGAACATGCTCCACTAACCTAAACTTATTACTATGCTAGAAACATAATGGCACGCATCCTCAAATGTATGAGGACCTACTAGGTTCGGATAAAAAGCTCTGATGTCCTAACAACTGCAATGAATGTCTTCAACACCCTCCTGAACCTGCACCTAAAATAGTATAATGTATGGGATTAGTACATACTTGTACTAAGATGGTTGTATGAACGTACACACCAAGGACATGCATGATTAAGAAGATATCTCTCCTAATGATATATTTTTTTTATGTAAAGCCAAGTCAGTTGGACTAGCCAAATCAGATTAGGAAAGTCATGCTATGAGAGTAACATGCATCGTCATTCTTTTTTTATTGCACCCAGCACATAGCATATTTCATATAGCACATACATATATCACATATAATTCTTTTATATACCATGAGACCTTGGAATCACGAATTTAAAATTAGGACTTCCCAAATGAGGGCTCAACATATGGGACCTCAACTTGGGAGCCTTGTTTAGCAAACATAGAGTCTTCTTCATTCATTCATATGTATGTTACATTATTCAGTTCATTCATTCGTAGGCTAATGTAAACACCAACTATATCTAGGATGAAGTTTAAGACTCTCATCAGGATCATGAATTGCAATGACCAAGATGACCTAATGTCATTACCTGAATCAGGTTTCACCTCCTGATTGTCTTGCACATACACCTTCAGTGTCATTCATTTTATTATCTTTCAGACTTTGAAGAACTTCAATCTTAACCGACATAGATCATGTGAGCATCATGAAATTTGGTGTCTTCCCCACACCAAAAAGAGGTGGATTCACTGGCCAAGGTGAAACCAAAACATCCCTAGCTCTCTTAGGTGGAAAACCACATGCTAGTTCTCTATGTTGGCAGCATAGTTCAAATACTAGGAGATTCAGGGTGAACAATACCCACCTTGGTGGATAGTATCATCTCATGAAAATTACGTGAACCTCCGCCTTTCCCTAAATAAGGCATCACCACTCATACCAAGCCTATCGTTGCTCCATTTAAAGTTCTTATTTACATTCAACTCATAATACATCGAAGCTTGCTTCTAGCATGAGGTAGTAAAAGCTCATTAGATGATTTATCATCTCTTCTATGTATTAAGTGTGAATTGTCCTTACAATTACATGTTGAGTGTGATTGAGACTTTCTCTCTTAATATTCAACACTCTCTTAGGTGAGTACTTTTGGTGAAATTATATTTGCGTAGGTACAACTTGTCTCACTTTCACTAGGCTCATATTGTGGTGCCACCCTATTCTTTCTTAATGTCTTTTCATTTCATCTTTACTCACCTTTTATTATTTTTTCATCATTTAACATATATATGCTCTCTTAGAAATTACATTAAGTGACATTTGCTTTTTAGGCGTAGATGAAGCTTGTCTCACTTGCACTAGCCTATCATTATGTAGTAACTCTTTTCAGTCCCTAGTGTTTGCATTTTATTTATTATAGTCTCACAATTGCAGCCAAGAGGACCCATGTTTGAATCCATTGGGAATCACTTTAAATTATTTAATGATCTAATTGTGTCATTAAAATTAGGCCAAGAGGATCTGGGATCGAATCCTAGTGGCCTCACCTTTTTAATATTTTATGTGTCTCACAATTAAGCCAGGAGGACCCATGTTCGAACCCATAGGGAAGCACCTTATATTTTTTTATTTTTTTTTATTTTGGTGTGATATTTATGTATCTAACACCCTTGGCCAAGGAGCCAAGTTCGAGCCCCCCCCTCCTCACTATTTTCTCTCTCTTTTATTTTAAGGATTCTTTCAATGAGCCTGGTTTGAATCCCCTCTCTCTCTCCCTATTTTCTTTTCTTGTAATTTAAGGCTGCTTATTTTAGTGCTAGGACCTTAAGGTCATCGAAATTCACCCCCAAATGGCAGCAACTATTTCCCTTCATCCATACTAGTGACTATCCAAACCCATGTTCCATTAATATATAATTTTAATCAACTTTCTTACATTTAGTCTAAGCATTTAACTCATAGTTTTACATATACTTTTTAAATAATTCATTAACGACCTAACGTTCACTTTCTTATTCAAGAATATCCCAATTTCTTTTTGCATGTTAAACATACAACATTTTATATCACATGATTTACCATATTCTTCAAGTGAACCGTCACAATAAAAATTACGGAAAATCAGCATATTGGTGCACATATGACATTCAATATTCAGACGTACTTTACAATTCATAAACGTCCGAAACACACACATTGCACACAATCACAATCATTCCTAAAATCATCCACCAGAAGTTATACAAACGCATGAATCAATTTGTCCATAGGATCTAATGACAGGGGCATCCAGCGGGGACAACCTTAGTTTTTTGATTGGATTTAAACTGAACCTTAAGGAAATCTTGGGAAAGAGATCAAGGGAGAATAAAACCCATACCTTTTTAGGCTTGACAACCAGCAACAACCACATGCCCCAGCCCACACACAAACCTTTATTCTAAGCTTTGATTCTTGTTTGCTAGTGAAGTTCTTCACTTAAAACACTTAGGTGTACGAACGCTTCCTTTTGTTTTTTGATGTATGAAGCAAAGAACACTTTTAGAATAGTGAGTTTTACGTTTATATTCTCTCATTGAAGTGTGGGATAAGGCTAAAAACGTGTTTAGGAGTAAATTAAAGAATTATGAGTGGGCAAGCACACTCCAAGTGGGAGTTGTGCGCCCCTTTTTGTGGGAATTGTTGTTGACTTATTCATCACAATTTTAATTATAAAAGTTAGACTATAAATATATATTAAGTTACTATAATACCCCTCTTTATTTTCTATAATTCTTAATTATTTAATTCGTGCCTCATTATGCTCCCTACTCGGCTCTAACCCCAGTTGTGGAGGTCTGGTAAAAATCGGGTTTGACCACCGAGATTTGACCCATTGTGATTAATAAATAACTTATTAAATTAAATAAATATCAGCCTAGGGTAATTTCTATAGTACCCCTAGCCCCATAATTACTTTTATACCCCTAGAACCCTTAAAAACCTAGGACTAACCCTCTAAGTTAGATTAAGAATCATCCAGGTGAATCCTAATATATGGGTGCCCTACATGGCTGGAACTAGACTTGCCTAGCTCACCTAACTAGCCATGTTGGTTAGCTTGGCTGGTGCATAGGTTCTGAGGTTTGGTTCCACGCGCATTAAACGTGTGAACCCGGTCTAATCTAGGCATTCCTGGTACGTTTAGGCATTATTTTGCATAGTCATTTTCGGGTTTTTACCTTATCCCCCATTTTAGGAACATTGTTCCCCAGATGACACTTCTCTTTACTAGAAACAACCTAGTCATCTATAGAACATACGCATACATAAGCAATTAAATACTCTTCATTGGTGAATATTTGATTCACATATTAGCGTGATGGTGTACATCCTTGATACCTACTAGCAGCTTCACATTAATATACTAAGGAACTCTTTCCTAAACTAGTCTAATCAAAGCGTACAACATAAGTAAACACATAAGTCACACAAATCAGCAACAAACATGATGATTTACACATATTAACTTCATAATAGTGCATAGACCATACACAGTCAAACACACGAAAGACTAATTAAGGGTACGCACCTCTGACATCACTAGAACTGTCTTCTCCAGCATCTCTAGACTTGAGTGAGAAGAATCGTTTTCTCCATGGATCCTCTTCACTTGGACCATTAGGCTGAACTTTCTCCTTTCTTTTTTCTTGGCATCTCCTATTCGGACAATCCTTTCTCATGTGACCCGGTTTTCCACAACTGTAACAAGCGTTATAGGCCATCATACACTCTCGTCTATGCAATTTTCTTCCTGCAAAGTGTCCTCTCCTTAGGTGTATCTACTTCATTGTTTCACTTAAATCTAGGCTAAGAATCCCTATCATAGAGACCCTTTGATGAACTTGACTTCCCTTGGGGGGAGAGTACCTTCTTAAACTTGGGCTTATCCCTGATTTCAGTACTACTCTTTCTTGAATAATTCTCCTCAGCTTTCCTTGACATGTTCCCTGCCCTAGTGTGCTTCCTCTTCCTGCCTTCCTCCACTTGCTTGACATAGACCATCATCCTGGAAAGGTCCATGCTGTTATGCAGCATAGCTTCCATACACTCCTCCTCGAGATCATCAGCAATACCTGTCAAGAATCAACTCATCTCGTCCTTGATATTAGACACGAGAGAAGTGGCATAGTAGTAAGGTTTACGAACTTTAGGAAGTAATCGCTGATTGACATTGAGCCTTGCTTAATGTTGATGAATTAATCAACTTTAGCCTCCATAATTTCTCTGGGAAAGTACCGCTCTTGAGAAGCAGTCCTAAAAAGATACTAAGTAATAGGACCTCCTTCTAAGACCCTACCATTTTGCCACACCTTATGCCAGGAGTGAGCTACATCCTTTAGCTGGTAGGATGCCAGCTCAGCCTTCTCCGCATCAGTCAGACCCTACACACAGAGTATCTTGTGAATCTCATCCACAAACTCTTGGGGATCCTCTACAAACTTAGGTCCAGTATAAACGGGAGGATTGATCCTCGTGAAGTCCCTTAACATGGTACCCATGGTGCTGGCTGGTGGGTTCTCTCTTGGGACAACTCATTTCTCTGCCTGGGCTGTCATAGCCTAAGCTTGTAAAGTGATGGCTTGGGCCATCTGTTCCAGGGTGTCCTCACTTCTCCATCTGTCAACCAGCTCTGCTAACATGCATCTCCATTCCAGCGGCTGGAACATGGGGAGGAACTTGATTTCCCACAACAGCTGCTCGTCCAATCCTCTTCCCGTGTTTCTCCTCGTATTAATCTTTCTGAAACACCAAAGTTGATGTTAGATACGCTCTTAACACCAAGTCATCAAAATTTGACAAGGCACAATAAGATTAGAAGAAGTGAAAATTTTCTAAGCGTTATGTAGTCTCTAACTCATGATTGTGGTGTACTTAACTACCATAACTTAGAAACTACTTAATGTTGTTGACACGAGCCTGATGTCTTGGATATTTAACCTAATGCTCAAATACTAAGTTTGTCACTACCCCAACTCTGGAACCTGATTCGCAACCAGCGTAGTTGACCTCTCAGAGGTCGCAGACAAGCCTACTTACATTGTCATTACATTCGGTCAGGTAATTTTAGCGGAAAATTGGAAACTTTTTTTTTTGTATGAAGTGTTCATAGACTCCATAGTTATAGCATGCATGCGCATATAAAGAAGTTCATTACTCATGTGTATCAACCATCTAATAAAGGATCAGTCAATGTTGAAATAAAAAGTCTTCTAACATAAGTCAAAATTACCAAATGTTACCATTACATAATCTGAACAAAATAGGAAGGAAACACTACTGGAATATGCTCCACTAGCTTAAACATATTACTAAGGTAGAAACATAACTGCACGCATCCTCGAATTCATGAGGACCTACCAGGTCCGGATGAAAAGCTCTGATGTCCGAACAGCTGCAATGAATGTCTTCAACACCCTCCTGAACCTGCACCTAAAATAGTATAATGTATAGGATTAGTGCAAACTTGTACTATGTAGGGGTGTATGCAAGTAGACACTAAGTACATTAATAATTAAGAAGAGCATCCTCCTAACGATATGAATTATGGAAATCCATGTCCGTTGGACTAGCCAAATAAGATTAGGAAAGTCATGCTATGAGAGTAACATGCATCATCATTCTTTTCATATTGCACCCAAAACATAATATATTTTATATAGCATATACATATGTCACATATAATTCATTTTTATATCATGAGACGTAAAAATCACGGATTTAACATTAGGACATCCTAAATTAGGGCTCAACATATGAGACTTCAACTTGGGAGCCTTCTTTAGCAAACACAATGTCTGCTTCTTTAATTAATACGTACGTCACATTATTCACTTCATTCATTTTTAGGATGATGTAAACACCATATATACCTAGGATGAAGCTTAAAACATTCATCGGGATCATGAAGTGCAATGACAAGGAATTACCTAATGTCATTACCTGTATCTGGTTTCATCTCCTGATTTTCTTGCACATACACTTTTGGTATCACTCATTTCATTATCTTTCATACTTTGAGGAACTTCAACCTTAGCTTACATAGCTCATGTGACCATCACTAAATTTGTTTCTTCCCCACACTGAAAAGAGGTGGAGTCACTGGACAAGGTGAAACCAAAACATCCCTAGCTCGCTTAGGTGGAAAACCATTGGCTAGTTCCCTATGTTGGAAGCATAGTTCAATGACTAGGAGATTTAGGGAGACCCATACCTACCTTGGTGGGCAGTCTGATTTCATGAATTACGTGAAACTCCGCCCTTCCCAAAATAAGGCATCCCCACTAATAGCATGCCAATCGGTGCTTCGTTTAAAATTCCTATTTGTATTCAACTCATATATCATCGAAACTTGATTCTAGCATGAGGTATTCATAGTTCATTAGATTATTTATCATCTCTTCTTTACTTATTAAGTGTGAATTGTCCCTACACTTACATATAGAGTGTAACTGAGACTTGTCTCTTAATATTCGACAGTCTCTTAGGTGAGTACGTTTGGTGTCATTATATTGGCGTAGGTACAGCTTGTCTTACTTGCACTAGCCTCATATTGTGGTGCCACCCTGTTCTTTCTTAACATCTTTTGATTTCATCTTTACTCACCTTTCATTATTTGTTCATCGGTTAACATAGATATGCTCTATTAGAAATTGCATTTAGTGACATTGTCTTTTTAGGCGTAGATGCAGCTTTCTCACATGCACTAGCCTATTATCATGTAGTCACTCTTTTCTTTACATAATAACTATGAATTCAGTCTTAACACGTTCTTTTGGGATATTATTGAGACTTGACTCTGCATCATTCACACTCCCATAGGTGAGTACGTTTGGTAACATTTACTTAGGCTTGGTTGAGACTTGCCCCACAATTCTTCTTAGCCTCTTATCATGTTGTCACCATTTTCATTAGCATCTTAGTATACTATAATTACTCACCTCATTACGTGAATGTTCATTTCTTAATCTTACCATTTACTCATGATAATACCCATTTAGGGTTACTTATATTTGGCTAATTGTTTCATGATACTCTAAGTATATGTTGTGTAAGACTTATACGTTATAGACATTCAGCCAAGGGAACCAAATTCGATCCCTAGTGGTTGCATTTTATTTAATTATAGTCTCACAATTGTAGCCAAGAGGACGCATGTTGGAATCCCTTGGGTGGCACTTTTAATTTTATAAAATCTAAGTGTCTCCATAAATTCGGCAAATAGGATCTGGGATCCAATTCCAGTGGCCTCACCTTTTTATTATTTTATGTGTCTCACAATGTCAGCCAAGAGGACCCATGTTCGAACCCCTTGGGAAACACTTTATTATTTTTATTTTATTTGGTGTGAGTTTTATGTATCTCACACCCTTGGCCAATGATTCAAGTTCGAGCCCCCTCCTTCTCACTATATTCTTTTTCTTTTATTTTAAGGCTTCTTTCAATGAGCCGGGTACGAATCCCCTCTCCCTCTTTCTTTTCTTTTCTTTTAATTTAAGGCTGCTTCTTTTAGTACTAGGAACTTAAGGTCATCAAGATTCACCCCCAAATGGCAGCAACTATTTCCCTTCATCCATACTAGTGACTAGCCAGACCCATGTTCCATTAATATATAATTTTATTTCACTTTCTTACACTTAGTCTAGGTGTTTAACTCGTAGTTTTACATATACATTTGATAATTCATTAAGGACTTTACTTTTAATTTCTTATTAATGAACATACCAATTTCTTTTTGCATGTTAAACACACAACATTTCATGTCACATGATATACTATTTTCTTCAAGTGAACCGTCACAATACAAATTATGGAAAATCAGCTTGTTGGTGCACATATGACATTCAATATTTGGAAGTAGTTAACAATACATAAACAGTGCGAAATACACACATTGCACACAATCACAATCATTCCTAAAATCATCTACCAGAAGGTAAACCAACACTTGCATCAATTCGTTTATAGAATCAAATGACAGGGACATGCAACGGGGACAACCTTAGTTTTTCGATTGGATTTAGAATAAAACTTAAGGTACTCATGTGAAAGGGACCAAGAGAGAAGAAAACCCATACCTTTTTAGGCTTGACAACCATCCACAAACATACGCCCCAGCCCACACACAAACCTTTCTTCCGAGCTTTGATTCTTTTTTCCAAGTGAAGTTCTTTACTTAAAACACTTAGGCGTATGAACTCTTCCTTCTATTTTTTGATGGATGCAGCCATGAACACATTTAGATAGTGAATTACGTTTATATTCTGTCTTTGAAGTGTGGCATAAGGCTGAAAATGTTTTTATGAGTAAATTAAAGAATTATTAGTGGGCAAGAAGCACACTCCTAGTGTGAGTTGTGCGCCCCTTTTTGTGTGAATTGTTGTTGACTTATCAACACAATTTTAGTTATAAAAATCAGATTTTAATTATATATTAATTTATTATAATTCCCCTCCTTAATTTCTCTAATTTATAATCCTTTAATACGTACCTCATTATGCTCCCAATTCAGCTCGAACCCGAGTTGTGGATGTGCGGTCAAACTCGGGTTTGACCACCAATATTTGACAAATTTTGACTAATTAATAACTTATTAAATTAATTAAATATCATCCTAGGGTAATTATTTTACCACCCCTAGCCCCGTAATTACCTTTATACCCCTAGAACCCTTTAAAACCAAGGACTAACCCTCTTAGTCCGATTAAGAATCATCCGGGTGAGTCCTAATATTCGGGTGCCCTACATGGATGGAACCAACCTTGCCTAGCTCAACGAAACTAACCAAGTTGGTTGGCTTGGATGGTGCGTAGGTTCTGAGGTCTGGTTCCACGCGCATCAAGCCTTGTGAACCCGGTCTAATCTAGGCATTCTAGGTATGTTTAGGGTTTACTTCGCATAGTCATTTTTGGGTTGCTACACAAAGTTACCCTTTATTACAAGCTTCCATCACCTATAACATTTTACTCAGCAATTCATCATAAATTATCCCTTAGGGCAGTAGCTAAAAATTAACAAGAACAAACGTAAAGCAAAGTTCAAAGAATAAAAAACCAAGTTCATTTAACCCATTTCTTAAGCTACAATTTGATAAAAAACTTTAACATATTTTCATTGAATTTTAAGAATTAAAATCATCAACAAACACTATATTCCTCATTTTTTAAATCATTCAAAACATTTTCATGCAAGACCCTCACCACTCAAGAGCATTTCGAAATTGAAACTAAATAACATAACAAACTACCCGTTAACCCAAGCTTTTATCACCTATAACATTTTATTCAATAAATCATCATAATAAATCCATTTTTTCAGTAGCTAAACCACAATACCAACCATAAGAACACAAAACTCAAGGCCAACCAATTCATACTCATATAACCCATTTCTTAAGCCAAAATTAGATTAAAAGATTTGACATGATTTCATTGAAGTTTTCATCTTAAAATAATCAAGTAACATTAAAAATACCATTATTATATCATTAGAAACGTTTTCATACAAGACCCATATTTAGAGCTGAAGATAGTAGAAAGTAGGGTTGAAAACCCCTTTTGAAAATTCATTTGAAGGGACTCCTTGAATGGAAGAGAGTTCAAGGATCGATACCATACCTCACATTGAATGAACACCAAATATTTTGTATGAACAAATGACCATCAACAGCCCTCCTAGAATTTATTGACTTCAAGCTTCCATGGAGACGTGAGATAGAATTCTAAGAGAGGGAGGTTTTGGTTTTTAGGAAGAGGGGTCTAAAATTAGGTCTTAAGGTTTAGAACACATTAATATACAGAATAAACACTAAAAATAACGTCCTAGGGTCATAAAAAATTGTTGTTAATTTACCAAACATCGCAAGCCTTGGCAGAAAATTTACAGTGTTTGAACCCCCCACAAAAGAGACCTAACCAATGGACCGTCTGTGCATCAACGGGCCGTTGCTGGGTCTCATGGGTTGATATTTAACTCCATATGGAGCCTTGACATCTTTAATTTCTTGTCCAATCGACGCCCTAGGTCGACGGTCCATTGGCGGTCAACGGACTGTCCTTAGGGTCGTCGTTTGGTCACTACTTTGGCAGCTTGTTGCCAAGTAATGGGCCCTTCATCGAGGGCCCCTTCTGGGTCCTAGGTGGGGTATTTATAGGACGTTAAACCCCTAAAATAAGTCATTTAGGTCTTAATAACATCTCATTAAAGTTAATAGCAGTACAAACACATAAAACTCACTCAAACACCTCAATACACACAAATGCTATCTAAAGCAAACCATCCAAACGTCATGGACGTTGTTGGACGTTTGACCTCTAGACATGACCAAACCACACACACTTCCTAAGAAAACTAATATAACTCATTTTAAATCTAAATTAATTTAATAAACACTCATGAGGCTCTAGTTCACCTTAGTTCATTTTGGGGCTTTACATTCTACCCCACTTGGAACAACACTCGTTCTCGAATGACACTAAAACTTCAAGGAAAACAAGGACTCACTTAGAATCACATAAAACATTACAATGAAGGCATCAAACACTCAATAGGAAAGCATCAACTAGAAAGGAGCATCATTTCACACTTTCAAACACTTGCAACATAGGAAAACTCTTTGCAAAATTTCAAGAATTTCAAAAATCCTTCTTAACCTTCTTTTATTGAGTAACTACCTTCCCCAACATTTATCATGCTCATATACAACACTTTTGAACACATTGAAACTTAAATCAAAGAATAAATTGTTTTCTTCTAAAATAAGAAATTTCGCAGTGAGCATTCACCTTATTCAATTTGAACACACCAAAAAATTAAAAATTTAATTCTTTGAGAAATTCATCAAGATGAAATGATAAAATGAAGTATAATACTATTTAAAATCATCTCATAACACATTGAAACCATAATTCATGAAAAATCTAAAACTTCACTGTGTCACACACTTAAAATTTGAATAATGCACCTTTCAAGAAACTTTAACAAGATGTCATGAAAATATGAGGGAAAACACCTCATTAACATGCTCCAAAGAGACTATGTAAGTTTCACTGAGTGCAATGTGAGAGTAGCATCCCATACTACCACTCCCACTTAGTGACCCTTGAGGATTCTCTTGGACTAAGTACATTACATGTCATTTTACTCAACATTCAATTTCCCCCTACATAAGGTAAAGTCATCTTCAAGGACTCATACTTCGAAGAAACAATATGCCTCTCATAAGGTAGGAACTCACACCACCCTCAACTCATGCACAAAAAGACTAAACATCAACCTTACAAGTTAAGCATAACACTTTGGTTTTTGGATTCAAGCCTAGATAAAATCTCGTAAGCATCATCTCATTAAACTCTTAGGCATCACTTAACTCAATCTCAGGGAATAAAACTTCCTCAGTAGATATTCATACCACATTTCTTTCTTAGTGTAAGACCACACCACAACATCCTCAAATTACAAGAACAACTATGAAAAATTAGTCACACAAGGGAGTTGCTTTCAACTTCTACAAAATATTCACATTCTTTCAATGTTCCTCAAATTTACACTTTAAAGCATTTCTACAATCATTGAACATAATCACAAGATAAGTCATTTCCTATTAAAGGCACTTTATTCAATCTTTATAACTCTTACAATGCATAGAACTAACTCACCATAAACTTTTTCATCACCACACTCCCAATCTCATAAGTCACACCTAGCCATAAATGGCATCACATCACAATGTTTCAAAACTTACCTTCACATCTACTCTTCTAGCCACAAAACCATCATATCATCAAAACTCACCTTTTCTCTCCCTCAAACATCCTTCAAACAAAGCACACCTAGAAGACCACCGGACAAGGGAAAATAAGAGAGAGAGGCCTTATGGAATTAAGTTCTATCGCACGATTCAAGTGTAATAAAGAAAGTGAAACTCTATCTTCCTATAGCCTCTTGTTAATGTATGTGTCACGACTCACACCAATGACGTAGATGTTACTAGACGAGGCTTGTGAGAGTTTTAGACCTTAAACTATTTCCCAAAATCTTATGCTTTGATACCAAGTCTGTCACGACCCAAAAGTACCCATAGAAGTTAGGAGAACCCTTCTTTCATGATCCGGCGTACTTGACCCTTTAGGGTCTTGTACAAGCCCTTAACAATCATTAATTACATAATAAATGAAAAGTAGTGCGGAATTAAAACTTGTCAAGACATTTGATATAAAAAGAAATCTTTTATAAATTCTATGAAAATCTCATAGTCAAAACCCAATCTTAAAGAAACAACTTAATATCTTAGGCACATGATCCTTTACATTAAAATACAATATATAACAAGTCTTTAACAAAGAAATTAAGAAAAAGGACTATGCCCTCGAATATACGAGGACATAATTTGTCTTGTGAGAAACTTCCCAAGCTACGCCTTTAATAATCAAAAAGGATCCAACCTCTACTTATAGTATAGAAAATTATGGGGTTAGTAAAAAATAATATATTGAATATGGCATATCCAAAAACATGTAAAAATAGGCATTTGGTAAAATAACATTTCATGCCAAATAATTATAACCTTCATGAATTTAGTAATAAAACAACATAAGAACCATCATTTAACACTTAGATAAGAATTTCCATAATTTTTAAACCAAAAAGATGCATTTACAATAAATTCGAAAACTTATAGTGAACTCAAATTTGCCATAACAATGAACAACGTAGGCATTTACAGTGAAACCATTTGAGAATTTACAATATGTCATTTAAAGCATTTAAAGTTAATTAAAATTCAGCAGTTACAATAAAATATCCTAATCTAAATGAGTGAACTTCCAATTCCAAGTGAAAGAGAAAGTGAACTCATTTTCTGTAAGAGTTTCCCTACCTCGTGATCGTCCTAAGACTTACTAAGTTTAGACATGAAGGAAGTATGCATATGCGTCCTTCAACACACACCCAATCAATCCTCAAGACTACCCCTTTTGGCTTACTCAAGTAGGGAGAAACAAGCCCCTCAATAAATGGAAAGGCATTAAAAGACATCCAACAAACCACCATACTATTTCCTTTCGGAATGGTTACTTAGTGCAATAAGTAGATAGGTCTCATACAACCACCTACCCTAAGTAGTACGTTCTTTTAGAAGGTTTGGCACCAAGACTTTCCTTTTGGAAGGTCCTACTTAGTGCAATGGATAGATAGCGTCACATACCACCACCTACCCTATGTAGCAACCCTAAGTAGCACGTTCTTTTAGAAGACTTATTTCAGTCAACACACATAAGACTCACCACATCTCTACACACGAAGGGCATTCATCCTCCAACCTATCTTAAAAATCTCATGGGATGCAGTGGGGTTGCTATTAAACACTTCATCTCAACTCACGAAGAGTCTTCACCCCAAAACTCACTGTTAGGACTTAACTTAACTCCATTCATTCATTCAAGTATTAGAGTGTATACATGTGAACTGACCTTTCACATAAACTTAACTACATTTACACTTAACTTCTATACATGCTTAAACCTTCATTCATCGCATCACACACTTTACATGCTTCACATAATCATATAATTCCTTTATACATAATCATTAACATACTTCTCATAGCAAGCTTTGTAAAAGAATTACCAAAAATAACTTCATTCCAGCATACACACTAGTATACTTCACATAATCACTTCATAAGGCATATTTAACAAGAATAACATATTTATCATCTTACTTCACACAAAAATCTTTAATATCCTCATTCACAATAAACTAGAAACTTCACATTCGTACTAACAAATAAACACCGCCACCAAGAAGGTGGACCATACCATTGAAGAGCATTTCGAAATTGAAACTAAACAACATAGCAAACTTACCCTTTAATCAAATATTTCATCACATATAACAATTTATTTAATAATTCATCATAATAAATCCCTTTGGGAAGTATCTAAACCACAATACCAACCATAAGAAAACAAAACTCAAAGACTACCAATTCATGCTCATATAACCCATTCCTTAAGCCAGCATTAAATGAAAATCTTTAACAGGATTTCATTGAATTTTTAACCTTAAAATAATTAACTAACATTATAAATATCACTATGAAGTCATTATAAACATTTTCATGCAATACCCATATTTAGAGTTGAAGATAGTAGAAACTAGGGTTGGAAACCCCTTTTGAAAATTCATTTGAAGGGACTCCTTGAATGGAAGAGAGTTCAATGATGGATACCATACCTCATATTTATGAAAGAACAAATATTTTTAATGAAGAAACGACCATCAATATACCTCCTAGAACTTCTTGACTTCTAACTTCCATGGAGACTTGAGAGACAATTCTAAGACAGAGGACTTTTGGATTTTTAGAAAGAGGGGTCTAAATTTAAGTATTAGGGTTTACAACAATTTAATATGCCTAATAAACACTAAAACTAACGTCCTAGGGTAATAAAAGTCTTGGGGTGAGTTTACCAAACACACCAAGCCTTGGCAGAAAATTTACAGTGTTTGAACCCCCCCACAGACGAGATCTAACAAACAGACTGTCTGTGCATTAACTGACCGTTGATGGGGTCTCGTGGGTTGATATTTTAGCTCCAAATGGATCCTGTACATCTTGAATTGCAGGGCCAATAGACACCCTAGGTCGACGGGCCGTTGGTGGACCAACAGACCGTCCTTGGGGTTGCCATTTTGGTCCTAGGTGGGGTAATTACCAAACATTAAACCCCTAAATAAGTTATCTAGGTCTTAGGAAAATCTGATGCAAGTTTCAAGCAAAATGAACACATAAAATTCACTAAAATACCTCAAGACACAAAAGGGCTATCTAAGGCACACCTGCCGAAGGTCATGGACGTTCTTGGACGTTTGACCTCTAAACTTCACACACTGACTAATAACACTAATGTAACTCATTTTAACTTCAAATTAATTCAAGAAACACTCATGAGGCTCTAGTTCACCTTAGTTCATTTTGGGGTGTTACACATACCACCCATCTAATCTCACAGCTTCCATCCATAGACAAATCAACCAACACAATACTCAAAGTCCCTTACAAATGACCATGAACATCAATTAAATTCAATAATATTAATACACAATGGATATAAGATTATACAATACTCATGTGAGAAAATTGAGACAGCCTATAAACCATACAATCATAATTTTTACATATATAGAGAGCCCATAGCAATTTACACATGAATTCATTACAAGTTAGCCATGATCAATCTACCCATATTTTAGTCAAATTAAGATATTTGAGAAGGTCAAGGGTTGATGTAAAATTTTATTGGAAAAATTCAAGGATACATTAATAATATCATATTTTAAGGTTTGAAATACTTTCATGCAAGAACCTAAGAATTTGACTACAAATTGGACTTTTTCATCTTTGAAAATCTTAGTGAAATTGACTCTAAGGTGATAGGAATCCTAAGAAGAAGAACAACCATACCTTATAGAAGAACACAATGATAATTTAAGAAGAAACTCCATTGAGGATCCATCTTCAAGCTCTATCTTCACCTTGAGCTCACATGGAGTTTTTTGGAGAAACTTTGTAAGGGAATGGGTTTTCATCTAGGTGCTAGGGTCTAAATGATAGATCAATGACTTATATACTCTTAAAATACCCATAACCACCTTAAATAACCGTCCTCCTATTTTATAAGTGTGGGGCTGAATTTCCCAAAATACCCCAAGTCATAATAGAAGACTAGGAAAAAAATGCAGCACCATCGACACCTAGCATTAACAGTCTGTTGGTGAGACCACGCCTTGTAATAGGGTCCATTGGTTGTGGATTCAGCTCCTCAACCTGAAGTCTACATGGATCATCGACTCCAACCATCGATGGGCCGTCGTCTGATTGACTGGCTGTCGTTTGGGGCAATCGTTTGGCACTGTCAAGCAGTGGTGAGCTCCAAGTTGGGGTTTTCCTTCTAGGGCCCTTGTGGATGCTAGGTTGAGCCATACCCGGATCTTATATCTATATAAATATACGTATAAGTATAAGGAACATCTATGAATAATTTCAACATAAAATAAACAACGCAACATTCTAAAACACATTAAAACTCACAAGGACATCCTGAGGCTATCTTTTGAACTTCGCCGGGCGTTCTTGGACGTTTGACCTCCAAACATTACCAAAATGAAAATGCTTGTTATAAACACTATTATAAACCATTTAAGGATCTCATAAAGTCATTTCTCACAAATAAGCACATGAAAACACATGAGGCACGTAGGAGAATAATCGTTGAATGTCATTGTCGTTCCTCGATGATTGACTTCAAACTTCAACAAAATCTTTACCCACTGACTAAAGAATAATATTAAACCATATTAAGAGTTCAAGACTTCATAATAAACATATTTATCACTAGTGTCAACTATGTCATTTTTGGAGATGTTACACCTTTCCTAGCTAGTATGGTCTATGTTGATTATAGCCTATTCTCATCATGTGGAATACATGCTAGTGTTGGATAAGTAATAGGAGGTTTATATAGTTGAATGGGACGTTATCTAGACATTGCACGACTAGGCATTGAAGATGTTAATATGTTAGTCCCTAGGTTTTCTCCAAGAACATTATCTGGAAGTCCTTAATTGGTGATTGTTTATTAAAAGGTCTAATGAACATAATGACTTAAGTAAAGGTATTTTAATAAAAAGGTAATTATCTAAATTATCTTTGAGGACTTATGAGGTACGCTTTAAGAGGGTGTATGGGCGGTCTCTTCATGTTTTACTTAGGTGAGTCTTAGAGTTATTCTAGATGGGGAGTTTAATTAATGTAATAGGAATAATCTTATCTTAGGTAATCTAAAGGATCCTTTGGTGTGTGTGAAGGGATTGTGTGGGTGCTAAATTCATAACTCACTCAAGTGAGCCCTAGAATCACCTTTGGTATGATGATCTAATGCTTATGTTTTTTGAAGTGATCTTGTGTAATATATCTTGTGTTGGTGTTATATGTGATTCTCATGCTTATGATGTGAAGTTTTACTCAAAAAGAGCATGTTTTATACAAATATCCTTTTATCATGATTTTTATGCATTATGCCACACTTAGTACATGCACTACACTAATTCCATATATTTTATCTATCTCTAAAGGTGTAGGTAGCATTTCAGAGGAGTCTCAAACTGAAGATTTGATTAGCATTTCAATCAAGCAAGAGTTGGTATGTCCTCACAAGATTTGAGAACATCATGATGTTTAGATTTCCTTATCGAATGTATTGTAATAGACTTAACTATTTCCTATACGTTGAAGTTTGGGTCGTGTCCTAATATATGTGTATGTCTAAGATGTCGACTTTGATACTTAGCCTTTTATCATGTTATTCAATAAACGAAATATTGTGAAGTGTTACTATTTCAATTGAAAAGTTTTAATTCCCTACTACATTTCATACATGTATGCAATGAATGTGGTTTAAGGGATTGTACCATACCTCTGAGAGGTCAAGTACGTCGTGTTTCTGTTCGGGAATGCTTTACCTTCTAGTGAGTACTCTTGCATCGTTACATACATGATAATATGAATATCTCTCTTCTCATGGTTCATTCTCATCGTTACATACATGAAGGAAGAACGTAGAGGCCAAGAGGGCCAAGTCTTTTTAAAGTGGGTCTTCAAGGGGGAGGTTGGAAATTCAAGACAAGCCTACATTCAAGAAGAGGTTCTCCAATCAAGTTCCTTGAAAATTTCCCAAGGATCATGATCAGTGGGTGTCTAACCCTATGTCTCTAAAGGGAAAGGTTACTAATTCACTAAGTAAGAAGCCAACTTGTGGAAAGTGAGTTAAGAAGCATTATGGTGTGTGCCTTGTTGGAATGGACTATTGCTTTGGATGTGGCAAGAGTATCGACAAGGGTAGAGATTTCCATAATATAAAGGGGCAATACTAGAGTAGTGGGAAATCACAAGATAGTGGTTTTGATGTTGATGCTCTAAATAGAATCAGTTTTTATGCACTTTTCTCTATGGGTGAACATGAGAGTTCTTTCGATGTAGTGATCGGTATCTTACAAGTCTTCTCTATTGATATTTATGATTTATTTGATGTGGGTGCTACACTATCCTTTCTTCTCCTTTTATAGCTAGGAAATTTGATATTTTGCCCGATGTCCTTAATGAACCTTTTATGGTAACTACCCCGGTATGTGATTCGATGGTTTGAAAGAGACTATATAGAAATTTTCTTATAAAGTTGCATAATAGAGTTACTCATGTTTAATTAGTATAACTTCATATGGTTTGACTTTGATATCATTTAGGCAATGGATTGATTGCATGATTATTTTGCATCCATTGATTGTAGAACATGAAGTGTCAAGTTCAATTTCCCAATGAAATCGTCTTAGAATGGAAGAGTGGTAATTCTATTTCTATAGGTCGAATTGTTTCTTTAGTAAAGGCATGTAAGATGATCTCTGAAGGTTGCTTATACCATAAAGTAAAAGTCAAGTATTTAGACTCCAAAAATCCTCACATTGTGTTACTCCCCATAGTGAGGGAATTACCAAAGGTCTTCCCTACTAATCTTCCAAAAATCCCTCCTGAATGGGAAATTTATTTTTGTATTGACTTATTACCAAATACTAACCCCATTTGAATTCCTCCTTATTCGATGTCTCCGGACAAATTGAAAGTGTTGAAAGCTCAACTCAAGGACTTACTAGACAAAGGCTTCATTAGACCTGGTATTTTTCCATGGGGTGCTCCGATTTTATTTGTAAAGAAGAAGGATGGGTCCCATAGAATGTGCATTGGTTATGTCCAACTCAAGAAAGTCACCATTGAGAACAAGTATCCTCTCCCTCGGATTGACGATTTGTTTGACCAACTCCAAGGGGAAACCTTCTTTTCTAAGATTGACTTGAGGTCCGAGTATCATAAACTTAGGGTGAGATGTGAGGATATACCAAAAATGGCATTTCAAAGTAGATATGGTCACTATAAGTTCCTTGTAATGTCCTTTGATCTCATGAATGCCCTGGCGGCTATTATGAACCTCATGAGTAGGGTGTTCGAAGTTACCTAGATTCATTCATCATTGTCTTCATTGACGACATATTTGTATATTTGAAAAACAAGGGTGAACATATGGATCATATGAGAGTGGAATTTCAAATGCTTAAAGAACACTAACAATTTTCGAAGTATATCAAATGTGAGTTTTGGTTGAGGTCGGTGGTGTTTCTTTGTCATATAATCTCTATTGGGGGAGTTAAGGTTAATCCAAGGAAAACCGAGGCGGTTAAAAATTGTCCTAGACCATTGACTCTAACCTACATTAGGAGTTTCTTAGGTTTAGCAAGATAATATAGAACGTTTATGGATGGTTTTACATCCATTGCATCTCCTTTGACTACTTTTAACCAAAAGTGTGAAATTCGAGTGGTCGGAGGCATGTGAAAGAAGCTTCCAAATCTTGAAGGATAGGCTTAATCTGCTCCTGAATTGACTTTACCAGGATGTACAAAGAGAGATTGTGTGTTCCCAATGTAGATGATTTGAGAAATTTTATCCTAGAGAAAGCTCATGGTTCCCGTTATTGAATTCATCTGGGTTCTACAAAGATGTATCAGTATCTTAGAGAAGTATATTGGTGGGACTTCTTGAAAAGAGACATAGCGGAATTTGTTGCAAAATGTCCAAATTGCATACAAGTGAAACCCGAGCATGAAAAGATGAGTCTTACTAAAAAAGAAATACAAATTTCCACTTAGAAATGGGAAGACATAAATATGAACTTCGTAGTTTGTTTGCATTGGACTAGAAGGCAAAATGAATCTATATAGGCTGTGGTGGATAGATTGACAAAGTCCGCTCATTTTATTCCAATCAAGTCCACTCACTCGGCAGAGGATTATGCAATAATCTTCATAGATGATATTGTGTGACTTCATTGGATTGTATTATCAATCATATCAGATAGGGGTGCATAATTCACATCTAGGTTTTGAAGGTTATTCTAAAAAGGGTTAGGTACTCAAGTAAAATTAAGAACCGCCTTTCATCCCCCGAACAGATGGTCAAGCGGAACGTACTATTCAAAAAGTTGAAGATATATTAAGAGTTTGTGTAATTGATTTTGAGGGAAGTTGGGATGAATACTTGCCTTTTGTTGATGTAACACCCTAGAACAAACTAAGGTGTACTTTTGTGAATGTTTGTTTAGTTAATTTTGTGTTAAAATGCGTTATATTTATTTCCTTAGGCATTGTGTAATGTTTGGCTATGTTTGGAGGTCAAACGTCCGAGAACGTCCATGACGTTCCGAAGATATGTCTTAGATTGTGCTTGTGTGTCTTCATGTGTTTCAGTGAGTTTTACGTTTTCGTTTTATTCTAAATTTATGTGTGATGTTCCTAAAACCTATATAACTATGCTTAGGGGATTATCATTCGGGGACGACCCAACCTAGGACCCACGCAGTGCCCTAGAGAAGGGCTCAAGACTTAGACCTAAAACATCCTGGCAGTGTCCACCAACAAAACCAGTCGACGGCTAGTCGAACAATCAAAGGCTCGTAGACTTGGTCCGTCGATTGGACCTTCAGGCGTGAAAGTATTGAAGGTGTCAGACTCAACCAACGAACCACCACCAAGGGGGCATCGATGGACAAATGGTCCGTTGGTTGGAGTCATTGTTGCTGCTGCCAAGAAGTTATCAAAATTTTGTTTTTGCTTGGGGAGTTTGGCAAATTCACTCCAAAACTGTTAGGAACCTTACAAAATATTTTTAGTGTCTTTTAGGTATATTAAGTTGTTACAAACCCTCAGACCTAATTTTAAACTTCATTTCCTAAAACCCAAAACCCTCTCGCAAGAAAACTCTCTAAACCTCCATAGAAGCTAGATGCCAAGAAGGAACTAGGAGGGGATGTTTATGGTCCATTATTCATGAAATATCAATGGGGTTTCTTATATTTGAGTTATGGAAGTCATCCTTGAACTCTTTTCCATTCAAGGTGTCATTTCTAATAGATTATCAAAAAGAATTTTCGATCCTACCTTCTTCTATCTTTAACTCTAAATATGTGTCTTGCATGAAAACATATTAAATAATTCAAATATGATGTTTCTAATGTTAGTTTGTAATTTTAATGCTATAACTTCAACGAAAACATTTTAAAGCATTTTATCAAATTTTGACTTAAGGAATGGGTTAAATGAACATGACTTTTTTAATCTTGAAGCTTTGGTTTCCTTGTGTTAGTATTGTTGTTTAGCTACTGACCGAAGGGCTATTTAATTATTAATTGTTGAGTAAAATGTAAATAGATGTAAATCCTTTTAAGAATTGTAAGTTGGTTTCATTGTTAACTCTCTTTATGAAATGCTCTTGAATGGTATGGTCCACCTTCTTAGTGGCGGTGCTTAACTGATAAATTTGGATATACTTGGTATGTATTGTAACTTTGGCCTTTAAGGCCTAGTGTATGAAGTGATAATAAAGATGGTTCTTGTAATGTGTCTTATGAAGCTTGAATTGAATGTTTTGCTTAGATTATGCTTAAATGAAGTAAGTGCATATGTTGAGCATGATAAAGTGTGTAATGTGATGAATCAAGGTCCAAGCATGTATGAAAGGTATTTTCACATGTACACACACACTTGAATGAAAAAATGAAGCTAAGCTAAGTCGAAACGGGAATTTTAGGGTGACCACTCTTCCTGAGTTGAGATAAAGCTTTTAGTAGCAACCTCACTACATCCGAAGAGCTTTCTAAGATAGGTTGGAGAATAAATTTCCTTCGTGAGTTGAGATGTGGTGTTCACTAGTTATCCTTAACCTATGGTATATAAAGTTGAGAATCCATGATGAGTTATGCTTAGCTCATACAAGATATGTAGAAGGGGTGGTTACACTTCGTGAGTTGAGATGTTGTATTCCAATTTACTTTTTGAGATGAGTACTCCTCGTTAGTAGAAAATAAGTAACTTATTATCAATGTACTTATCCCTTAAATATGTGCCCACATAGGTGTAGCTATTGGGAAAGGCATGTAAAATCTAAGAGAATGAACTTACTCTAGGCAAGTGAGGATCCCTCATCCGATGATAGTTAATATCGGGATTTCATCTATAGCTCTCATGGTCTATGTCAGTTACGCTATCCCCACAAAAAATGAATGAACTAAGTATAATAAAAGGTGTACTACTGAGGGTAGGTGGTGGAATGGGACACCATCTACTAATAGCACTAAGTAGCCTTTCTGAAAGGGGAGTCTTGGGTGTGTTTTATATGATTGAATGAGATAAGTCTTCTATAGAGTGTACTACTTAGGGTAGGTGGTGGAATGTGACTCCATCTACTCATTTCACTATGTAGGCATCCCGAAAGGGGATTCTTGGTGTGTTGTTTGAGTATTCTTCAAAAGTCTTGTCATTGAGTGGGGACTTGTTCTCTCGAGCTGAGTAATCAAAGAATGGTTAGTCTTAGGGATCACCTAGGTGTGTATGGTTGGATATCTATGGTCATTTCCTTTATGTATTACGTTGTGAGTCTTAGGATAACCTTAGCTAGGGAAACTCCAACGGAAATGATTTCACTTCCTCTTGGATTGACTTTGTGAGTTCACTCTTTTGGGATGAAGACAGTTCATTGTATTACAAAAATAAACTTACTGTAATTTTGGAGAGCTTACTGTAACAGGAACCTTTTAATTAATATTATGGAAATCCTTCTTTAAGTGCTCAATAATGATTCTGATGTTGCTTTGGTTATATATGATGAAGGTTTTACTTATTTGGCTTGAAAGTGTATTTATACTAAAATGTTCCTTTTCACATGTTTTTGCGTATGCCATACTTAGCAAATGTTTTATACTAACCCCAAACTTTTCTATACTGAATAAGTATAGGTTTGGATTCAAAGAGAAGTCTAGAAGGCGAAGCTTTAGAATCTACTATCTCAAGACTTGATACGTCCTTATATATCCGAGGACATAGTCTATAATTCTTAGTTTCTTTATTTAAGGATTATTATGTATTTATTTTAATGTAAAGTGTTGTGTCCCTTAGATATTATGTCGTGTCTTTATGTTTGGCTTGTGATGATGAAATTGTCTTAGTATTTATGTAAGAATTCCTTTTTATATTAAATGTCGTGAAAAGTTTTAATTCAACACTACTTTTCATGTCTTATGTAATGAACATAGTTAAAAGGATTGTATAACACTCGACAAGGTCAAGTACGCCTTATGACGATCCAAGGGTTCTCCCTAACATATATGGAGTACTTGAGGGTCGTCTCAAGACTTGGTATCACAACATAAGGTTATGGGAAATAGTTTAGGGTCTAAAGTCACACAAACCACGTCTAGTATAGTCTTGGTCATTGATGTGAGTCGTGTCACATCCATGGAAAAGAGTCTATAAGATGATAGAAGTTTCACTTTCTTCATTATTCTAATGTCGTGCCTTAGAGTTATGTTCTATAAGATGTCTATAACACCTTTGAAAATGAATTAGGTGAAATTAGTTCCTAAAGTGTTTTTCATGAAGTCTTGAAGTCCTAACGAAGAATAAAATGATGTTGGAGAAAGTGTTGAATGATTTGGGTTAAGTTTGAAGTCAAACGTCAAGGGACATTCGACGACTAGTCACCCATGTGCCTTATGTGTTTTCATGTGCTTATCTGAAAGTAATGAGCTTATGAGGTTCCTATGTGATTGATACTAGTTAAGAGTCAATATGTTGAGTTTGGTAAGATTTGGAGGTCAAATATCCAAGAACGTCCACTGACGTTTGGAATATAGCCATTAGACGTTCTTGTGATTTTTGATGTGTTTTAGCATGTCGCTTGAATTTCTTGATGTTGTACTTGTTTAGAGATGTTCCTAATACCTAGACATCCCGTGTTTAGAGGTTTAATGTCCCGGTACGACTCCACCTAGGTATCACGACTCACAAGTACACCCTAGAAGTTAGAGCATCCTTGAGCCGTCATAGTGAAAATGAGATTTCAAGAAATATCATATAACCCTCTTGTATCATTCATTGCATGATAAACATACTAAAATAAGTAAGAATTTAAAACATTCTTCACACACGAAGAAATATTTCATAATCATTAGACAAGCGGAAGATTTTCATTTCAAAAACAGTAAATCATTACACCATCTGCTTGAACCATCAAAACTTTAGAGTATACGACACTTGGGACTAAGAACATACAAGACATAAAGGTAAAGATTAAGGCATAAGGAACTTGTGGATATTGTCCTCGAATCGATGAGGACTAACCAACACATTATCTTCAAACCCTTAGAAACCTATCCATCCTCCATGGCACATCAAGACTTAAAATTCCCTACACTTTAGTCAAAAAGGGAAAAGAAAGGGTTACAACATTAGATGTACTAAGTATTGAAGCGATGCAAAAACCATGGAAAAGGGACATTCAGTAAGTCAAATGCTTTTCAATAAATCACATTTTAAGAAACATTATAGTGAATTTACTTAAGCAAATACAGTGTGCTCAGTTCACAGTACATTTTAAGAATGTCCCTTTGCTTAAGTGAATTAGCTGTAATGTTTAAGTGAATTCACTTCACAGTACATTTTAAGAAACATTATAGTGAATTCACTTCACAGTACAGTGTGCTCAAATCACTATTACAGTGAGGTTTCACACTTCACTTTACACACCTTTTAGCATATACTTCCCTCACTTAAATCTATCCTAAGACAAACTTAAGTAAGACAAAGAGTGACCGCCCATACACCTTCTCTAAGCATACCTAAACGATACTTAAGACAACCCATTATGACATCAACAGACATTTATAAGATATTAAACATATAAACATGAGATCCAACTAACAAATGTGATTTTAAGGTTAACTTGAGTGAGTTCTGAAACAACCACCCATAAAATCCCTAACACACACACCTAAGAGATCCAATATACTTCCTAATATATATTCACTCTCACATAACACATAAGCATATAGATGATATGCCATTCTCTTCCCAAAGCCTATCATCAGACTTATTTAAATAAATCGAGAAGATAACGTCCATAATTGACCTCTTCCAAATTACCTAAGTAATCCTTAAGACTACCTAAGGCTTAGATCATGTTTACATAATTAATCAACATCCCTAACTAAAGTCATTCTTAAAACGTATATAGGTAAGATAACAAGTGACCATTAATATGCCCCATTCACACCTTAACTAGTCTAGATAAGTACTACTTCATTTAACTTACTCTCTTAACTTTTGTCATTACATTCATTAGTTCATTTAAGACTAATTTATCACATAAAGGACATTTAAATAATCGTCTTCGACAGGACCTAGGAACTCTAACTAACACCTTCAAAGCCTATTGTGCAATTTCTAGATAGCGTCCCATACCACCACCTAAACTTCATAGAACTTCTCTAATGCTAGTAAATATCCTATATGATGAGAAAATGAAATAACCAACATAGACCATGGTAGCAAGACATGGAATCTGGAGTTCTAACCTAGGATGAGGGTGTTCTACTTGTCAATGGTAGAACTTGGACACATCCCATGTAGACACATGGTTAAGGAATATGAAGGGCATGCTTTGTAATTTAGTATAATTGTTTAACTAGAACTATTTCCCTTACCATACTCAATTGGTGCTACCCTTCGTTCTCATTGCGTAATTCACATTAAAGGTTCATATAAGAGGGTTCTGTATTAAGTTCATAACCCAATCACATTTACCCTAGAAAAGAGGTATTCTTAGGGCTACCTTCCAATGGCGACAAGAAACTCGTGATGACTTTTCTAACGTTTGATATGATGCCGTTCAAGCCAATCAACCTTAAGTCCATCATTCTTTTACTTAAAGGATACCATTATGGCTTTCGACTTCAACATACTTAACCTTACCACTTTGTTCAAGGTTTCACATAAAGGACCCTGTTAACATCATTCAAACATTCAACACTAAGAGACTTTAGCATCCTAAGTTAAGACATCACATATTCATATTGATAAAAGCATCAAGTAAGGGACACAAGTCAACAAGGACAAGACACCATATACTTCACCTTAATGCATATTACAAGTCATTATATAAGCACATAGGAATAACCATTATCATCTTTAATTCATTATACACACTACCATACTATCATCAATATAACCATTATAGACTCAAATAGTTAAGTAGGAACAACACAAATAAGCACATAGCCATAGTATACATAATTTCCTAACATACATATAAAGAAAACATACTCTCACATTACTTAACATATAAATACATGTGATCATATTTTGACATAATATCAACAATACAAATCATCACGATATTTCAAGTAGTGCCGGCAAGGCCATGATCATCATAATGCATAAAGTAACACTGACAAGGCCACATCAATTCACATATAACTACCACCATAAGTGGACCATACCATTCACAACGTAATTAAAGTCTAATTAACATAAATAAAAGGAATTAGGACAGCATACCCCCACTCCATCTTACCTCTTCGATTTCTTAGCTATATTTTCCAATTCGATATCATAAGGCCCTTACCCATGACAGTAAACGACAATTCAACATAATTAAAATTATATTTATGAAACTAGGTCAATTTACTTCACATTCATTAAATAATACAACCTAGATATCAATTTACTATAATCATTACATCAATCAAAAGCCTATGAGAAACTACATTTAAATTTATTAACCTTAAGTCAATATCAATTTATTAAGCTTATACAATAGTCAATTGATCAAATTTAAGTAGCCTATAAACTAATTGACCATAATCTACACATGAATCAAAAGACCATAACAATCTACACTTGAATTCATCAATATCAAATCATGATCACATAACCAATATTATAGTCAAATTGAGATATTTGTAAATGTCAGAGATTCATGGAGAATTTCATTGGAAAAAATAAATTATGCATCAATTATATAATATCTAAATGTTTGAAAGCCTTCATACAAGAACACAATACTTAGACTAGAAATTGGACTTTTCATCTTTTTGAAATCTTTGAAAATCATCTTTGAAATTGGTTATATGGTCATTGCAGGTCTTAGATGAAGAATTTTCATACCTTATTAGATGAAACCAAGGAAAATCAAAGAAGATACTCCATTGAAGAGTCATCTTCAAGCTCCATCTTCACTTTGAACTCAAATGAATGTTTTTGGTGGATTTTTTGGAGGGAATGTGTTTTTATTTAGGCGTTAGCGCTCTAAGAGTTTAATGACTTATATACTTTTAAAATAACCATAAACACTCAAAAGACCGTCCTCACATTTTATAAGACTTAGGGTAAATTTACAACAGCACAGTCGACGCCCATATTGACGTTCCGTGGCCTCACCCACGACCCGTTAATGGGGTCTTGTGGGTTGCACCTGCTACTCTTAAACTTGCAGGATAAGTGGCTACATTGACGAGACTCATCGAGGGTCCGTCACCTGGTCGACTTGCCGTCATTTGGGTAAGTTGGTTGCCACTGCCTAGCAGTATTGAGCTCCAAGTTGGGGTCCTCCTTTAGCGCCCCTTGTGGGTATTATTTGAGTTGTACCCGGACATTTCCAACACAATTACGTTTGTATACGAGTTTAGGACCAACCACATGAGTTTCATCTACAAACAACACGTAAAACTTGATGAAACATACATAGACACACAAGGTCGTTTCAAGGCAAAACTTTTGAATGTCATGGACATTCTTGGACGTTTGACCTCCAAACTTCACGAAACTTGACACACTGCCTATATACACTATAAAAACTCATTTAAGGACCTTATAATTTCATTAATTAAACATAAACACATAAACCACATATGAGGCACATAGGTGACTTAGTCGTCGAATGTTATGGTCGTCCTTTGACGTTTGACTTCCAATGCACCTAAACTCTTAGACACTTCCCCAACCCCACATTATATATCATTCAGGACCTTAGAGCATCACAACAACCATGTTAGGCTCTAGCTTCACCTACGACATTTTTGAGGTCTTACAATATCCCCCACTTGGACACCATTCGTTCTCGAAATGTCATTTTTCACTCTCCGAACACTTCAAAGAATAGAGACTCAAATAAAAACTCATGACCATACAATATAACATATAATTAATGAGAAAATATCAATTTCACATAGTCAAGAGATTCAAAACACAACAAGAAACTTAGAAATATTCTATAACTCATCATCCTACAAAACTCACATGCTTCATTACAAATAACGAAACCTCATTTTAGAATGAATATCATACTCATAAATCAGTTCTAACCGCATTACAAAAATTTTGTACCAACGAATCAAATAGTCAAATTTTGAAAATCTTCACATTGAACTGCCACTGCTATACACTGAATTTATATAACTTTTCAAAAATGCAACTCTTAGAAAATTCATGATAGAAACAGGCTAATATAAGAGATAACATCATATAAACACATCTTACAACATAATCATGGCTTCATAAAATACACAATGCAAGAAGTTAATGAAATTCAATTTTAACAAAACTTCAATCAAGACGTGCATATCATAAGGAAAATATTTAGAACTCACCTTCCACAGAAGACTCGTACATAACTCAAGTTACCAAGAACTCTTTGTTTTAGGATAGAACAAACACATAATGCAAAGTTAATGGAACCTCACTACCAACAACCATACCTTAACTATACTCCACCACTTAAGAGAAACCCATTGTAAGGTCAACATAACATACACTACAATGGACTCCCTTAAGGAACCTTAAGCCTTACTAATACATTTTTACAAAGGTCTATATCATAAATACTAAAGACTCTCAAAGGTCTCTTCATCTAACCACTACCTCCCCGTTACTTGGAGACTCACCTTTACTCTTACAAATCTAATCACCTCCCTTTCTATGGTTGGAGTCTTAAACAACTTCAAACTATCTTAACAACCACTCCTTCACATTCTCACACTATACCTTACCATTCTTTCCAACTTAAGTTCCCTTCAAAAGGTAACAAAATTAATCTAAGTTCAAAACCACCATCTATCACACCTTACCAAACAAGTCACATCTCATCTTTTCTCTCCCTCAACCCAAACTTTAGTATGTAACCCTCAAGGGACCACCAAATAAGGGAATTCACCATATACAAAGATCTTAGGCACGATAGATGAATGAAGAAGTGGAACTTTTCCTAGAACCCAATAGCCTCCTATTTATAATGTGTCTAACATCAAATTACTAACAAGACTCTACTAGATGTTGTTCAAAAGACAACTAAGATACTCACTAAACTTTATGCTCTGATACAAAGCTTGTCACGACCCAAAAGTATACTCTAGAAGTTAGATCATCCTGGTGTCTTCACAGGACAAATGAGACTTCAAGAAGTCTCATCTAAGCCTCTCGTATCATTCAGTGCATAATAAACATACTAAAATGAGTAAGAAATTAAAACTTTCTTCACACACGAATAACTCTTTGATAAACATTGTACAAGCGGAAGACTTTCATTTTAAAACATTAAATCTTTACAACATCTACATGAATCATCCAAACTTTAGAGTATACAACACTTGGGTCTTAGCCCATATAAGACATAAAGGTAAATACTAAGGCATAAGGAACTTGTGGATATTGTCCTCGAATCGATGAGCACTCACCAATATATAATCTTCAAACCCTTAGAGACTTACCATCCTCCACGGCACATCACGACTTCAAATTCGCTACACTTTAGTCAAAGAGGGAAAAGAAGGAATTGGAACATTAGATATATTAAGTATGGAAGCCATGCAAAAAACATGAAAAAGGGATATTCAGTGGCTTTTCATGAATATAAATTAAAATATTATACTATAATCATAAGAATAACATTTAACTTAAAAACACATAAGATATCTTTTAAGCAAATAAATCACATTTTAAGAAACATTACAGTGTATTCACTTCACTGTACAGTGAGCTCACTTCACTGTAGTAGTGAAGTTTCATTCACTTCACATTACACACCGTTTGGCATATACTTCCCTCACTAAAAGCTATCGTTAGACTCACTTAAGTGTGACAAAGTGAGACCACCTATACACCCTCTCTAACCATACCTACACGATACTTTAGACAACCCATAATTAGATCAACATATATTTACATGACATCAAACATATAAACATGAGATCCTTCAACCAAAGATGATTCTAAGGTTCACTTGAGAGAGTTGGGAAACGACCTCCCATACAATCCCTTACACAGACACTTAAGAGATCCTATAGTTTTCGTAATATAGAATCATTCTCACATAACACATTAGCATATAGATGATATGAAATTCTCCTTCCAAAGCCTATCAAAAGACTTACTTAAGTAAATCAAAAAGATAACATCCATAATTTACCTTTTCAAAATTACCTAAGTATTCCGTAAGATTACCTAAGGCTTTGATCATATCTACATAATCAATAAACTTCCCTAATTACACTCATTCTTAAGACTTATCTAGGTAAGATAAGAAGTGACCATTCCTATGAATCCATCACACCTTAACTAGACAACCCTTAACTACTCTAGATAAGTACCACTTCATTTGACATACTTTCTTAACTTAAGTCATTATCATTAGTTCATTTAAGACTCACTCAACATATAAAGGACATTCAAATAATGGTCTTAGACAACACCAAGGGACTCTCAGTAACACCTTCAAATCCTATTGTTTAATGAGTAGATAGAGTCGCATACTACCACCTAAACTTCATAGTTTTTCTCTAATGCTAGTAGGTATCCTATATGATGAGAACAGGAAATAACCGACCTAGACCATGGTAGAAAGACATCGAATCCCGAGTTCTAACCTACTCCAATGAGGGTGTTCTACTTGCCAATGGTAGAATTTTGACACATCCCAAGGCACATGATTAAGGAATATGAAGTGCATGATTTGTAATCTAGTCTCATCCTATAACTAGAAATACTTCCCCTACCATATTCACTTGGTGCTAGATTTCGTTCCCATGGAGTAATTCATATTAAAGATTCATATAAGAGGGTTCCATATCAAGTTCATAAGCCAATCACATTTACCCTATCAAAGAGGTCCTCTTACGGCTGCGTTCCCATGGCGAGAAGAAGATCATGATGACTTTCCTAAGGTTTGATATGATGACGTTCCAGTCAATCAACCTTAAGTCCATCATTCCTTACTTGAACGATATCATTACGGCTTTTGACTTCAACATACTTAGGTTTCACATAAAGGACCCTCTTAACATCATTTAAGGTCTCACATATCATTCATACATTCAAGACTAAGAGACTTTAGCTCCTAAGTCAAGATATCACATATTCATATTTATAAAATCATCAAGTAAGGGACACAAGTCAACCAAGACAAGACACCACAGACTTCACCTTAACAAATATTACAAGTCATTCTATAAGCACATAGGAATTACCATTATCATCTTTAAGTCATCATACACACTACCATATTATCATAAATATAGCCATTATAGACTCATATAGTCAAGTAGGGACAACCATGCATCAAACTTAGTACTGCATGTATAAGCACATAGTCATAGTCTACATGATTTTCAAACATGCATAGAAAGAACACATACTTTCACATTACTTCACATATAGATCGATATGATCATATTTCACTTAATATCAACCATAAAAATAATCATGATATATCAAGTTGTGCACACAAGGTCATGATCATCTTATTGCATAAAGTAACGCCGACAAGGAAACATAAATTCACATAGCACCCCCACCATAAGTGGACCATACCAATAACAACATAATGTAAGTCTAATTAACATAAAATAAAAGGAATTAGGGAAGCATACCCCCACTCAATCTTACCACTTTGATTTCAAAGCTAAATCATCCAATTCGATATCATAAAGCCCTTATCCATGGCCATAACCAACAATTTAAAATAATTATATTAATATTCATGAAACTTGGTCAATTTACCGAGATATAAATTTACTTTAATCATTACATCAATCAAAAGCCTCTGAGAAATTACATTAGAATTCATAAAACTTAAGTCAATGTCAATTCAATAAGCTTAAAATTCAATAGATCTACGAATGAACAATACTCAATTGATCTAATTGAAGCAGACTGTAAACCATTTAACCATAATCTATACACTAATAAAAAGCCCATAACAATCTACACTTGAATTTATCACTATCTAATCATGATCACATGACCCATATTTTAGTCAAATTGAGATATTTGTGAATGTCAAGGTTTCACGGAGAATTTCATTGGAAAACATCAATTATACATCAAATAAATCATATATAAACGTTTGAAAGTCTTTCATGCGAGAATCCAAGAGTACAAATTGGACTTTTCATATTTTTGAAATCGTTGAAAATCATATTTCAAAATGTCTCTAAGTTGATAGCAAACCTTAGATGAAGAACTCCCACATCTTATAGAAGAAAACGTTGAAATTCGAAGAAGAAACTCCATTGAAGACCCATCTTCAAGCTCCATCTTTACTCTGAACTCACATGGAGGTTGTAACGACCTGTTTAGTCGTTTTGAGCAGCAGATTTTATTTCTGGAAAAACTGTCTGAGTCGACGGAACCCACGATGGACCGTCATAGGCACGACGGACCGTCGAGGGGGTCTCATTCCAAAACACTTAGAATTCTGATATTTGGGTACTGAAATCGACTCTCTGAACTTCGTGACAGAATGGTAGGACGGACCGTCGTGAGCACGACGGACCGTCACAAATCTTCCACAGAAATTAAGTCTCTGAACTTTGTGACGGACCTGCATAACGGACCGTCACAACCATAACGGACCGTCACAGGTTGCGTAATCCCAGGCTGGGTCGGATTTCTATTAATATTTTAATGGGCATTTTGGACTATTCCTGCATATAATTATAAAGCTAGTGGTTTAATATTAATAACTCAATTACTTGGGGGTTAAAGGAGGTAACCTTGGAATAATTAGTGGGTTATTTTTATCATCTTTTAAACTTAATTATATGCTAATTAGGGTAAAATAAAAAGGGGTTTGAATAGGAAAAATAGAAAGAACAAGAGAGGGAGAATCGATCAAGAGAGACAGGAACGAAGAGGATAGCAAAGCTTTGGGGAATTTGCTTACTTGATCATGAATCTTCGGTGGAGGTAGGTTATGGTTTTTATGCTATTCGTAGTAAACTCTTAATAGAGAATGATATGTATTGGGTAGTATTGTAAACCCTTCTATATGCTTGATTGCGTGCTTACATGATGTGATTATATAATTGTGATGAATAAGCATGATGAGGCTATTGAATCTCTAATCCTAAATTCACTTTGTTAACAATGATGCCTTGGTATAAAAGAAGGCTTGATGAACTAAAGTAATGAGATTAATGATGCCTTGGTATAAAAGAAGGCTTGACGAACTAAAGTAATGAGATTGATGATGCCTTGGTATAAAAGAAGGATTGATGAATTGATAGAATGAGATTAGTGGAGCGGGTGTCACGAACCGACACGTAGAATTAGGGGGTCGGGTGTCACGAACCGACACGTAGAATAGGGGATGGGAGTGTCACGTTCTGACACATAGTATTAGGGTATCGGGTGTCACGAACCGACACGTAGAATTAGGGGATCGGAGTGTCACATTCCGACACATAGTATTAGGGGATCGGGGATCACGAACCGACACGTAGAATTAGGGTATCGTAGTGTCACGTTCCGACACATAGTATTAGGGGATCGGGTGTCACGAACCGACACGTAGAATTAGGGGATCGGGTTTCACGAACCGACACGTAGAATTAGGGGATCGGAGTGTCACGTTCCGACACATAGTAGTAGGGGAGCGGAGTGTCACGTACCGACACAAGAGAAATAAAGATAATGAATCTTGAAAAATGTTAATATACTCAATCTAATGAACCTAATTTCCAAATGAGTATGGTATTGAGGCTTGAGTCCTCATGGGTGAACTTGGCGGTACTTATTAATGATTATAGTACTTGTTGTTGCTACATGTTGAGTATTGTAGTTTATTTATGATATTATCTGATATATACTGTTTTCTATTTTGAGTTGGCCGATGATACCTACTCAGTACTTGTGTTTTGTACTGACCCCACTTGTATGTTTCTTTCTTTGTTATATGTGGAGTGCAGGAAACGCACCGTCGTCTTCAACTCAACCGCAACTCTAGCCAGTCCTCATTACACCGGATTTCAGGGTGAGCTAATGCTTCTAGCTTGGACTGGATCTTCTTCCTCATGTCCTGATGCCATGAAGTTCCGGCATGGACTAGCTTTTATTTATTCTAGCTTCTTAGATACTTTTAGATTAGTAATTTGAGGATAGATGTTCTTGTGATGATGACTTCCAGATTTTGGGAAATAATAGATGTTGAGTTTTTAGAAGTTATTGAATCAATTTTCATTAATGAGTTTAAGTCTTCCGCATTGTATTTTGTTCAATATGTTGGGGTTAGATTGGTTTGTTCGCTGACATAGTAGAGTAAGTGTGGGTGCCACTCGCAGCTCGGTTTTGGGTCGTGACAAACTTGGTATCACAGCATTAGGTTCGTTGGTCTCATCACACAAGAACGAGTCTAGTAGAGTCTTAAGGAACGGTAGGGGGACGCCTTTACTTTTCTTTGAGAGGCTATAAGACTTTAGGAAAATTCCATTCATTCATTCTTTCTTTCGTGCTATTACTTGGATCCTATTGGTATCTAGGTGATACAAATTGGTATCTGACCATCTTCACTCTATTTCGCAGATGGTTAGAACTAGAGCAACGACTGCGCCAACACCAACACCGGCAAGACAAGAAGAGTCTGAGCCAGCCACTGGGGCTGTAGCTCAAAGAGGAGTAGTGGCGAGAGGCCGTGGAAGAGGTCGTGGGAGGACGTCCTCTAGAGGAAGAGGACAAGCACCTAGCCCATCTGGTACTAGGGCGGTGACTCCTCCACCAACTGAGGAAGTGGTAAGAGAGGGTGAGGAAGGGGAGAATGAACAAGTACAGAATGAGGGATTGCCAGCCCAACCTACCCCTGAGATGATCAATCAGGTTCTTGCTTATCTTAGCGGGTTATCTGATCAAGGCCAGACACCTCCAGTGTTTTCTGCACCAGCACCTCAGGTTCCGGAGGTACAACATGCAGCTACTGTGGCTCCCCGCATGGATGCCTCATTGGAAATAGGCACGTTTCCTCGTCTGACTACAGGGCCTATAATGACAAATGATCAACATGAACTTTTCAGTAAGTTCTTGAAATTGAAACCTCCAGTCTTCAAGGGTGCTTAATCTGAGGATGCCTACGATTTTCTGGTTGACTGTCATGAGCTACTACACAAGATGGGTATAGTAGAACGGTTTGGTGTTGAGTTTGTGACTTATCAGTTTCAAGGGAACGCCAAAATGTGGTGGCAGTCATATGTTGAGTGTCAACCAACAGAGGAACCACCTATGACTTGGGCATCATTCTCTAGCTTGTTTATGGAGAAGTATATCCCCCGGACTTTGAGGGATAGGAAAAGAGATGAGTTCTTGAGCCTAGAGCAAGGTAGGATGTCGGTTACTGCATATGAGGCTAAGTTTCGTGCATTATCTAGGTATGCCACCCAACTTTGTTTCAGTCCACAAGAGCGGATTTGCCGTTTTGTGAAGGGGTTGAGGTCAGAATTGCGGATTTCAGCCTTACAGGTAGCGGCTACGGAAAAATCCTTCCAAGAAGTGGTAGACTTCGTGATAGAGGTAGAAGGAGTGAAGCCAGATGACTTCACCATGGCATTGACATCAAAAAGGTTTCGAAAGGGAGGTGATATTAATGGTTCTTACTCTAGAGGACAGGGTTCAGGAGGTTACTCAGTCCGACCAATTCAGTCTTCACTACAGACTGTAGTTGGGGGTCCACCTCAGACCGGTCAACACTTCTCTGAGAGACCTATGCTTGAATCCAGAGAGTGTTATGGATGTGGGGAGACTGGACAATTAGGAGGAATTGTCCAAAACAGAGTTACAGACCCCCAATTGCCAGAGGTAGAGGTGGTCATGGAAGAGGCCGTCATGCTGGAGGACGTGGTGGCCGAGGTAATGGTGGTCACCAAAAAGGCCGGGGTGACGGGCAAACTGGAGCCACTACAGCACAACATGGTAGGGGCAACGGGAAGACAGGCGATAGGGCCCATTGTTATGCTTTCCTTGGGAGATCTGAAGCGGAGACATTTGATGTTGTTATCACAGGTAATCTTTTGGTTTGTGATTGCATGGATTCTGTATTATTTGATCCTGGCTCCACGTTTTCATATGTATCTTCCTCATTTGCTATTGGTCTTAATTTACATTGTGAATTGCTTGACATGCCTATTCGTGTTTCTACTCCGGTGGGTGAGTCTGTGATAGTTGAAAAAGTATATAGGTCTTGTCTGGTGACTTTTGTGGGGAGCAATACTTATGTAGACTTGGTTATCTTAGAAATGGTTGATTTTGATATAATTCTGGGTATGACTTGGCTTTCTCCGAATTTTGCGATCTTGGATTGTAATGCTAAAAATGTGACGTTAGCCAAGCCTGGGACAGATCCGTTAGTGTGGGAGGGCGACTACACTTCCACTCTGGTTCCTATCATCTCCTTCCTTCGTGCTAAGAGAATGGTTAGTAAGGGGTGTTTAGCTTTCTTGGCACATCTCAGGGATGACACCACCCAAGTACCTTCAATTGAGTCAGTTTCGGTAGTCCTTGAGTTTCTGGACGTGTTCCCTGCATATCTTCCTGGTATGCCATCGGATAGAGATATTGATTTTTGCATTGATCTGGAACCCGGTACTCTCCCCATTTCTATACCCCCTTATAGAATTGCTCCCGCGGAGTTAAGAGAGTTAAAAGCCCAACTTCAAGAGTTGTTGAGCAAAGGCTTCATTAGACCAAGTGCATCTCCTTGGGGTGCTCCGGTGTTATTTGTGAAGAAGAAGGATGGGAGTTTTCGGATGTGCATAGACTACCGGCAGTTGAACAAGGTAACTATTAAGAACAAGTATCCCATTCCTCGCATTGATGACTTGTTCGATCAGTTACAAGGTGCTTGTGTCTTCTCTAAAATCGACTTGAGATCTGGTTATCATCAATTGAAAATACGGGCAACAGATGTGCCAAAGACTGCTTTTCGAACCAGGTATGGGCATTACGAATTTGTAGTGATGTCTTTTGGTCTTAGGAATGCCCCTGCTGTTTTCATGAGCTTGATGAATGGGATTTTTAAGCCATATCTGGATCTCTTTGTGATCGTATTTATTGATGATATACTGATATACTCCAAGAGTAAGAAGGAACATGAGGAGCATTTGAGAATTGTGTTGGAAGTATTAAGGGAGAAAAGGCTTTATGCCAAATTCTCCAAGTGTGAGTTTTGGCTAGATTCAGTTTCCTTCTTGGGGCACGTGGTTTCTAAGGATGGAGTGATGGTGGATCCTTCTAAGATTGAGACAGTGAAGAATTGGGTAAGACCTACCAATGTGTCAGAAATAAGGAGCTTTGTTGGTTTAGCTAGCTAATACCATCGATTTGTCAAGGGATTTTCTTCTATTGCTTCCCAATTGACGAACTTTACTAAGCAGAATGTTCCATTTGTATGGTCGGATGAATGTGAGGAAAGCTTTCAGAAACTCAAGACCTTGTTGACTACTGCACCAATCCTTACCTTGCCAGTAGAGGGTAAGAATTTCATTGTTTATTGTGATGCATCCTATTCTAGTTTGGGTGCAGTGCTAATGCAAGAGAAGAATGTAATTGCTTATGCTTCGAGGCAATTAAAGGTGCACGAATGCAATTACCCGACCCATGATTTGGAATTGGCCGCGGTAGTATTTGCATTAAAGCAATGGAGGCACTATCTGTATGGGGTTAAGTGTGAAGTCTATACGGATCATCGTAGCCTACAGTATGTCATTACTCAGAAGGATTTGAATTTGAGACAGAGGAGATGGATGGAACTACTAAAGGACTTTGATGTTACCATCTTCTGTCACCCAGGAAAGGCTAATGTTGTGGCAGACGCCTTAAGTAGAAAAGCAGGGAGCATGGGAAGTTTAGCCCACTTACAAGTCTCTAGACGCCCGTTGGCTAGAGAAATCCAAAACTTGGCTAATGACTTTATGAGGCTAGAAGTAAATGAGAAGGGAGGATTTTTGGCTTGTGTGGAGGCGAGATCTTCTTTTCTTGACAAGATCAAGGGAAAACAGTTTGATGATAAGAAACTAAGCCGAATTCGGGATATGGTGTTGCGAGGAGAGGCTAAAGAGGCCATAATGGATGAGGAAGGTGTTTTGAGGATTAAAGGAAGGGTAAGTGTGCCCCGTGTTGATGATTTGATCCACAGCATCCTCACGGAGGCTCATAGTTCCGGATATTCTATACATCCTGGTGCAACCAAGATGTACCGTGACCTAAAGCAACACTTTTGGTGGAGTAGAATGAAGCGCGACATTGTTGATTTTGTTGCCAAATGTCCAAATTGTCAACAAGTAAAGTATGAACACCAGAGGCCCGGAGGAACACTTCAGAGAATGCCCATTCCTGAATGGAAGTGGGAGAGAATTGCAATGGACTTCGTGGTTGGTCTTCCAAAAACATTGGGTATGTTTGATTCTATTTGGGTAATTGTGGACAGATTAACTAAGTGTGCTCACTTCATTCCGGTCAAGGTGACCTACAATGCAGAGAAGTTAGCCAAAATCTATATCTCAGAAATTGTTCGATTGCATGGAGTTCCACTCTCCATCATATCAGATAGAGGTACGCAGTTTACTTCTATGTTTTCGAGAACATTGCATGCAGAATTAGGTACTAGGTTGGACCTTAGTACTGCATTTCAGCTTCAGACTGATGCTCAGTCTGAGGGAATGATTCAAGTGTTGGAGGATATGCTTCGTGCATGTGTGATAGAATTTGGTGGTCATTGGGATAACTTCTTACGCTTAGCGGAGTTTTCATACAATAATAGCTATCACTCAAGTATTGATATGGCTCCATTCGAAGCATTGTATGGGAGGAGATGTAGGTCTCCCATTGGTCGGTTTGATGCATTTAAGGTTAGACCTTGGGGTACTGATCTGTTGAGGGATTCAATAGAGAAGGTGAAATCTATTCAAGAAAAGCTTTTAGCGGCTCAAAGTAGGCAAACGGAATATGCGGATCGAAAGGTTAGAGACTTGGAGTTCATGGAGGGTGAACAAGTCTTGCTGAAGGTTTCACCCATGAAAGGGGTGATGCGGTTTGGTAAAAGAGGTAAGCTAAGCCCAAGGTATATTGGACCATTTGAAGTACTTAAGCGAGTAGGGGAGGTGGCCTATGAATTAGCCTTGCCTCCAGGACTGTCAGGAGTTCATCTAGTATTTTATGTGTCTATGTTGAAAAGATAATATGGGGATGGAAACTACATCATTCGCTGGGATTTGGTTCTGCTTGATAAGAATTTGTCTTATGAGGAGGAGCCTATTGCCATTCTAGATAGAGAAATTCGCAAGTTGAGGTCGAGGGAGATTGCATCCATCAAAGTTCAATGGAAGAATCGACCAGTTGAAGAGGCCACTTGGGAGAAGGAGGCTGATATGCAATAAAGATACCCACACCTGTTTACATATTCAGGTACTCCTTTTCGCCCTTGTTTTTCTTCTTGTGATCGTTCGAGGACGAACGATGGGTAAATTGGTATCTATTGTAACGACTTGTTTAGTCGTTGTGAGCAGCAGATTTTATTTCTAGAAAAACTGTCTGAAATTTGGGCACTGAAATCGACTCTTTGAACTTCGTGACGGAATGGCAGGACGGACCGTCGTGAGCACGACGGACCGTCACACATCTTCCACAAAAATTAAGTCTCAAAACTTTGTGACGGACCTGCAGGACGGACCGTCACAGCCATGACGGACCGTCACAGGTTGCGTAATCCCAGGCTGGGTCGGATTTCTATAAATATTTTAAGGGGCGTTTTGGACTATTCCTGCTTATAATTATAAAGCTAGTGGTTTAATATTAATAACTCAATTACTTGGGGGTTAAAAGAGGTAACCTTGGAATAATTAGTGGGTTATTTTTATCATCTTTTATACTTAATTATATGCTAATTAGGGTAAAAGAAAAAGGGGTTTGAATAAGAAAAAAAGAAAGAACAAGAGAGGGAGAATCGATCAAGAGAGAGAGGAACCAAGAGGATAGGAAAGCTTTGGGGAATTTGCTTGCTTGATCACGAATCTTCGGTGGAGGTAGGTTATGGTTTTTATGCTATTCGTAGTAAACTCTTAATAGCGAATGATATGTATTGGGTAGTATTGTAAACCCTTCAATATGCTTTATTGTGTGCTTACATGATGTGATTATATAATTGTGATGAATAAGCATGATGAGGCTATTGAATCTCTAATCCTAAATTCACTTTGTTAACAATGATGCCTTGGTATAAAAGAAGGCTTGATGAACTAAAGTAATGAGATTGATGATGCCTTGGTATAAAAGAAGGCTTGACGAACTAAAGTAATGAGATTGCTGATGACTTGGTATAAAAGAAGGATTGATGAATTGATAGAATGAGATTAGTGGAGCGGGTGTCACGAACCGACACGTAGAATTAGGGGATCAGGTGTCACGAACCGACACGTAGAATTAGGGGATCGGAGTGTCACGTTCCGACACATAGTATTAGGGGATCGGGTGTCACGAACCTACACGTAGAATTAGGGGATCAGAGTGTCACGTTCCAACACATAGTATTAGGGGATTGGGTGTCAGGAACCGACACGTAGAATAAGGGGATTAAGTGTCACGAACAGACACGTAGAATTAGGGGATCAGAGTGTCACGTTCCGACACATAGTAGTAGGGGAGCGGAGTGTCACGTACCGACACAAGAGAAATAAAGATAATGAATCTTGAAAGATGTTAATACACTCAATCTAATGAACCTAATTCCCAAATGAGTATGGTATTGAGGCTTGAGTCCTCACGGGTGAACTTGGCGGTACTTATTAATGATTATAGTACTTGTTGTTGCTACATGTTGAGTATTGTTGTTGATTTATGATATTATCTGATATATACTGTTTTCTATTTTGAGTTGGCCGATGATACCTACTCAGTACTTGTGTTTTGTACTGACCCCTATTTGTATGTTTCTTTCTTGGTTATATGTGGAGTGCAGCAAACGCACCATCGTCTTCAACTCAACCGCAACTCTAGCCAGTCCTCATTACACCGGATTTCAGGGTGAGCTAATGCTTCTAGCTTGGACTGGATCTTCTTCATCATGTCTTGATGCCTTGAAGTTCCGGCATGGACTAGCTTTTATTTATTCTAGCTTCTTAGATACATTTAGATTAGTAATTTGAGGATAGATGTTCTTGTGATGATGACTTCCAGATTTTGGGAAATAATAGATGTTGAGTTTTTAGAAGTTATTGAATCAATTTTCATTAATGAGTTTAAGTCTTCCGCATTGTATTTTGTTCAATATGTTGGGGTTTAGATTGGTTGGTTCGCTCACATAGTAGAGTAAGTGTGGGTGCCACTCGCGGCTCGGTTTTGGGTCGTGACAGAGGTTTTTGGAGGAACTTTTGGAGGGAATGTGTTTTGATTTAGGTGTCAGCATTATAATAGTTCAATGACTTATATACTCTTAAAATACTGATAAACACTTAAACAACCATCCTCGCATTTTATAAGATTTGGAGTGAAATTACAACTTCACCCTCAACTTAAAAGAAAGTTGGAAGGAAACAAGCATCACCATCGACACCCACATCGACGGTCTGTGGCCTCACCAACACCCGGTCGATGGGGTCTCGAGGGTTGCACCTGAAACTCTTCAACCAATAGGAAAAGTGTCTCAAGTGAAGAGACCCATAGAGAGGCCGTCACCTGGTGGATTGGACGTCGTGACGTTTGGGTAAGTAGATTGCTACTGCCTGGCAGTGTTGAGCTCCAAGTGGTGGTCCTCCTTTAGGGACCCTTGTGGGTCATATGTGAATTCGTACCCGGACGTTTCCTACCCAATTATGTACGTATATAAGTGTAGGACCTACCACATGAGTTTAATCCAAAATGAACACGTAAAACGCGATGAAACATACATAGACACACAAGGTCGTTTCAAGGCATATCTTTCGAACGTCATAGACATTCCTGGACGTTTGACCTCCAAACTTCACAAAGGTTGACACACATCCAATGTACACTATAATAACTCATTTAAGGACCTTATAAATTAATGAATCAAACATAAACACAGAAAACCACATATGAGTCACATAGGTGACTTAGTCATCGAGCGTATTGGTCGTCCGTTGAAGTTTGACTTTCAATGCACCTAAACTCTTTGACAATGCCTCAAAACCACATTATAAACCATTATCGGACATTAGACCATCACGTGAACAATTTTAGGCTCTAGATTCACCTACGTCATTTTAGGGGTCGTACACTTGGACCCACAAGGGGCCCTAGAGGATTTGAAGATTCATGGAAGCTTGCATGCAGTGCAAAACGACAACCCAAATGATGGGCAGTCGATGCAACGATCGCTCGTGAACTTGGAGCGTCGATGGAGCGTGCAAGTTAGTAGGTCTTGGACCCTTAGCCAGAACATGAGACCCCCATCGACGGGGTGTGGTCCTACCAATGAACTGACATTGGAAAGTCATGGTTTGGACCTACACTGCCTGCAATTTTTATGTTAAGGCTTGGGGATTTTTGGAAATTCACCCCATGTCTTATAAAATAGGAGGACGGTTATTTTGGGTGTTTATGAGAATTTTACGATTATATGAGTCATGAAACACTCATTTAAACTCTAGCAACTAGATCAAAACCCTTTCCTTCCAAAAGATTCTACAAAAACCTCCATGAGAGCTCGAGGTGACGATAGAGCTTGAAGATTCATTTTCAATGGAGTTTCTTCTTCTGTTATCATTTGGTTCTTCTGATAAGGTATGAGAGTTCTTTATCTAAGCATTCTATAACCTTAGAGTCAATTCACTACACCATTATAGGCCTACGGCCACACCGGGAAAGTGTAACTTAAACTAGCAAAGTGTGGCCTTTGATAAAAAGCCACACTTTTGACCTTAAGCAACACTTTTTAGGGGGTGGCCTAACGAAGTGTAACCTTTGACATTAGGCAACAATTTTGAAGTGTCGCCAAAGCAGCAACACTAAAAAAGCGTGGCCAAAGAGGTATGAAGTCCATGCTTTGGAGTACTTCATTAGCAACACTTTTATTTGATTATGCTACAATTAAAAGTGTGACATTTGCGTTGTTATTAGTTACACTTTAAAAGTGTAGCCTTTTATACCTCACCTACAACAACACATATAAAGTGTAACTTTATAACAAAAATCCACACTTTCGAAGTGTTGCAATACTTTGTAGAATTTTTGTAGCCACATTTTAGCAACATTTGTGATAAAATTCATTTGCATACAATCACTAATCACAATTATATATACAAAATTAGATTATAAATAATCCAGAAGTATACATTTCAAATTAAATAAACTTGAAGAACATGTCCCATGCATACTTATCGATAGCAATTACTTAAAGATCTATACTAGAAATACATTCCCCCTAACCAAATGTACTCAAACAACATTTATGATAATAGTGCAAAACCTCTTTATCGCTCACTAAAATAGATCGAGTTTACTTCTATCCTCTATTCATCAAATTGAATTAGCAACATTTTCCTGCACACTCAAAAGTAAATTTTAAGTTACAGAATCATGTATTTCATATGTTCATTAATTATATTGTTCAATTACCATCCCCTTCCCAACCCATTCACACTTAAATGATCCCTAAAAATGTACAAAAACAATTAAATTTGGGAGAAATCAATAGGGAATGTATTCCAAAACTGTCACAGTAAGCAAATATAAGAATGTTAAATAAATTTGAGAGAAAACAATAGGCAAACTGTTAAATGATTCCAACCATGTACAATGTAGACACATCCGAATATGAATGATAAATCTGGAAGAAAACAATAGGCAAACGTACAAATGCATAAAAAACATGTGATCAAATACTCTTAAAAACTACTGACTCCAACTCTCTATTTAGAAGAGAAGAAAAGCCGGAACACAAATGAATAACAACAAATCTGTCTACTTTGAGAAAAGAAAAATAAGAAAATTATTTAGGTAGGCCAACTATCACCTGAACAGAAAGATTTTCAACCAAATAGTGTTGATCAAAGGGAAGGTGAACACTGGCTTGGATAGCAATGTTATTCGGATGTGATTCCCATGTTTTCAGAACCCATAGTAGTAAATAACCTGCTTGCATATTGTTTTCTTCCTGTTTTAGAAAGTATGTTCATTATATTGAGATTAAGTGACTTTCTATACCAAATTAACATTGATATACACATGTTGATAAAATACTCTTACAAGTATCTGAATGTTTTCTCATTAAGCATCATTTTGTTAGTCCAATATCAATAAATGATTTCTTTGACATCTTCTTTTGGCCAACATCAGGTTTGTGTATTCTTTTGGCCAACATCAGACTTTGAATATTCCGCGTACAGTTGTTGTAGATGGGCTTGGCATACTGCTGTTGAAGTTGTAAAGTTTTGAAATGTTATATTATATACATACAAATGCATCCCAAAAATTTAGAAAGCAGACATACTTACAAGAACGTTAACAGAACCATGCATCCCAAAAAAGAAATATATATGCCATGTGTTCTTTTTTTTTCAACAATAAGTTCACAGATCTTCTTTCCACATCTTCTCTTCTTTTACTTTACTCTATTTCATTGTTTATCTCAAACTCACACTATGTCACGACCCAAAACCAAGCCGCGACTGGCACCCACACTTACCCTCCTATGTGAGCGAACCAACCAATATAAAACCCAACATTTCAAACATATTTAACAAAATACAATGCGGAAGACTTAAACTCATTAATAAAATCAATTCAATAACTATTATTATTATTATCCCCAAAATCTGGAAGTCATCATCACAAGAACATCTATCCTCAATTACTAAACAAGAGTATCTAAGAAAGCAAAAATAAGTAAAAAGCTAGTCTGTGCCGGAAGTTCAAGGCATTAAGACTTAAAGAAGAAGATCCAGTCCAAGCTAGAGCATTAGCTCACCCCGAATCCCGGTGTAATGAAGACTGGCTAGAGATGCGGTTGAGTTGAAGACGATGGTATGTTTGCTGCACTCCACAAATACAAAGAAAGAAACATACAAGTAGGGGTCAGTACACAACACAACTACTGAGTAGGTATCATCGGCCAACTCAAAATAGAAATAGTATATATATTAGTTAATATCATAAATCAACTATAATACTCAACATGTAGCAACAACAAGTACTATAATCATCAATAAGTACTACCAAGTTCATCCATGAGGACTCACGCCTCAATACCATACTCATTTGGGAATTAGGTGCATTAGATTGAGTATATTAACATCTTTCAAGATTCATTATCTTTCTTCCTCTTGTGTCGGTACGTGACACTCCGCTCCCCTACTACTATGTGTCGGTACATGACACTCCGATCACCTACTTCTACGTGTCGGTTCGTGACACCCGATCCCCTAATACTATGTGTCGGAACGTGACACTCCGATCCCATAATTCTACGTGTCGGTTCGTGACACCCGATCCCTTAATTCTATGTGTCGGAACGTGACACTCCGATCCCCTAATTCTACGTGTCGGTTCGTGACACCCGATCCCTTAATTCTATGTGTCGGAACGTGACACTCCGATCCACTAATCTCATTCTATCAATTCATCAAGCCTTCTCTTATACCAAGGCACCATCAATCTCATTACTTTAGTTCATCAAGCCTTCTCTTATACCAAGGCATCATCATTAACAAAGAGATTAGAGTTTTTCAAGATTTGGGATTCAATAGCTTCATCATGCATATTTTATCACAATTATAAATTACAATCATGCAAGCATACAATTAAGCATATAGCAGGGTTTACAATACTACCAATACATATCATTCGCTATTAAGAGTTTACTACGAATAGTATCAAAAACCATAACCTACCTCCACCTAAGAATTGGAATCAAGCAAGCTAATACTCAAAATCCTTGCTTTCCTCTTCGCTCCTTTCTCTCTCTCTTGATCGATTCTCCCTTTCCCTCTCTTTGTTCTTTCTATTTTTCTTATTCAAACCCTCTTTATTTTACCCTAATTAGCATATAATTAAGTATAAAAGATGGCAATAATAACCCACTAATCAACTCAAGGTTACCTCTTTCAACCCCTAAGTAATTAGACTTATTAATATTAACCCACAAAATTTATAATTATAGCAAGAATAGTCCAAAACGCCCCTTAAATTACTTAACAGAAATCCGACCCAGACTGGGATTACGCAACCTGTGACGGCCCGTCGTGCCTGCGACGGTCCGTCCTGCAGGTCCGTCACAGAGTTCAGAGACTCAATTTTCACTAAAAAATCTGTGACGGTCCATCACGCCTGTGACGGTCCGTCCTGCCATTCCATCACGAAGTTCAGAGAGTCGATTTTAGCACCCAAATTTCTAATTTCTAAGTGTTTTGAAACGAGACACCCTCGATGGTCCGTCGTTCCCATGATGGTCCGTCGTGGGTCCGTCTTCTCAGCCAGTTTTCCAGAAATAAAATCTGCTGCTCAAAACGACTAAACAGGTCGTTACAATAGATACCAATTTACCCATCGTTCATCCTCGAACGATCACAAGAAGGAAAACAAGGGCAAAAAGGAGTACCTGAATCCGCAAACAGGTGTGGGTATCTTTCTTGCATATCTGCCTCCTTTTCCCAAGTGGCTTCTTCAACTGGTCGATTCTTCCATTGAACTTTGATGGATGCAATCTCCCTTGACCTCAACTTGCGAATTTCTCTATCTAGAATGGCAACGGTTCCTCCTCATAAGACAAATTCTCATCAAGCATAACTGAATCCCAACGGATAATGTAGTTTCCATCCCCATGGTATCTTTTCAACATAGACACATGAAATACCGGATGCACTCCAGACAGCCCTGGAGGCAAGGCTAATTCGTAAGCCACCTCCCCTACTCACTTAGGTACTTCAAAGGGTCCAATATACCTTGGACTAAGCTTACCTCTTTTTCCAAACCGCATCACCCCTTTCATGGGCGAAACCTTTAGCAAGACTTGCTCACCCTCCATAAACTCCAAATCTCTAACCTTTTGATCCGCATATTCCTTTTGCCTACTTTGAGCCGCTAAAAGCTTTTCTTGAATAGATTTCACCTTCTCCATGGAATCCCTCAACAGGTCAGTACCCCAAGGTCTAACCTCAAATGCATCAAACAAACCAATGGGAGACCTACATCTCCTCCCATACAATGCTTCAAATGGAGCCATATCAATAATGGAGTGATAGCTATTATTGTATGAAAACTCCACTAAGGGTAAGAAGTTATCCCAATGACCACCAAATTCTATCACACATGCACGAAGCATATCCTCCAACACTTGAATCGTTCGCTCAGACTAACCATCAGTCTGAGGGTGAAATGCAGTACTAAGGTCCAACCTAGTACCTAATTCCGCATGCAATGTTCTCCAAAACTTAGAAGTAAACTGCGTACCTCTATCTGATATAATGGAGAGTGGAACTCCATGCAGTCGAACAATTTCTGAGATATAGATTTTGGCTAACTTCTCTGCATTGTAGGTCACCTTGACCGGAATGAAGTGAGCACACTTAGTTAATCTGTCCACAATTACCCAAATAGAATCAAACTTACCCAATGTCTTTGGAAGACCAACCACGAAGTCCATTGCAATTCTCTCCCACTTCCATTCAGGAATGGGCATTCTCTAAAGTGTTCCTCCGGGCCTCTGGTGTTCATACTTTACTTGTTGACAATTTGGACATTTGGCAACAAAATCAACAATGTCGCGCTTCATTCTACTCCACCAAAAGTGTTGCTTTAGGTCACGGTACATCTTGGTTGCACCAGGATGTATAGAATATCCGGAACTATGAGCCTCTGTGAGGATGGTGTGGATCAAATCATCAACACGGGGCACACATACCATTCCCTTAATCCTTAAAACACCTTCCTCATCCATTATGGCCTCTTTAGCCTCTCTTCGCAACACCATATCCCGAATTCGGCTTAGTTTCTCATCATCAAACTGTTTTCCCTTGATCTTGTCAAGAAAAGAAGATCTCGCCTCCACACAAGCCAAAAATCCTCCCTTCTCATTTACTTCTAGCCTCATAAAGTCATTAGCCAAGTTTTGGATTTCTCTAGCCAATGGGCGTCTAGAAACTTGCAATGAGCTAGACTTCCCATGCTTCCGGCCTTTCTACTTAAGGCGTCTGCCACAACATTAGCCTTTCCCGGATGGTACAGAATAGTGATATCGTAGTCCTTCAGTAGTTCCATCCATCTCCTATGTCTTAAATTCAAATCCTTCTGAGTGAAGACATACTTTAGGCTACGATGGTCCGTATAGACTTCACACTTAACCCCATACAAATAGTGTCTCCATTGTTTTAATGCAAATACTACCGCGGCCAACTCCAAATCACGGGTCGGGTAATTGCATTCGTGCACCTTTAATTGCCTTGAAGCATAAGCAATTACATTCTTCTCTTGCATTAGCACTGCACCCAAACCCAAATAGGATGCATCACAATAGACAATGAAATTCTTACGTTCCACTGGCAAGGTAAGAATTGGTGCAGTAGTCAACAAGGTCTTGAGTTTCTGAAAGCTTTCCTCACACTCATCCGTCCATACAAATGGAACATTCTGCTTAGTCAAGTTCGTTAATTGGGAAGCAATAGAAGAGAATCCCTTGACAAATCGGCGGTAGTAGCTAGCTAAACCAACAAAGCTCCTTATTTCTGACACGTTAGTAGGTCTTACCCAATTCTTCACTGTCTCAATCTTAGATGGATCCACCATCACTCTATCCTTAGAAACCACGTGTCCCAAGAAGGACACTGAATCTAGCCAATACTCACACTTGGAGAATTTGGCATAAAGCTTTTTCTTCCTCAACAACTCTAATACCAATCTCAAATGCTCCTCATGTTACTTCTTACTCTTTGAGTATATCAGTGTCAGGACCGAAAACCGAGCCGCGACTGGCACCCACACTTAACCTACTATGTGAGCGAACCAACCAATCTAAACCCCATCATTTCAATATTAATTAACAAAATACAATGCGGAAGACTTAAACTCATTAATAAAATCAATTCAATAACTATTATTATCCCCAAAATCTGGAAGTCATCATCACAAGAACATCTATCCTCAAATTACTAAACTAAGAGTATCTAAGAAAGCAAAAACAAGTGAAAAGCTAGTCCATACCGGAACTTCAAGGCATCAAGACTTGAAGAAGAAGATCCAGTCCAAGCTAGAAGCATTAGCTCACCCTGAATTTCCGATGTAGTGAAGACTGGCTAGAGTTGCGGTTGAGTTGAAGATTACGGTACGTTTGCTGCACTCCACAAATAAAAAAGAAAGAAACATACAAGTAGGGGTCAGTACAAACACAAGTACTGAGTAGGTATCATCGGCCAACTCAAAATAGAAAATAGTATATATCAGTTATTATCATAAATCAACTATAATACTCAACATGTAGCAACAACCAGTACTATAATCATCAATAAGTACTACCAAGTTCATCCATGAGGACTCAAGCCTCAATACCATACTCATTTGGGAATCAGGTTCATTAGATTGAGTATTGATACGCTCAAACTTACTTCTCAAATGAGAAGTAAAGCGGTCGTGTCAAGTAAATAACCCAACTAGTGAGGTTGGGATCGTTCCCACGAGGAAAGTAGTCTAGACTTAACTTTAACCTAGTATTACTATCGTTTAGTCAATAACTTTCTTTGGAAAGTAAAAATATAAAAAGGGGGGTTTGTATTACCTATTGAGTAAAAATAACTAATGTAATTGAAAGAGACAGTTGACAGCTTTTAATATTAGGTTTTAATCAATGAATTAAAGTAACTAGGGTTTACGTGTTCCCCACAGGTTCGTAACTTGATAATTCTAACTATAACAATCCTTTCCTAGTATCTTGCATGCAAAGTGATAAGTTATGTATTTCTAAATCCTTGGTCCGGCATCTAGAAAATCTCACTCCGCACCTTGGTCCGGCTACGTGTGTTGCTTTCCTAACCCTTATCTTTACCTCATATTAAGCATCGTATTCGATATTTGACTAAGTTATTACCTCGTACCAATCAATACTAGCCTATTAGATAGTATACACTAAATCTATGTTAATAATTCTTTTCCTATTATCTACCTCCTTGGTCCGGCAAGTAGCATTAAGGCGAGTTCTAACGTTGATCATCCGTTAAAAAGACTTCTAAGCGAAAGAATTATTAATACATGCAAGACACTATTCTAAAATTGTTATTTTAGTTAGGGTTTATCTCATTATTTGTCTATGGTTCCCACAACCCTAGTTATGGAATTTAGCTACTCATAGCCATAAACACAATATTGAAATATGTTAAATTAGAATTCATGTACTTACTTCAATGAGAAAGAATAAAATCCGAAAATATGCTTGATTAATCACCAAAAATCAGTTGTCTCAATCTCCAATAATCAAACACTCAAAAAAACACCAAGTTTAATAATCACAAGGTCTAACTATATGGAATTTTTTAATCAAAGAGTCTAACCTCAAAAACGAGGTTTTTCGAACTATTTATAAAAAAATAAACACCTAATTAAACAAGGATTCTAATTTCTGGAAATCTGCCAAAACGCGGCTAGGTCGACGTACCACGCGACGGACCGTCGTAGTCATGACGGACCGTCGTGGGCTCCGTCGTCCCACACTTGTCCAATTTCTTCAGCTGCTTTCTTCATTCCCCTCGACGGCCAGTGTGACGGACCGTCATAGGCACGACGGTCCGTCGAGGGTCTCCGTTTCAAAATACTTCAACTCCTGGAATCTGGGTACTGGGATCACTTGTCTGATCTTCACGACGGACCTGCAGGACGGACCGTCATGGCCATGACGGACCGTCACAAGCTTCGTAATCCCACACTTGGTCAGACTTCCCCATCTTCCTTCAGCAGCTACTCTACGCTGCCACCTACGGACCGTCACAAGCACGACGGACCGTCATAAGCTCCGTAGGTGGTCTCTTCTGCAATTTTCGCTCAAAATCTCCGCATTCAGCTTTGGACAGATTTCCTGCAAAACAAAGAGAAACTTATATCAAAATTAGCACAAAAAGGCTTTTGGACACACTAAACTTAAGGAAAAAGCATTAATTATACCGTGAAACCACGGTATATCAACACCCTCAACTTAAATTCGTTGTTTGTCCTCAAGCGACGCACTATGACTCACTACACAATCTTTGTACAATAGTATTCATGTTTTATCCTTTTCAATCATTTGGCTATCAATCCCGACTAATCCCATCAAATCTATGCATGCTATCACTATTAGGCTTGACTTTTGTGGGATTCGAACATGACACAGACTCACCATGCACTAATAACTATCCTCTTCAATTTCTCACCGAGATGCTAACAATTCTGGTATTGCAACTAGTGTCCTCACTTTAGAACAAAATCCTCATTTTTCACACAATGATTTCAGTTTGAGTATAAGGATTACATTTCAACACTCGCTCTCAGAACAAAGTCACACTCATTCATACCTATTGCCATAAGCTTGCCCTTATTTTCACTGCCTTAAGTTCGCTATACAACCCTTAGGATCACGATAGGACTTTTTTTTAGCTTGCAACGTAGGCTCAGAGTCAGGTAGGGTATATTTAGGTATACTTTAGTGACTTTTTGCCCTCCTTGACATATCGGCTAAACCTTCCACCCTATATCACTTTATCTCACCCAGTTTCTCCTATTCTTTCACCTTGCTGTTTCCCTTCTTTCTTCATTTGCGTAAGTGACTCTTTTCTTTTCTTGTTTGTAATTCTTGAATTTTTTTTATTTTTTTTTTCAACGAGTTCTTGAGTCACTTCACTTGTGTTTTTTCTCTCTCTTTGTTCTTTCAACCCCACTTTCCAGGGCATTCCTCAAAACAGCCACCCTCAACTCATGGCTTTGCCATGAGTCAAGGTACACAATACCCAAAATCGGGTCAGGGCCATAACGAAGGTTGTTTATACATTAGCCACCCTCAACTTATGCTTTTGGCATAAGCTGAGGTGCACATGTCCAAGGAGGGACCAGGGCCAACATATTGTTCCCAGAAAAATCACTTGGGGTGAAAAAGAAAGGTCTAATTTTAAGCTCAAATTATTTGGATCAAAGAAGGATAACTTTCATTTGGTTTCTTTATTTAGGCTAGAAATGGGCTTTATTGAATAAGGGCCTATGATCATTTCCTAATTGTTTGTTACAGCTTACTTTTAGCAGGACTAACCAGGCAAGTTCTAGCTCAGTATCAATAGTGGACTATTAAACTTTCCTCACACTCACTTGACATCTCATCACTATACCAGATTATCAGACACCTAGTTTGACTTGAAGATTTAGGGTCATGCAATGGTGTAACTCTATTTCATGTTTAGAGCCACACAATTTTCAGTTACTACTCCTAGTCATGCAACATTTTCCAGTTTTATCGGGATATCATTTTAGCCATCATGCTTCAGAGTTAAACTTATGTACAAAAGATATAACGTGCCGGTTCAACAGAAAAATAATCAGTCTTTTGGGGAAAAAGAACACAGGCAAGAAAACCCCAAAAGAGGATAGTGAGTTGGGCTACTCAGACTTCACCCTAACACTCACTTTCCATTTACCCCACCCCCAACAAAAAGCATGCAATTGTCCCCAATGCATAAAAAAAATCTAAAGATCAGAGGGGTAGGTGAAGCAAACCTGTGGCGCATAGCGCCGTCGATCAGCAAGCTGGTGGGTCCGGTTTCCCGGAATCCACAGCCTCTGCAATCTGGACACCCTCAGTGGTGTCCTCAGCAATCTGGACACCCTCAGTGGTGTCCTCAGCAATCTGGACACCCTCAGTGGTGTCCTCAGCAACAAATGCACCCTCAGTGCCTCCTGCGGTCTCTACAGTATGGGAGCTAGATGCCCCAGCTGCTATCTGCGATGCTCGGATCCGGTGTGCCTCCGCCTCAGCAATTGAGGCTCTCCTCGCGGCCTCCATCTCGCGGCGCTCCTTCTTCTTTGCTCGCGCCTCATCCTCTGATCGACCCCTACGCCTCTTGGCACTCTCTCGAGGGGAGGGTGGGGGACTAGCTGGAGTAGAAAACAGGGCCGCCAATACAGTATCCTCAGCAGGCTCGACAGACTCCGGCACTCTTGTCGCTAGGATCGTGTCGACGTCTGCACGAAGACTGTCGACTGCAGCCTGAAGAGTCGACACATCTACCGGATGGGCTGGTCGAGCTAATACTCTTAATTCAAAGGCATCGAAGCGCTGGTGAACCTCAGCAATCTTCCGCTGCATCTGCCTCTCCGTTCGCGCTTCAGACTCAGCAATAGACTTCTGCATCCACGGCTGGATATGATGCAGAAGAGTGGCCATTTGTGCCTCCAATTTTTGGACTCGAGCAAGCGGGGCTGGTGTCGGTAGAGGGGCTGTGCTACTACCCGGGATAGACTCGACCGGGGTAGTGTCCGTGGATGCCTGTGTCGCTGTGCGGGCCTGGGCCACCGTATCCGCAAGATCATCATATAGTGGTGGCAGCTCTGGACGGGGCCCTCGACGTGGGGCCAACTCATTGGCCTCGTCTCTGATGAGGCCGACGTCAACGGTACCCGGCGGGGTCTTCAACTGATCTATGTGCCACACGGGCACACCTGCAGACCTGCAAAGGGCAAAGATCATACACGGGAAGGGGTAGGTAGTAGTGACCTTGAATTCCCTCTCGTGCATGACTGCCTGGAGAAGCCGTGCATAGTCCACCTCGAAGCCGGCGACCATCGCCGCCATCAGCACTGCTCGATCCCAGGTGACTATGTTATCAGCAGCTGTGGGGGAAAGGCAGTGACGCACGAGCAGCCACAAGAACTTGGCGACGAACGTGAGGTTGGCCTTCTTGATGGCCCCCTTCGGCTCCGTGACCCAGTCAGCACCCTCTCCGTCGACTGATAGGTGCAGGGCCATCCACCTCTAAGTGGTCTCTCTCAGTGTCCGCTCGCGCATGAATTGTCCATCCTTGACTATCTGCCAGCGATAGTCAAACTCGGCAGTGGTGGGGCTCCGAGTAGCAGCTGCACTCTCGCCGTAGAGGAACCGGCGGATGGCGGGCAGGGAAAGGTCGACCTGCACGCCCCGGACTAAAACCTGCTCCAATGGGGCCTGTTTCGCGTGAGCAGCCCGCCTGTCGATCTGTGATCGGAGAGTCGCTACGTAGGACGCGTAGAACTCTCGGACCATCTCCTCACTGTAGCGTCCCAATGGACGGGCTGTCCACTCGAGGCGATGCCTGGTGAAGATGTTGTGGATTTCCGGCATCGAGGGGAGACTCCCTGTAAGTACCCGCCGCTCCAGGGTGAGTGTCCGAGTCATTACCCCTTTATCAGTAAGGAATTTTGCGTCGGAGTACACCTGAAACTGGCCCTCAACGCACCACCGGTTTGGCTGGTCTGGGTCTGGGGTGGGGACCTGGGCTGGTGCGCCGGATGTGGAGTCTGAACTGTCAGCCTCATCAGACGAGGCCGACGCTGCAGCAGTGGCTGGTGCGGGAACCTCAGCAGATCCTGAAGCTTCCTCGGACCAGGATACTCCTAAGGAGCCAGACGCTCCTTCCTCGTTGGTGGCCGACCCAGAGGGTGTGCCGGTCAGTGTGCGCTCCTCATCAGACTGGGAGGCAGTGACTACGCCGGACGCCACCGTCTTCTTGGGTGTGGCTCGGGGGGCACGTGCAGCACGGGAAGGTGCGGAGGTGCCTGGGGGAATGTATTCAGGGTCCCGCTCATCATCAGACCTGATGATCAAGCGTGCAGACGGGGCCACAGACTTGGATCGCCTGCGTACGTAAGCTCGGTCTTGCTTGGGTGCCATGGTCGATAGTACCTGAAAAGGATCACTATTAGTACGAGTAATGTCAGACAAGACAAGCAAGCTCATTCACCATAAAACATTTCAAATAGTGTGAGAGTGATAGTGAAACTGTATCACACGACGGGACCGATGACGGCTCGTCGTGGATACGACGGACCGTCATGAGGTCCGTCGTGGTGTACTTGGTCGAAGTACATAGAAAGAACCCTGAAAGAGGGGTCTCTGACCGTCATGACGGTCGTGCAGGATGGACCGTCGTGGGTGGGACGGTCCGTCGTAAGAGTCCGTCGTAGGACACTTGGAAAAGTTTTCGAGACCCTTAGAAACGGGGTCTCTGACAACCATGACGGTTGTGCAGGACGGACCGTCGTTGGTGTGACGGTACGTCGTGAGTGTCCGTCGTTGGACACTTGGAAAAATTTTGGAGACCCTAAGAAACAGGGTCTCTGACCGTCATGACGGTCGTGCAGGACGGACCGTCGTGGGTGGGACGGTCCGTCGTAAGAGTCCGTCGTAGGACACTTGGAAAAATTTTGGAGACCCTTAGAAACAGGGTCTCTGACAACCATGACGGTTGTGCAGGACGGATCGTCGTTGGTGTGACGGTCCGTCGTGAGTGTCCGTCGTTGGACACTTGGAAAAATTTTCGAGACCCTTAGAAACGGGGTCTCTGACAACCATGACGGTTGTGCAGGACGGACCGTCGTTGGTGTGACGGTACGTCGTGAGTGTCCGTCGTTGGACACTTGGAAAAATTTTGGAGACCCTAAGAAACAGGGTCTCTGACCGTCATGACGGTCGTGCAGGACGGACCGTCGTGGGTGGGACGGTCCGTCGTAAGAGTCCGTCGTAGGACACTTGGAAAAATTTTGGAGACCCTTAGAAACAGGGTCTCTGACAACCATGACGGTTGTGCAGGACGGACCGTCGTTGGTGTGACGGTCCGTCGTGAGTGTCCGTCGTTGGACACTTGGAAAAATTTTGGAGACCCTTAGAAACGGGGTCTCTGACAACCATGACGGTTGTGCAGGACGGACCGTCGTGGGTGTGACGGTCCGTCGTGAGTGTCCGTTGTTGGACACTTGGAAAAATTTTGGAGACCCTTAGAAACAGGGTCTCTGACAACCATGACGGTTGTGCAGGACGGACCGTCGTGGGTGTGACGGTCCGTCGTGAGTGTCCGTCGTTGGGGAAGGTGCTAGGGCTTATGCGACGGACCCTACAACGGTCCGTTGTATACACGACGGACCGTCATCGGGGTCTCGTTCTGACTATCAGAGACAGAACTGTAGGTACCCTTAGCAACCCCAATGAACCCACATGGTATTTTAGTCTTGTGAACCTATATGTGTCTATCCCAACTACCTAGGAAACAATAAATGTGAAATCACCTATGTCTAGGGTTATTAACATGGCAAATTCAAACATTTAGAGCCTAGGTCTAGAAAGAATCATATCAAGGGAACAAGATACGACTAAGAACGAATCTAATACTAACTAATAAATAAAAATACAAGAGAAATGAGTACAAATTGAGAGACACATACCTTGGAAATGGAGAAAACACAAGTGGGGAATGATTCAAGTAGCAAGGTAGATCCCAAAAAAAACAGCAGCACCGACAAGTAACTGATAGTGATAGAGTTTGGGGAGATTGTGGAGACAATGATCAGTGGGGGGGATTGAAAAGAGAGGGGAGATGAGAGGAATGAGGAAATAATGGGGGAAATATGAAGGGGCGGGAGTATAAACGGTCAGAATTTGAAAAGGGTCAGTCCGGGTCGGGTCGGGTTAATTTCATTAAACGCGCGACGGGTCCCCGACGACGGACCGTCGTTGATGCGACGCCCCGTCGTAGTGTCCGTCGTGTGTGCCCTAATTTCAAAAAATGACAGAAATACGTACCTGGTGTGACGGCTTAATACGACGGTCCGTCACGTGTGCGACGGTCCGTCGATGTGTCCGTCAGTGGCTGCTGCAGATTAGTTTTCTGCAGAATTTCCTGGTGATGTGCCTGCAAATTTAAAACCCATTTATAGAAAAATGCTACTATTATTAAAAAAAAAACGATAAGTATTGGGTTGCCTCCCAACAAGCGCCTGATTTAATGTCGCGGCACGACTGGGGCCACTTGATTACTCAGACTTCATCAAGATGGTATGCCTCGATCACTTCATTCGCCGATTCAGCATGCCCGAGGTAGATTTTTATGCGCTGTCCATTCACCTTGAACCGCACACCCTCCTTAGTTTCCAATTCAACTGCTCCATGAGGGAATAGTTGGGTAACCGTGTAAGGACCAGTCCATTTGGACTTGAGTTTACCTGGAAACAAACGCAATCTGGAATTGAATAGAAGCACTAAATCCCCGACCATAAACTCTCGTTTTTCAATTTTGTTGTCATGATACTTCTTCATCTTTTCTTTATATAGGGCTGAGCTTTCATAGGCTTTCAAGCGAAATTCATCAAGTTCATTCAACCCATTTAACCGTTGCTCTGCAGGTTCGCTCCAATCCATTTTTAACTTCTTCATAGCCCACATGGCTTTATGTTCTAACTCAACCGGAAGATGACAAGCTTTTCCATATACAAGTTGGTATGGAGACATACCTATGGGAGTCTTATAAGCTGTCCGGTAGGCCCACAGAGCATCATCAAGCCTCCTTGACCAATCTGTTCGACTAGCATTCACTGTTTTGGACAATATCTGTTTGATCTCCCGATTCGATACCTCAACTTGCCCACTAGTTTGAGGGTGGTAAGGTGTGGCCACATTATGGCGAACACCATATTTCTCCAATAACCCCTTGAACAATCTGTTGCAGAAGTGGGAACCCCCATCACTAATAATGGCCCTTGGAGTGCCAAAACGGGAGAATATATTCTTTTTCAAGAATGCAGTGACACTCTTCCCTTCATTGTTTGCGAGAGCTATGGCTTCGACCCATTTAGATACATAATCAACTGCTACAAGAATGTACTTCATCCCATGAGAACTCACGAAAGGGCCCATAAAGTCAATACCCCACACATCAAATAACTCAATCACAAGAATGGGGTTTAGAGGGAGCTCTTGCTTTCTTGAAATACCACCATCTCGTTGACATTTGTCACATGATTTAGCAAACCCATGAGCATCTTGATGAAGAGTTGGCCAATAGTAACCACATTGCAATATCTTGTGAGCGGTTCGGATACCACTGTGATGTCCGCCAACAGGTGAAGAATGGCATGCCTCCAATACACTCAACATTTCACATTCTGGCACACAACGCCGAATAAGCCCGTCGGCACAACTCCTATACAAGTATGGTTCATCCCAAAAGAACTTCTTCACATCGTACATGAACTTTTTCCTTTGATGAAAGGACAAGTCTGATGGAACAATATCACTAGCCAGATAGTTCGCAAAATCTGCGAACCATGGAATCAAGTCTTGTGAAGCAGCCAATACATGTTCATCGGGGAAAGTATCATCAATGTCAGTCTTATCCCCTAACTCTCTCATAGCTTCATCCTCTAGACGGGACAAATGATCAGCAACTTGATTTTCAGTCCCTTTCTATCCAGCACTTCAAAGTCAAATTCTTGCAGTAGTAATACCCAACGAATCAGCCTTGGTTTCGCATCCTTTTTCGCCATCAAATATCTCAGTGCTGAATGGTCAGTATGCACTATGACTCTAGTACCCAGCAAATAGGAGCGAAATTTCTCAAAAGCAAAGACTACTGCGAGGAGTTCTTGCTCAGTCACTGTGTAGTTCTTCTGGGCTTCATTTAGGGCTTTACTAGCATAGTAAATTGGGTGAAGGATTTTGTTTCTTCTCTGTCCCAATACTACACCAAGAGCCACCCCACTAGCATCGCACATTACCTCAAATGGACTGTTCCAATCCGGAGAAATAATGATAGGTGCAGACACTAACTTCTCTTTTAACTCACTGAATGCTTTAAGACAGGACTCATCAAAACAAAATTTACATTCTTTCTCCAGTAATTTGCACAATGGGTGTGCAATCTTTGAAAAGTCTTTGATGAATCTTCGATAAAAACCTGCATGCCCAAGAAAGCTTCTCACACCTTTCACAGAGATCGGCGGGGGAAGTCTCTCTATTACCTCAACTTTAGCTCGATCAACCTCTATACCCTTTTCTGAAATGCGATGACCCAACACAATACCCTCTTTCACCATGAAATGACACTTTTCCCAGTTTAGTACCAGATTGCAGTCTTCACATCTCTTAAGAACCTCAGATAAATTGGACAGACATCGCTCGAATGAATCACCAACCACAGAAAAATCATCCATAAAAACTTCTATAGTATCCTCCACCATGTCAGAAAATATTGACATCATACATCTCTGAAAGGTTGCGGGTGCATTGCACAACCCAAACGGCATTCTTCTGAACGCAAAAGTCCCATATGGACAAGTGAAAGTGGTTTTCTCTTGATCTTCTGGTGCGATAGAAATCTGATTATATCCAGAATACCCATCAAGAAAACAATACCACCCTTTTCGGCAAGTCTATCCAACATCTGATCCATGAAGGGCATAGGAAAATGGTCTTTTTCAGTCCATGAGTTCAGTTTACGGTAGTCCATACACACCCTCCATCCAGTAACCGGTCTCATTGGAACAAGTTCATTCTTTTCGTTGGGGACCACAGTCATTCCCCCTTTCTTAGGTACACACTGAACCGGGCATACCCAACTACTATCAGCGATTGGATATATGACTCCGGCATCCAACCACTTGATGATTTCCTTCTTCACAACCTCTTGCATAGGAGGGTTCAAGCGTCTCTGGTGCTCAACACTCGGCTTATGATCAGGCATGAGTTGGATTTTATGAGAGCAAATACCGGGGGGATCCCAATAATGTCTGCAATAGTCCACCCAATAGCTCTTTTGAACCTTTTTAGTACCGTCACCAAACTCTGAACCTGTTGTGCGCATCCAAGTCTGACGCAATGATTACCGGCAAAGTGTCACCCTTTCCTAAGAATTCATACCTGAGATGAGGTGGGAGAGCTTTAGTTCTAATTTTGGAGCTTCCTCTATAGATGGTTTCGTGGGTGGGGACTCACGATTCTTCATATCAAGCTCAAATTTCTTTGTTTAAACCGAACATCACCTCGGTCAAGAGCAGCGACTAATGACTCATACTCTTCAATGCAATCGCTATCAAAGTTCATTATCACTGCCGCTAATGCTTCGACACCCAGACGTTCTTCTATTTGTGTCTCAAATGTCTCACCCATGTTGTAGGATATCGCAGATGCCGATTGGAGCTCACCACTCTGCTTCATGGACCTACAAATATTAAAGGTTACTTCCTCATTGTTCAACCGAAATTTCATCTGCCCCTTTTCCATGTCTACTAAGGCTCTTCCCGTAGCAAGGAATGGCCTCCCAAGAATAATGGGCACTTCGAAATCGACTTCGCAATCAAGAATAACAAAATCTGCTAGAAATATGAACGACTCCACTTTTACCAACACATCGTGGAGTATCCCTATAGGTCGTTTTACTGTTCGATCGGCCATCAGTAGCCGCATCGCAGTGGGTTTTGGGTCACCCAGACCCAACTTCTTGTAAATCGAGAGGGGCATGAGATTTATGCTTGCCCCCAGATCACATAATGCTTTGGCAAAATGTAATAGCCCGATTGTACAAGGAATGGTGAACGCACCCGGATCTTCTTTCTTTTGGACCAGAGATCTTGTAGCAATAGCACTACAATGTTGCATTCTGTCATCATCCTCAAAAGTAACCGATCTTTTCTTTGTGACCAAATCTTTCATAAACTTGGCGTAACCGGGCATTTGTTCTAAAGCTTCTACCAAAGGGACATTGATAGAAAGTTGCTTCAACATTGTTATAAAACGCCGGTATTTACCATCCTCGGTCTTTTTCACTAATCTCTGAGGAAATGGGGGTGGTGGCCTAGGCATAGGAGTAACCTTTTTAGGCACTTCAGCATCTTTTGCAGTGTTATCCTCTAATTCAGCATCAACTTCTACCACTTTATCAGATTCTGTTGTCACCTTATTCTCATCAGACGGCATAGGTGGATCAATGGTTTGCTTGCCACCGTGAGTAGTAATAGCCATACAATGTCCATCATTTTTCGGATTTTGGACAGTGTTGCTAGGAAGAGTGCCCGGTTGCCGTGTGTTCACAGTTGCAGATAATTGGGCCAATTGTAACTCAAGTTGCTTAATTGATATTGCATGGGTATCAACTTTTTGCCCAATACCCGCTAGATCATTCCTCAACTCTTTATTTTGCTCATCACTAGCATCGAACCTCCTCATCATTTTATGCAACATATCCTCAACTCGCGACATACTACCTCCACCATCCCTAGGAGTAACTTCACGATTTTGAGGAGGAACATAAGGTCCATTTCTGTCGTTTCTGTTACCATAGCTACCCCTGTTGAAGTTGGTGTCGCGATTGTAGTTTCCATCTCGGACATAATGACCCTCACGATTGTAGTTACCATAGTTCCGACCTTGGTTCCCTTGACCTTGGCGCCAATTTTCCTGATTAGAGCCTTGGGCACTTGGTCGGAAACCCCCCATCTGTTCATTTACTGCATAGGAATCCTCCTCATAATAACACTCATCGATTGGAGGTGGTGGTTTAGCCGAATAGTTGACTGCATTAACCTTTTCTGCACCCCCAACGACATGTTTTAGTACCAACCCAAGCTCAGTTCTCATCTGAGCCATTTCTTCACGAATATCATCTGTGGCTGGGTTGTGAGTCGACTGCACTGCGAAGGTGTTTCTCCCTGTATCGGACTTCCTAGTACTCCAAGCTTTGTTGTTACGGGAGATTTTCTCTAATTTCTCAGCAATCTCAGCATAAGGGCATTCTCCATAAGATCCACCTGCTATAGTGTCCAACACTGCTTTATTGTTATCATCCTGTCCCCGATAGAAATATTCTTTCAGCGACTCATCATCAATGCGGTGATTTGGAACACTTCTCAAGAATGAGGTGAATCGATCCCACAAACTACTAACTGACTCTCCTGGTAGTGCCACAAAGTTGTTCACCCTGTCTTTGTGGTTTAATTTCTTGGAGACCGGATAGTAGCGTGCTAAGAAGACATCCCGTAGTTGATTCCAAGTGAATATGGAGTTGTATGGGAGCTCAGTGAACCACATAGCAGCCTCTCCCGTCAGTGAGAGAGGAAACACTCTGAGCCCTATCACATCAAGATCCAAGTCAGGCCTCCCCACACAACTTTTACACACTGCCCTTACCTTAGCTATATGGGCATGTGGATCCTCAGAAGGTAGCCCTGAAAACAAACCTCAGGCAGTGAGCATTTGCATCAGACTACTAGTTACCACAAAAGTGTGGCCTGTGGGCAGAGGAGGCAAAACCAGTGGCCCATCCGAATCTGCTATGTTATCATAGCCTCTGTAGTATGCTTGGGGCCGTGGAGCGGGATTCTGTCCCCTCTGTTGATGTTCACCCGGAGCATCGGGTAACATCTGACCATGAACATCAGCAGGAGCAGGGATGTTCTGGTTTGGGTCCTCATCATTGATTCCCAAATTACGATTCATGTTTCGTAGTGTACGCTCTAGCTCGTGATCGTAGGGAAACAACGGTTCTCTTCCTCTCCGTGTATTTGGCATACAAGGAGGATAGTTCTGAAAAGAAATCAAAAAACAATAAAACAAAGTAAAATCAAGAAAATATCAACTAAACTATAGTAAGAAGTTCAAGTTAATCTAAAAGCTAAAATCCCCGGCAACGGCGCCAAAATTTGATACGCTCAAACTTACTTCTCAAATGAGAAGTAAAGCGGTCGTGTCAAGTAAATAACCCAACTAGTGAGGTTGGGATCGTTCCCACGAGGAAAGTAGTCTAGACTTAACTTTAACCTAGTATTACTATCGTTTAGTCAATAACTTTCTTTGGAAAGTAAAAATATAAAAAGGGGGGTTTGTATTACCTATTGAGTAAAAATAACTAATGTAATTGAAAGAGACAGTTGACAGCTTTTAATATTAGGTTTTAATCAATGAATTAAAGTAACTAGGGTTTACGTGTTCCCCACAGGTTCGTAACTTGATAATTCTAACTATAACAATCCTTTCCTAGTATCTTGCATGCAAAGTGATAAGTTATGTATTTCTAAATCCTTGGTCCGGCATCTAGAAAATCTCACTCCGCACCTTGGTCCGGCTACGTGTGTTGCTTTCCTAACCCTTATCTTTACCTCATATTAAGCATCGTATTCGATATTTGACTAAGTTATTACCTCGTACCAATCAATACTAGCCTATTAGATAGTATACACTAAATCTATGTTAATAATTCTTTTCCTATTATCTACCTCCTTGGTCCGGCAAGTAGCATTAAGGCGAGTTCTAACGTTGATCATCCGTTAAACAGACTTCTAAGCGAAAGAATTATTAATACATGCAAGACACTATTCTAAAATTGTTATTTTAGTTAGGGTTTATCTCATTATTTGTCTATGGTTCCCACAACCCTAGTTATGGAATTTAGCTACTCATAGCCATAAACACAATATTCAAATATGTTAAATTAGAATTCATGTACTTACTTCAATGAGAAAGAATAAAATCCGAAAATATGCTTGATTAATCACCAAAAATCAGTTGTCTCAATCTCCAATAATCAAACACTCAAAAAAACACCAAGTTTAATAATCACAAGGTCTAACTATATGGAATTTTTTAATCAAAGAGTCTAACCTCAAAAACGAGGTTTTTCGAACTATTTATAAAAAAATAAAAACCTAATTAAACAAGGATTCTAATTTCTGGAAATCTGCCAAAACGCGGCTAGGTCGACGGACCACGCGACGGACCGTCGTAGTCATGACGGACCGTCGTGGGCTCCGTCGTCCCACACTTGTCCAATTTCTTCAGCTGCTTTCTCCATTCCCCTCGACGGCCAGTGTGACGGACCGTCATAGGCACGGCGGTCCGTCGAGGGTCTCCGTTTCAAAATACTTCAACTCCTGGAATCTGGGTACTGGGATCACTTCTCTGATCTTCACGACGGACCTGCAGGACGGACCATCATGGCCATGACGGACCGTCACAAGCTTCGTAATCCCACACTTGGTCAGACTTCCCCATCTTCCTTCAGCAGCTACTCTACGCTGCCACCTGCGGACCGTCACAAGCACGACGGACCGTCATAAGCTCCGTAGGTGGTCTCTTCTGCAATTTTCGCTCAAAATCTCCGCATTCAGCTTTGGACAGATTTCCTGCAAAACAAAGAGAAACTTATATCAAAATTAGCACAAAAAGGCTTTTGGACACACTAAACTTAAGGAAAAAGCATTAATTATACCGTGAAACCACGGTATATCAAGTATATTAACATATTTCAAGATTCATTATCTTTATTCCTCTCGTGTCGGTACGTGACACTCCGCTCCATATACTATCCTGGTGTCGGAACCTGACACTCTAATCCTCATATACTATCTTGGTGCCGGAACGTGGCACTCCGATCCTCATTCTATCCTGGTACCGGAACGTGGCACTCCGATCCTCATTCTATGCTGGTACCGGAACGTGGCACCCGATCCATATTCTATCCTGGTGTCGGAACGTGACACTCCGATCCTCATATACTGTCCTGGTACCGGAACGTGGCACCCGATCCTCTATTTCTATCCTGGTGTCGGAACGTGACACCCGATCCTCTATTTCTATCCTGGTACCGGAACATGGCACCCGATCCCCTAATCTCACTACTTTCGTTCATCAAGCCTTCTTTTATTCCAAGGCATCATCATTAACAAAGTGGATTAGGGTTTCTTTCAAGATTTAGGATTCAATAGCTTCATAATGCTTATTATATCAAAATCACATAATCACATTCATGCAAACATACAATTAAGCATATAGAAGGGTTTACAATACTACCAATACATATCATTCGCTATTAAGAGTTTACTACGAATAGCATAAAAACCATAACCTACCTCCACCGAAGATTTCGTGATCAAGTAAGCAAATTCCCAAAGAAGCGTTTCTTCTTCTCTCTTGTTCGATCATTTCCTCTGTTCTTTGTTCAAACCCTCTTTCTTTTACCCTAATTAGCATATAATTAAGTATAAAAGATGACAATAATGACCCACTAATTAACTCAAGGTTACCTCTTTTAACCCCCAAGTAATTAGACTTATTAACATTAACCCACTAACTTTATAATTAAAGAAGGAATGGTCAAAAATGTCCCTTAAAACATTTAAAGAAATCCGACCCAGACTAGGATTACTCAACCTGTGACGGCCCGTCGTACCTGCGACGGTCCGTCCTGCAGGTCGTCGCAAAGTTCAGAGACTCAATTTCCACTAAAGAATTTGTGACGGTCCGTCGTGCCCACGACGGTCCATCCTGCAGGTCCGTCACGAAGTTCAGAGAGTCAATTTCAGCACCCAAATTTCTAATTTCTAAGTGTTTTGAAACGAGACACCCTCGACGGTCTGTCATGCCCATGACGGTCCGTCGTGGGGTCCATCGCATCAGCCAGTTTTTCCAGAAATAAAATTTCTTCTGCTCAAAACGACTAAACAGGTCATTATAATAGATACCAATTTACCCATCGTTCGTCCTCAAACGATCACAAGAAAAGAAGCGAGGGCGAAAGGGAGTACCTGAATCTGTAAACAGATGTGGGTATTTTTCTTGCATATCGGCCTCCTTCTCCCAAGTGGCCTCTTCAACTGGTCGATTCTTCCATTGAACTTTGATGGATGCAATCTCTCTCGACCTCAACTTGCGAACTTCTCTATCTAAAATAGCAACAGGTTCCTCCTCATAAGTCAAATTTTCATCAAGCAGAACCGAATCCCAACGAATGATGTAGTTTCCATCACCATGGTATCTTTTCAACATAGACACGTGAAATACCGGATGCACTCCTGACAGCACTGGAGGCAAGGCTAATTCATAAGCCACCACCCCTACTCGCTTATGTACTTCAAATGGACCAATATACCTTGGGCTTAGCTTACCTCTTTTACCAAACCGCATCACCCCTTTCATGGGCGAAACCTTTAGCAAGACTTGCTCACCCTCTCCATTGAATCCGCATATTCCTTTTGCCTACTTTGAGCCGCTAAAAGCTTTTCTTGAATAGATTTCACCTTCTCCATTGAATCCCTCAACAGATCAGTACCCCAAGGTCTAACCTGAAATGCATCAAACCAACCAATGGGAGACCTACATCTCCTCCCATACAATGCTTCAAATGGAGCCATATCAATACTGGAGTGATAGCTATTATTGTATGAAAACTCCGCTAAGGGTAAGAAGTTATCCCAATGACCACCAAATTCTATCACACATGCACGAAGCATATCCTCCAACACATGAATCGTTCGCTCAGACTGACCATCAGTCTGAGGTGAAACGCAGTACTAAGGTCCAACCTAGTACCTAATTCCGCATGCAATGTTCTCCAAAACTTAGAAGTAAACTACGTACCTCTATCTGATATGATGGAAAGTGGAACTCCATGCAATCGAACGATTTCTGAAATGTAGCTTTTGTCTAACTTCTCTGCATTGTAGGTCACCTTGACCGGAATGAAGTGAGCGGACTTAGTTAATCTGTCCACAATTACCCAAATGGAATCAAACTTTCCCAATGTCTTTGGAAGACCAACCACGAAGTCCATTGCAATTCTCTCCCACTTCCATTCAGGAATGGGCATTCTCTGAAGTGTTCCTCCGGGCCTCTAGTGTTCATACTTTACTTGTTGACAATTTGGACATTTGGCAACAAAATCCACAATGTCACGCTTCATTCTACTCCACCAAAAGTGTTGTTTTAGGTCGCGGTACATCTTGGTTGCACCAGGATGTATAGAGTATCCGGAACTATGAGCCTCTGTAAGAATAGTGTGGATCATGTCATCAACACGGGGCACACATACCTTTCCCTTAATCCTCAAAACACCTTCCTCATCAATTATTGCTTCTTTGGCCTCTCCTCGCAACACCATATCAAACTGTTTTCCATTGATCTTGTCAAGAAAAGAAGATCTTGCCTCCACACAAGCTAAAGATCCTCCCTTCTCGTTTACTTCTAGCCTCATAAAGTCATTAGCCAAGTTTTGGATTTCTCTAGCTAAAGGGCGTCTAGAAACTTGCGAATGAGCTAGACTTCCCATGCTTCCTGCCTTTCTACTTAAGGCGTCTGCCACAACATTAGCCTTTCCCGGATGATACAGAATAGTGATATTGTAGTCCTTCAGTAGTTCCATCCATCTCCTCTGTCTCAAATTCAAATCCTTCTGTGTGAAGACATACTGTACGCTACGATGGTCCGTATAGACTTCACATTTAACCCCATAAAAATAGTGTCTCCATTGCTTTAGTGCAAATACTACCGCGGCCAACTCCAAATCATGGGTCGGATAGTTACGTTTATGCACCTTTAATTGCCTCGAAGCATAGTCAGTCACATTCTTCTCTTGCATTAGCACTGCACCCAACCCAGAATAGGATGCATCACAATAAACGATGAAGTTCTTACCCTCTACTGGCAAGGTAAGTATTGGTGCAGTAGTCAACAAGGTCTTGAGTTTCTGAAAGCTTTCCTCACACTCATCCGACCATACAAATGGAACATTCTGCTTAGTCAAGTTCGTTAATTGGGAAGCAATAGAAGAGAACCCCTTGACAAATCGGCGGTAGTAGCTAGCTAAACCAACAAAACTCCTTATTTCTGACACGTTTGTAGGTCTCACCCAATTCTTCACTGTCTCAACTTTAGATGGATCCACCATCACTCCATCCTTAGAAACTACGTGTCCCAAGAAGGACACTGAATCTAGCCAAAACTCACACTTGGAGAATTTGGCATAAAGCTTCTTCTTCCTCAACAACTCTAATACAATTCTCAAATGATCCTCATGTTCCTTCTTACTCCTTGAGTATATCAGTATATCATCAATAAATACGATCACAAAGAGATCCAGATATGGGTTAAAAATCCCATTCATCAAGCTCATGAAAGCAGCAAGGGCATTCGTAAGACCAAACGACATTACCACAAATTCGTAGTGCCCATACCTAGTTCGAAAAGCAGTCTTTGGCAAATCCGTTGCCCGTATTTTCAATTGATGATAATCGGATCTCAAGTCAATTTTAGAGAAGACACAAGCACCTTGTAACTGATTGAACAAGTCATCAATGCGAGGAATGGGATACTTGTTCTTAATAGTTGCCTTGTTCAATTGCCGGTAGTCTATGCACATCCGAAAACTCCCATCCTTCTTCTTCACAAATAACACCGGAGCACCCCAAGGAGATGCACTTGGTCTAATGAAGCCTTTGCTCAAGTACTCTTGAAGTTGGGACTTTAACTCTCTTAACTCCGCGGGAGCCATTCTATAAGGGGGTATAGAAATAGGGCGAGTACCCGGTTCCAAATCAATGCAAAAATCGATATCTCTATCCGGTGGCATACCAGGAAGATCTGCAGGGAACACATCCAGAAACTCGCGGACTACTGAAACCGACTCAATTGAAGGTACTTGAGTAGTATCATCCCTGAGATGTGCCAAGAAAGCTAAACACCCCTTACAAACCATTTTCTTAGCACGAAGAAAGGAGATGATACGAACCGGAGTGGAAGTGTAGTCGCCCTCCCACACTAACGGATCTGTCCCAGGCTTGGCTAACGTCACAGTTTTGGCATTACAATCCAGGATTTCAAAATTTGGAGAAAGCCAAGTCATACCCAGAATTACATCGAAGTCAACCATTTCTAGGATAACAAAATCTACATAATTGTTGCTCCCCACAAAAGTCACCAAACAAGACCTATATACTTTTTCAACTATCACAGACTCACCCACCGGAGTAGATACACGAATAGGCATGTCAAGTAATTCAGAAGGTAAATTAAGACCAGTAGCAAATGAAGAAGATACATAAGAAAATGTGGATCCAGGATCAAACAATACAGAAGCCATGCAATCACAAACCGAAAGATTACCTGTGATAACAACATCAGATGTCTCCGCTTCAGATCTCCTAGGGAAAGCGTAACAATGGGCCCCATTACTTGTCTGTCCGTTGCCCCTACCATGTTGTGTTGTAGTGGCTCCAGTTTGCCCATCACACCGGCCGTTTTGGTGACCACCATTACCTCGACCACCACGTCCTTCAGAATAACGGCCTCTACCATGACCACCTCTACCTCTAGCTATTGAGGGTCTGCAACTCTGTTTTGGACAATACTTCTTAATGTGTCCAGTCTCCCCACATCCATAACACTCTCTGGATTCAAGCATAGGTCTCTCAGAGAAGTGTTGACCGGTCTGAGGTGGACCCCCAACTACAGTCTGTAGTGAAGACTGAATTGGTCGGACCGAGTAACCTCCTGAGCCCTGTCCTCTAAAGTAAGAACCATTAAACTCACCTCCCTTTCGAAACCTTTTTGGTGTCGATGTCGTGGTGAAGTCATCTGGCTTCACTCCTTCCACCTCTATCACGAAGTCTACCACTTCTTGGAAGGATTTTGTCGTAGCCGCTACCTGTAAGGCCGAAATCCGCAATTCTAAACTCAACCCCTTCACAAAACGGCAAATCCGCTCTTGTGGACTGAAACAAAGTTGGGTGGCATACCTGGATAATGCACGAAACTTAGCCTCATATGCATTAACCGACATCCTACCTTGCTCTAGGCTCAAGAACTCATCTTTTTTCCTATCCCTCAAAGTCCGGGGGATATACTTCTCCATAAACAAGCTAGGGAATGAGGCCCAAGTCATAGGTGGTGACTCTGTTGGTTGACACTCAACATGTGACCGCCACCACATTTTGGCGTTCCCTTGAAACTGATAACTCACGAACTCAACACCAAACCGTTCTACGATACCCATCTTGTGTCGTAGCTCATGAGAGTAAAACCTGAAAATCGTAAGCATCCTCAGATTCAGCACCCTTGAAGACTAGAGGTTTCAATTTCAAGAACTTACTGAAAAGTTCATGCTGATCATTTGTCATTATAGGCCCTGTAGTTAGACGAGGAAACGTGCCTATTTCCAATGAGGCATCCATGCGGGGAGCCATAGTAGCCGCATGTTGTACCTCTGGAACCTGAGGTGCTGGTGCAGAAAACACTGGAGGTGTCTGGCCTTGATCAGATAACCCGCTAAGATAAGCAAGAACCTGATTGATCATCTCTGGGGTAGGTTGGGGTGGCAGTTCCTCGTTCTGTACTTGTTCATTCTCCCCTTCCTCACCCTCTCTTATCACTTTCTCAGTCGGTGGAGGAGTCACCGCCCTAGTACCAGATGGGCTAGGTGCTTGTCCTCTTCCTCTAGAGGACGTCCTCCCACGACCTCTTCCACGGCCTCTCGCCACTACTCCTCTTCGAGCTACAGCCCCAGTGGCTGGCTCAGACGTTTCTTGTGTTGCTGGTGTTGGTGTTGGTGCAGTCGTTGGTCTAGTTCTAACCATCTGCAAAATAGAATGAAGATGGTCAGATACCAATTTGTATCACCTAGATACCAATTGGATCAGAGTAATAGCACGAAAGAAAGAATGAAAGAATGGAATTTTCCTAAAGTCTTATAGCCTCTCAAAGAAAAGTAAAGGCGTCCCCCTACCGTTCCTTAAGACTCTACTAGACTCGTTCTTGTGTGATGAGACCAACGAACCTAATGCTCTGATACCAAGTTTGTCACGACCCAAAACCGAGCCGCGACTGGCACCCACACTTAACCTACTATGTGAGCGAACCAACCAATCTAAACCCCATCATTTCAATATTAATTAACAAAATACAATGCGGAAGACTTAAACTCATTAATAAAATCAATTCAATAACTATTATTATACCCAAAATCAGGAAGTCATCATCACAAGAACATCTATCCTCAAATTACTAAACTAAGAGTATCTAAGAAAGCAAAAACAAGTGAAAATCTAGTCCATGCCGGAACTTCAAGGCATCAAGACTTGAAGAAGAAGATCCAGTCCAAGCTAGAAGCATTAGCTCACCCTGAATTTCCGATGTAGTGAAGACTGGCTAGAGTTGCGGTTGAGTTGAAGATGACGGTACGTTTGCTGCACTCCACAAATAACAAAGAAAGAAACATACAAGTAGGGGTCAGTACAAACACAAGTACTGAGTAGGTATCATCGGCCAACTCAAAATAGAAAACAATATATATCAGTTAATATCATAAATCAACTATAATACTCAACATGTAGCAACAACCAGTACTATAATCATCAATAAGTACTACCAAGTTCATCCATGAGGACTCAAGCCTCAATACTATACTCATTTGGGAATTAGGTTCATTAGATTGAGTATATTAACATATTTCAAGATTCATTATCTTTATTCCTCTCGTGTCGGTACGTGACACTCCGCTCCATATACTATCCTAGTGTCGGAACGTGACACTCCGATCCTCATATACTATCCTGGTGCCGGAACGTGGCACTCCGATCCTCATTCTATCCTTGTACCGGAACGTGGCACTCCGATCCTCATTCTATCCTAGTACCGGAACGTGGCACCCGATCCATATTCTATCCTGGTGTCGGAATGTGACACTCCGATCCTCATATACTATCCTGGTACCGGAACGTGGCACCTGATCCTCTATTTCTATCCTGGTGTCTGAACGTGACACCCGATCCTCTATTTCTATCCTTGTACCGGAACGTGGCACCCGATCCCCTAATCTCACTACTTTCGTTCATCAAGCCTTCTTTTATTCCAAGGCATCATCATTAACAAAGTAGATTGGGGTTTCTTTCAAGATTTAGGATTCAATAGCTTCATCATGCTTATTATATCAAAATCACATAATCACATTCATGCAAACATAGAATTAAGCATATAGAAGGGTTTACAATACTACCAATACATATCATTCGCTATTAAGAGTTTACTACGAATAGCATAAAAACCATAACCTACCTCCACTGAAGATTTCGTGATCAAGCAAGCAAATTCCCAAAGCAGCGTTTCTTCTTCTCTCTTGTTCTATCGTTTCCTCTCTTCTTTGTTCTTTCTATTTTTCTTATTCAAACCCTCTTTACTTTACGCTAATTAGCATATAATTAAGTATAAAATATGGCAATAATGACCCACTAATTAACTCAAGGTTACCTCTTTTAACCCTCAAGTAATTAGACTTATTAACATTAACCCACTAACTTTATAATTAAAGCAGGAATAGTCAAAAACGTCCCTTAAAACATTTAAAGAAATCCGACCCAGACTGGGATTACGCAACCTGTGACGGCCCATCATGCCTGCGACGGTCCGTCCTGCAGGTCATCGCAAAGTTCAGAGACTCAATTTCCACTAAAGAATCTGTGACGGTCCGTCGTGCCCACGACGGTCCGTCCTGCAAATCCGTCACGAAGTTCAGAGAGTCGATTTCAGCACCCAAATTTCTAATTTCTAAGTGTTTTGAAACGAGACACCCTCGAAGGTCCGTCATGCCCATGACGGTCCGTCGTGGGGTCCGTCGCATCAGCCTGTTTTTCCAGAAATAAAATCTGCTGCTCAAAACGACTAAACAGGTCGTTACAATCAGTATATCATCAATAAATACGATCACAAACAGATCTAGATATGGCTTAAAAATCCCGTTCATCAAGCTCATGAAAGCAGCAGGGGCATTCGTAAGACCAAAAGACATCACTACAAATTCGTAATGCCCATACCTGGTTCGAAAAGCAGTCTTTGGCACATCCGTTGCCCGTATTTTCAATTGATGATAACCGGATCTCAAGTCAATTTTAGAGAAGACACAAGCACCTTGTAACTGATCGAACAAGTCATCAATGCAAGGAATGGGATACTTGTTCTTAATAGTTACCTTGTTCAACTGCCGGTAGTCTATGCACATCCGAAAACTCCCATTCTTCTTCTTCACAAATAACACCGGAGCACCCCAAGGAGATGCACTTGGTCTAATGAAGCCTTTGCTCAACAACTCTTGAAGTTGGGCCTTTAACTCTCTTAACTCAGCGGGAGCCATTCTATAAGGGGGTATAGAAATGGGGTGAGTTACCGATTCCAGATCAATGGAAAAATCGATATCTCTATCCGATGGCATACTAGGAAGATCTGCAGGGAACACATCCAGAAACTCTCGGACTATCGAAACCGACTAAATTGAAGGTACTTGAGTAGTGTCATCCCTGAGATGTGCCAAGAAAGCTAAACACCCTTTGCTAACCATTTTCTTAGCACGAAGAAAGGAGATGATACGAACCGGAGTGGAAGTGTAGTCGCCCTCCCACACTAACTGATCTGTCCCAGGCTTGCCTAACGTCACGGTTTAAGCATTACAATCCAAGATTGCAAAATTTGGAGAAAGCCAAGTCATACCCAGAATTACATCGAAGTCAACCATTTCTAGGATAACCAAATCTACATAAGTGTTGCTCCCCACAAAAGTCACCAAACAAGACCTATATACTTTTGCAACTATCACAGACTCACCCACCGGAGTAGAAACACGAATAGGCATGTCAAGTAATTCACAAGGTAAATTAAGACCATTAGCAAATGAAGAAGATACATAAGAAAATGTGGATCCAGGATCAAACAATACAGAAGCCATGCAATCACAAACCGAAAGATTACCTGTGATGACAGCATCAGATGTCTCCGCTTCAGATCTCCCAGGGAAAGCGTAACAATGGGCCCCATTACTTGTCTGTCCGTTGCCTCTACCATGTTGTGTTGTAGTGGCTCCAGTTTGCCCATCACCCTGACCGTTTTGGTGACCACCATTACCTCGACCACCACTTCCTCCAGAATAACGGCCTCTACCATGACCACCTCTACCTCTAGCTATTGGGGGTCTATTACTCTGTTTTGGACAATTATCCTAATATGCCCAGTCTCCCCACTTCCATAACACTCTCTGGAGTCAAGCATAGGTCTCTCAGAGAATTGTTGACCGGTCTGAGGTGGACCTCCAACTACAGTCTGTAGTGAAGACTGAATTGGTCGGACTGAGTAACCTCCTGAGCCTTGTCCTATGGAGTAAGAACCATTAAACTCACCTCCCTTTCGAAACCTTTTTGATGTCGATGTCGTGGTGAAGTCATCTGGCTTCACTCCTTCCACCTCTATCACGAAGTCTACAACTTCTTGGAAGGATTTTGCCGTAGCCGCTACATGTAAGGCCGAAATCCGCAATTCTGACCTCAACCCCTTCACAAAATGGCGAATCCGCTCTTGTGGACTGAAACAAAGTTGGGTGGCATACCTGAATAATGCACGAAACTTAACCTCATATGCATTAACCCACATCCTACCTTGCTCTATGCTCAAGAACTCATCTCTTTTCCTATCCCTCAAGGTCCGGGGGATATACTTCTCCATAAATAAGCTAGAGAATGATGCCCAAGTCATAGGTGGTGCCTCTGTTGGTTGACACTCAACATGTGACCGCCACCACATTTTGGCGTTTCCTTGAAACTGATAACTCACGAACTCAACACCAAACCGTTCTACTATACCCATCTTGTGTAGTATCTCATGACAATCAACCAGAAAATCGTAAGCATCCTCATATTCAGCACCCTTGAAGACTGGAGGTTTCAATTTCAAGAACTTACTGAAAAGTTCATGCTTATCGTTTGTCATTATAGGCCCTATAGTCAGATGAGGAAACATGCCTATTTCCAATGAGGCATCCATGCGGCGAGCCACAGTAGCTGCATGTTGTACCTCCAGAACCTGAGGTGCTGGTGCAGAAAACACTGGAGGTGTCTGACCCTGATCAGATAACCCGCTAAGATAAGCAAGAACCTGATTGATCATCTCTGGGGTAGGTTGGGGTGGCAATCCCTCACTGTGTACCAGTTCATTCTCCCCTTCCTCACCCTCTCTTACCACTTCCTCAGTTGGTGGAGGAGTCACCGCCCTAGTACTAGATAGGCTAGGTGCTTGTCCTCTTCCTCTAGAGGACTTCCTCCCACGACCTCTACCACGGCCTCTTGCCACTGTTCCTCTGTGAGCTACAGCCCTAGTGGCTGGCTCAGACGCATCCTGTCTTGCCGGTGTTGGTGTTGGTGCAGTCGTTGCTCTAGTTCTAACCATCTGCGAAATAGAGTGAAGATGGTCAGATACCAATTTGTATCACTTAGATACCAATTGGATCCAAGTAATAGCACGAAAGAAAGAATGAAAGAATGGAATTTTTCCTAAAGTCTTATAGCCTCCCAAAGAAAAGTAAAGGCGTCCCCCTATCGTTCCTTAAGACTCTACTAGACTCGTTCTTGTGTGATGAGACCAACGAACCTAATGCTCTGATACCAAGTTTGTCACGACCCAAAACCGAGCCGCGACTGTCACCCACACTCACCCTCCTATGTGAGCGAACCAACCAATACAAAACCCGACATTTCAAACATATTTAACAAAATACAATGCGGAAGACTTAAACTCATTAATAAAATCAATTGAATAACTATTATTATTATTATCCCCAAAATCTGGAAGTCATCATCACAAGAACATGTATCCTCAATTACTAAACAAGAGTATCTAAGAAAGCGAAAATAAGTAAAAAGCTAGTCCGTGCCGGAAGTTCAAGGCATCAAGACTTGAAGAAGAAAATCCAGTCCAAGCTAGAAGCATTAGCTCACCCTGAATCCCGGTGTAATGAAGACTTGCTAGAGATGCGGTTGAGTTGAAGACGACGGTACGTTTGCTACACTCCACAAATACAAAGAAAGAAACATATAAGTAGGGATCAGTACACAACACAAGTACTGAGTAGGTATCATCGGCCAACTCAAAATAGAAAATAGTATATATATCAGTTAATATCATAAATCAACTATAATACTCAACATGTAGCAACAACAAGTACTATAATCATCAATAAGTACTACCAAGTTCATCCATGAGGACTCACGCCTCAATACCATACTCATTTGGGAATTAGGTTCATTAGATTGAGTATATTAACATCTTTCAAGATTCATTATCTTTCTTCCTCTTGTGTCGCTACGTGACACTCCGCTCCCCTACTACTATGTGTCGGTACGTGACACTCCGATCCCCTACTTCTACGTGTCGGTTCGTGACACACGATCCCCTAATACTATGTGTCGAAATGTGACACTCCGATCCCCTAATTCTACGTGTCGGTTTGTGACCCCCGATCCCTTAATTCTATGTGTCGGAACGTGACACTCCGATCCCCTAATTCTACGTGTCGGTTCGTGACACCCGATCCCTTAATTCTATGTGTCGGAACGTGACACTCCGATCCACTAATCTCATTCTATCAATTCATCAAGGCTTCTCTTATACCAAGGCACCATCAATCTCATTACATTAGTTCATCAAGCCTTCTCTTATACCAAGGCATCATCATTAACAAAGAGATTAGAGTTTTTCAAGATTTGGGATTCAATAGCTTCATCATGCTTATTTTATCACAATTATAAATCACAATCATGCAAGCACACAATTAAGCATATAGCAGGGTTTACAATACTACCAATACATATCATTCGCTATTAAGAGTTTACTACGAATAGTATCAAAAACCATAACCTACCTCCACCGAAGAATTGGAATAAATCAAGCTAATCCTCAAAATCCTTGCTTTCCTCTTCGTTCCTTTCTCTCTCTCTTGATCGATTCTCCCTTTCCCTCTCTTTGTTCTTTCTATTTTTCTTATTCAAACCCTCTTTCTTTTACCCTAATTAGCATATAATTAAGTATAAAAGATGGCAATAATAACTCACTAATCAACTCAAGGTTACCTCTTTTAACCCCTAAGTAATTAGACTTATTAATATTAACCCACGAAATTTATAATTATAGCAGGAATAGTCCAAAACGCCCCTTAAATTATGTAATAGAAATCCGACCTAGACTGGGATTACGCAACCTATGATGGCCCGTCGTGCGTGCAACGATCCGTCCTGCAAGTCCGTCACAGAGTTCAGAGACTCAATTTTCACTAAAGAATCTGTGACGGTCCGTCCTGCCATTCCGTCACGAAGTTCAGAGAGTCGATTTCAGCACCCAAATTTCTAATTTCTAAGTGTTTTGAAACGAGACACCCTCGACGGTACATCGTGCCCATGACGGTCCGTCGTGGGGTCCGTCGTCTCAGCCAGTTTTCCAAAAATAAAATTTGCTTCTCAAAACGACTAAACAGGTCGTTACACACTAATTATTCAAGACTTTGAAAAACCAGATTGCAGATTACTAATAGAGATACAAAAGAAGAAAAATATGTAGTGTAATATTCTAATAGACAAATAAGAACCAGACACGCATACCTCTTCGTTGTTTTCCCTTTTTGTGGTGGATAAGTCGAACCTCTATTAACCTACATATGGTACACAAAGTAGAAATTATGAGCTGGTGATGACCAGCATTCTAACAAATAAGATGGCATTGAAGTCAATACCTTCCTATGCAGTTCATAGCAAGATATCTACATAATCAAACAACGTAATCAATTGAAACAAAATTCAGTAATCAAGAAAAATGCAACAGTTCTCAAGTTTGATCTAGTCTGTGGTCTGTAGTCGAAAACTAAAAGGAACCAAACGCAATCCTCAGATTAAATGTGCTCCCACATCGTCAACTTATCAAAGAAATATAAGAAAATTTTGTCACTGCCTCGGAGCCTATTCTAGTTATTTTCTTAATCACCTCATTCAAATTAATAGTTTCTAGTATTTATTAAATTTGTTAGAACTTAAGTGTAGTCTTAAGTGTAGAAATGAAGCTAGTTTCTCTTAAATGTGGATGGTAACTCATACAGGTTTGTTAATCTTAGATGATACAAAACCCTACTTTTAGATCCACTTAATAACCATATTTGTAACACTAAGTTATGCAGATCCAAGAAAGACTCAACCATGCAAGCATTTAATACAAAGAGTCATAAAAACACACACACACAACAAACAGAATAATAAAAAATATAAAAGAAATATAAAAGAAAGTTTATAACCTGAAGAGAGATTCTCTTTTCATTGTAAACAACTTCACCGGGTACCATTTTTTGTACAAAGATCATCTTTCTTGCCCTTAGCAATGAACACGCCTCAACATCTATGAGGCTCCACCATAATCTTACTACCACCCTTAGCTATGAACGCACCTTCATTGCAAAAAATAAAAAGTAAACAAGAGCTAGGCTTCAAGAATAAGACAAATGAAAACCTATTATGTTGTTGTTTCCCCTTCTTTTTACACATTATATCTGTTGGATACCTGAATTTTCCTTATCATCATATTATAGTGAGTAAGGTATGTCTCATTCAAAACTTTCGAGTCGAATATCAAAAAACGTATGTGGGCAATACAACTACGAGCTAGACTGCCAAAAATATACTAAAATCGTACAGGAAGACACAAGAATATCAAAACCCTAAAGATAAAATTTATACTTTCAATGATACAATTTTTGACCTGATAAACAATATTCCAACAAAATGTGATGAAGCTTCAAGACACCATCTTCTCAAGTGAAGAATTTTAGTGAGGTGTGTTCATCTGTGAGGCGTAAATTAGCTTTTCAACAAGAAATCGTACTGTTTTTCATCTTTTTAACGTGAAATTGTGAAACCTGTGAGAATGTTTGACGGAAATCGTGTTCTTCAACCTTATCCGTCAATATACCACACAGTGATGAACTTGAGTCAGTCATCAATAAAGCATCAAATTTGTGAGCAGCCATCCAAAATAACGTTTAGTTGTTGTTTATCCACAAGGAATCAACAATTTTGAAACTAGGTATTTTCTATAATACAACTATTTAATAATAAAAATAGGATATTCACTACTTTCCTTGTGAAACTCATCCAAAAAAATAAACAATGGTTCTTCTATTGACTCTTAACGGTAAATTTTTTGTAAGATGCCCAAGTGACCTTTCACAACAAAGCTTACTTCATGCATATTATTGATTCTAAAAATGCAAATGCCTTATGCAAACAGAAGTGCAGCATCAAGCCAAAAATAGAAAAAGAGGAAAAAATTAAAAATTCAACCAAAATAAATAAATTTAAATTATTTAACTCATATATATATATAGTCCCCCCCCCCTTTCACTTCATCTCTATTCAAGTTGTTTGTATTGTATAATAACAATATAAAGAAAATGACACAAAAATAAACATATAAAACTTGATTAATAAACAACAATCATAACCACAACCTGGACATATGGTTCTGTCAATGATGTGAAAATAACCAGAGTTTTGTTACAGAAGGAAGTAAGGATGTGAGGATTTGTGCAGTGGATGTTGAAACATTCATACAACTTCCAATTAAACCACTACGCTGAAATATCTAAAAGGGCACACAAGCTCGAACACGAGTACAATGAGACTTTGAAACATATTGAGACCATAACATAGAAGTTCAGGTAATTCATAGTTGATACTACAATTATACGATGTGTTTTGGAATTAGATTAGAGGAGTTTATATCAGAAGTTTAAACAAGGTATTAATGATGGAAACTAACTCAATCAAATGCTTCCGAGTAGTAACTTCCTATATCTCCGCTTCTGAATATGCCTATGCTTCACGTTATTTGGCACTTTCTTCTTATACTTTGTAATTTCAGTTGTAACTCTTGATTTTTTCCATTCCAACAACCCCACAATAATCAATTCCTTACACAAAACCAAAATTCAATCAAGAGACAAGAAGACTTTTTAGTACTACATTATTAGTAGAGTAGCTACTTACACTTGATGAAATCTGTATTAGGGAGAAGAGAATCATAATTATAGCCATCTTCACCTCTTCTATTTTAAGGTAAGACGACTTAGCTTCAGCTCCATTCTTCAGAGAAAGACTGCTTAGCTTCAGCTTGTACATTAAACATTAATGAGAATAAAAAAATAGACTGTCAAAGATAATAAACCCATTTATTTTTAATACAACTACACCTAGAGTACCAAAAATCAACAAAATTCATATCAACAACACAAGAAATAAAAACCGTAAGTTGAAATTTAGACATCCAAAGATACACAAGAATATCAGAAACCTAAACCTAGAATTTACACTTCTAAAAATAGAATTTCATACCTTATAAACTCCATTCAAAAAACCCTGAAAAGATTTAAGACATGAGGCAAGTTCATATATGAAGCACTTTGTTAAATCTTCAACAAGAAATCTAATGGAACATCTCCTTAACAAGTAATCTGTGAGGAATCGTGTTCTTAAATAAGGAATTTGTGAGAGGAAAATCGTGTTCTTCCGTTCTTCTTGAGAAAAAAACATAATATTCTTCAGTTCTTCAGCTGAAAATGGTGTTTTGTCAGCTACTGTGTGACCGAAAATTATGAGGAAAATCGTACGTGTTCTTCAGTTCTTCTTGAGAGGAATCCAATTTCTTCATCTGCTGAGCTGAAAATAGTATACTTCACTGAAATTTGAGAGGAATGGAAACGTAAACTGATGTTTGAGGGAAATGAAAACGTTAGGTGAGGTTTTTTCTGTTAGCTGAAAATAAGTTTTAATGTTTTATCCTTTTCGCCCAATAAAAATTGGAGGGAATAAGTTTTAATGTTAAAATTGTTGGAGGGAATATGATATTTTGGTGAAAACTAAGACTACATTTATAATGTGTTGTTTTTACGATTATTCAAAATAGGACAATTTAAAAGTCTGCACATTTATATAAATAGTTGTTGCCAATTACAATAACACTTATAAAGTGTAGTTTATGCTATTAAAGAGTACACTTTACAAGTGTTGCTAATATTATTGTAGCTAAAAGATAAAAACCTGGGCTACTCTTTAAAAGCCTCGCCAAAAGTATTTTAGGCAACACTTTACCAGCGTTGTCAGATTTAGTGTGGTCGTAGGCCTTAAATGGTATAGTGATTTCAAAGATGATTTTCAAATATTTCAAAAAGTTGAAAAAGTCCAATTTCTACTATAGGTCTTGCGCTCTTGCATGCACCGTTTTCAAACATTAAGTGTTGATATTATTAAGGTATAACTGATGTTTTTCAATGAAATTCTCCGTGAACCCTTGAACTCTCAAATCTATCAATTTGACTTAAGTGTGGGCAAATTGATTATGGCTAACAAGTAATGAATTCATGTGTATATTATTATGGGCTATTGATTAATGTATAGATTACGGTTACAAGGATATAATAAGCTAATTGCACAACCCATAACAAATCCAAATCTAGTAGCAAATTGCTACAACTATGGACTACTAAGTACCGTATATACAGTAACAGGAGACGAGATATCCAAGATACCAGAACTATATAAGGCTTTCCTACAGTACAAAAGAGATACTAAAGGAACTCTATTCTATATAAAGTTCTACTCAGCTACAGCAGAAATACTGTATGATGAAGTCAAGCCAACAATACAAGCTATAAAGATTGGACTTACTAGGGAAATGATAATCCCTGAAAAGATAGATATCCAAGAGAAAATACAGAAAGTAGATATTCCAGAGTTTATGCAAATAAAAGAACTATTGGAGACCAGACAATTATCTACTCAAACTGCAGAGATATTAGAGCATCAGATATGGAAGATTTAAGACAATGGATATTGAGCCTACTAAAGCCAGAACAAACACCCACAACAAGAGCTATACGGAAGAATTTCATTTCTGCTAATTTAATGACAATATATTGTAAACTAATAGGACAAAAATATCTCGATCATCTATGTTCAAAATGTGAAGGAGAAGATAATTATGTTCCAGATCTACAGTTAGAGTAAAGATGGAAGAAGCAAGATATCAGAGATAAGATTTACTGTAAAAATCGTAAAGTAGATAGTTAGTGTGTCGGCCATAAAAGGCCAATCATGTAAAAAGTATTTTGTTTTCTTGTGTTAGTTATAAAGTAAATAGTGTGTGTCGGCCAGAAATAAAAAGAAGAGGCCATTATGTAAAGTAGTAATAGTAAGTTTTTGTTTTCTTGCGTCGGCCGAATATAAAAAGGCCATGTGTAAAGTAGGAGTGTCGGTCATTTGGCCAAAGATGTTAAGTTTTTGTGTATAAATAGAGGGCTTTCCCTTATAATAAAAAATCATCTTCTTCTCTCCACTACAACTTCCTCTCCTTTTCTACGATTCCGCTTCCACCCCCCACATTGGTATCAGATCTAGCTAATTTAAAGAAAAGATATGGAAAACAAATAGGAAATAACGAATCTACAGAAGCAGGTATACATATTAAGCTTCATGAGTAACTAGATTAATTTATTCCTGATAATCTCTTGTTGATTATAATTGTTTATGATGTTCTAATATTGTTTTAATAACCATCTTTAGAAAGTTTTCTACAGAAATATTCTGCGAATAAGTATGCCCAGACTATGCCATTCTTAGGTTGAAACCAATAGGAAAGAAGGCCGTTAGGGGAGTAAACAGAGTTGAGGCGATGTTAGGGTAACTAATCAAAGAAAGAAAACTGTAGTAGTGACCAGACGAGATGATTATTAAATCATTATTATTACATAATAAATAAGTATAATCCATTAAGAGGTTGGAAGGAATAAAATTTTAGTGCAAGTGGATAATAATTGAAATGAATACTTATCTACTGGATGATGATGTTAATTACAAGATACTAATACTCCATATATTAAGAGGTCTTAATATAGTTTTTAGTCTGTCTCAAATTGATCACATGAATATTGTATATTTTTAGATCCATTGTATACTAAGCATATTGATTTGGTATTGACTTAATGCTTATGAATTCTAGTGTAGATTTATATGGGCTATTGAATGATGTAAGAATTGTATTCAATTGAGGTCTATTTTGAATTAGATAGATAAATGCATATTAATTTGACTTAGAATCATTAAGTATTATGATAATTGCACTGAATTGATTTTCATTGCCATGGGTAAGGGTTTTATGGTAGCTTTGGATTGAAGTGGTGAGATTGAATGGGGGGTATGCTACTCTAACTCTCTTAATATCATGTATAGATTTTGTATTACAATGATGATTGGTATGGTCCACTCATGGTGGCGGTGTTATGTGAATGATATGGCCAGTCAGTGTTACTTTATACGATATGTTGATCATGGTTTTGTCGGCACTACTTGAAGTACTATGATGATTTGTGTAGTAATTTATTTTAAGTATGATCATATCTACCTACATGGTATTAATGTGAAAGTTTGATGTTGTTAGGTGATCATCTTAGACTATGATTATGTCCTTATGTATGTAGTATTACAGTTGATGCATGGTTATCCTTACTTTACTTTATGAGTTTATGATGGTTATATTTATGATGTTATTGTAACGTATAGGATGAAATAAATATTATAAGGTTCATTCCTAAGTAATTCAAAGAATGATATGTTATATGTAATAAAGTAATGTATGTTGCGTCTTGTTCTGGTAGACTTGTGTCCCATACTTCATGCCTGTATAAAAGATATGCGAATATGATATGTTTTGACTAGGTAAGCTTAATGCACCCTTGTCATGTATTAATGAATGATAGGTGAGACCTTAAATGATGTTAAGAAAGTCATGTACGTGGAACCTTAAAACTAATGGTAAGGTTATGAACATTGAAGTCGAGAGTCGTAATGGTATCCTTCATGTAATTAAATATGGACATAGGGTTTATTGGATGGAAATGCATCATATCATCCTTAGGAATTTCATGATGAACTATCTTTTTCACCATTGTCAGGTAGACCAAGTGGACTATATTGGGAGGGTGAATGTGATTGGTTAATGCACATGATATTGAAACCCTTTCTATAAACCTTAAATGTAAATTACTGTATGAGAACAAGGGCTAGTACTAAGTGAGTATGTCATGAGAAGTAGCTATACGTGAGAAGGAGACTAGAGTACAATGTAACTCTACTTGAGAATGAGACTAGTGTACATAAAATCCCTTCATATTCCTTAATGATGTGCCTACATGGGATGTGTCCTATTTCTACCATTGGAAAGTAGACAACCCTCATTAAAGTAGGTAAGAAGTCTGGATTCCATGTTTAGCTATCATGGTCTATGTTGGTTATTGCCTATTCTCATCATATGGGATACCTACTAGCATTGGATAAGCTCAATGAAGTTTAGATGGTTGTATAGGATGCTATCTAGACATTTCACAGTAGACTTTTGAAGGTGTTAGTTAGAGTCCCTATGTCTTCTCCAAGACTATTACTTGACTGTCCTTATATGTGATGAATGAGTTTTAATGAACTAATAAATGTAACTACTCAAACAAAAGGAAGCATATTAAATGAATGAGGACTTATGTAGAGTTGTTAAGGGTTGTCTAGTTAAGTTGTGAAGGTGCATAGGATTGGTCACTTCGTATCAAAGCCTAGGTAGTCCTAAGGGTTACTTAGGTAATCTTGTAGAGGTAATCATAGACGTTATCTTCTTTATTTACCTAAGTAAGTCTTTTGATAACCTTTGAAAGGGCGAATGTCATATTATATGAATGTTATTTTATTAAGTGAGAATGATCTTATCCTAGGAAATCTATAGGATCTCTTAAGTGTGTGTGAAAGGGGTTGTATGGGTGGTCGCTTCACAACTCACTCAAATGAACCTTAGACTCACCATTGCTAGGAGGATCTCATGTTTATGTGGTTGATGTATTGTATGTGTGTATATCTCATTATAGGTGGTCTTAAGGATAATTTAGGTGTGTGTAGAGAGGGTGTATAGGTGGTCTCTCTTTATTTTACTTAAGTAAGTCTTAGGATAGATTTTAGTGAGAGGATTTCATGCTAGAAAGTATCCTTTGAGAAGTTGGGAAACTGTACAATAACTGTGAAATTAGTTCATTGTAACTTGGCATGAGTTTACTGTAACGTTGCTAAAAATGTGAATAATTGCTTAAATGATTTCTTGTGTTTTCATAAGGCGTTAAATGTTGTTCTTATGCTTATAGTATTATGTTTTATTCAAAATTCATGAAAAGAATGTTATTTACTAAATGTCCGTTTTTCATGGTTTTTGCATGGCTTCCATAATTATTGCATCTAATGTGCTAGCCCCTTCTTTTCCCTTTTTGACTAAAGTGTAGGGAAATGTAACTCTTGATATACCATGGAGGAAGGATAGGTTTCTAAGGGTTGAATATGAAGTATTGGTGAGTCCTCATTGAGTCGAGGACAATATCCACTTGTTCCTTTATTTCTTGGTCTTTATTTTATGTCTTGTATGGTCTTTGTCCCAAGTGCTGTAAACTCCAATGTTTAGATGGTTCGATGAGATGTTTAAAAGGATTATTGTTTTAATTATACTCTTTCATTTGCATATTGGTTATGGAAAGAGTTCTTCGTGTGTGAAGAAAGATTAAAATCTTACTCATTTAGAATGTTTTTATAATTCAATGAATGATACGAGTGACTTAAGTGAGACGTCTTGAAGTCTCATTTTCCGTGTGGCGACTCAAGGATGATCTAACTTCTAGGGTGTACTTGTGGGGTGTTATAATGTCTCTGTCAACCTGTTATGTTTGTGTTTATAGGACATGAATACGAGAATATCAACTTCCATAAAGGAGGAAAGAGGTGTAGTAATGAGAGGATCCCTCCCCATGTTGACCAAGTTCCTATAGTTGGACTAGAGGGAGAAAATGAAGAGGTTCCCCTTCAAGAACCACAAGTGCCTCCGGAACCTCAAAAGACTCAAGTGACTCAAATGCCGCCTATGACTTAATCTCCTTTTGTTGAAGGGTATATGACTAATATGGAGTTGAGGGTTGTCCTACGGAATTTGGCCCAACTCATGAAGGCTCAAGCTCATGTCGTCAAAAATAACTTTGTAGCCCAAGCTAACCGAGGAAGTGGACCTCAACCTCATGCTAGTACTCCAGTTTCTAGAAATTGGGATTTCATGAGGATGAACAGTCTACTTTTTGTGGCACTAACGTGGAGTAAGATCCAAAAGGTTTCATAGAGAAGGTGTTCAAAGTCATGTATGCGATGGGTGTAACTCCTAGGGAGAAAGTGGAGCTAGACGCTTCGCAACTAAAAGATGTATCTAAAGAGTGGTTTGAGAAATGGAGGGATGAGAGACCTTGAGATATTGTCCGGTAGATTTGGGAGGTGTTCAAAGTGTATTTGCTATATAGGTTATTTCCCTTAGAGTGGAAGGAGAAGAAGATGGTTGAAGTCATGAACCTTCATCAAGGGGAAATGAGTATGCAAGACTACTATCTAAAATTCACCTAATTCTCTATGTATGCCCCAACCATGGTAGCCAACCCTAGGTCTAGGATGAAAATTTTTTTTATGAAAGTTTCTAGTTTGGTGGAGAAAGAGTGTCGTACGACAATGCTTCTTAATGACATGGATATTTCTAGGCTCATGGTGTATGCTCAACAAATTGAGGAGTACAAAACTAGGAAGATAAGCCAAGAGGGTAACAGACCTAGGTCGGATGATTCTAGTCACCAAAAAACTTAGAAGAGATTCTTCTACCAAGAGTCTTCCATTGGAATAAGGATTGGGCTCGAAAAAACATTCCCAAGGAGATTGCCATACATTTGAGAGGACTAGGTGTGCTTCTTGTGGAAAGCAACATTTTGAGAAGTGTCTTGCCTGGACGGATGGTTGTTTTGGGTGTTCTAATAAGGGACACAAGATGAGGGAGAGCCCTATCATCAAGGCAAATGGCAAAAAGGTCTATCAAGATCCTCAAGTTGTTCTATATCACAATGATCCAAAGAAGAATCATCCTTATGGGATGGGAGCTAGGAAAGAGAACTAGTACAGATTTGAAAGTCCCGGTAAGTCTTAACTCTTTATGGTTGTTGTTTTATGTTATGAGATGATTTTATATGATTTTGTATTTCATATGATCATGATTCCTGATGAATTGCTTAAAGGATGAAATATTGGACTTTCTAACATGCTTCACTGTGTTTAGAATGATGCTCATTGTAAGATTTTTTTTTAAAAAAAAAATTGCATTATCTTGAATTTTGGTTTTAATGTGTGTAAAAGTGTTGTATATGAGAATGTTTAATGTTGGAGAAGGTAGTTCCTCCATAAATGAAGAATAAGAGTGAATTTTTAATTGTGAAAGTTGATACAAAGTTGCCTGTGTTGCAAGTTATTTGGAAATGTGAAATTATGCACCTAGTTAGATAATGACTTTGATATGAATGTCTGATCATGATTTTAATGTGTTATGTGTTGCTAATTGAGTCCTGGATGAACTTAAAATTTTTACTGTAATTCAAGGTCTAGTGTTATTCAAAGTGGGGGAGAATATAACACCCTAAAACGAACTAAGGTGAACTAGAGCTTTGTGAATATTTCTTGAGTTAAGTTTGTGTTAAAATTAGTTATATTGATGTCCTTAGTCAGTGTGTAAAGTTTGGTTAAGTTTTGAGGTCAAATTTTCGAGAACTTCTAGGATGTTCAGAAGATATGCCTTAGATTGTGCTTGTGTGTCTTCAGGTGTCTTAGTGAGTTTTACGTGTTCGTTTTAATAAAAATTGACGTGGGATGTTACTAAGACCTAGAAGACTATATTTAGGGGCATAAATTATGGGTAAGACTTGACATAGGACCCACGAGGGACCCTAGAGAAGGGCCCAAGACTGAGACCCAAAACTACCTGGGCAGTGTCCACCACCAGAATCAATCGATGGCAAGTTGACCAATTGGCCAATATTCGAATTGGTCCGTGTATTGGACCTGCAGGCCTACAAGTTTAGAAGGTTTCAAACTCAACCAACAAACTACCACAAACGGAGCGTCGATGGACAAACGATCCGTTGATTTGAGTCATTGGTTCTACTACCAAAAACAAGTCAAAGTTCTATTTTGGATTGTGGTGTTTGGTAAATTGACTTCAAGTCTTTGACGTCCCTTAGTAGATAATTTTACGGTCTTTTAGTAATAGTAAGTTTTTCGAACCCTAAAACCTAATTTATAGACTTCATTTCCTAAAACCCAAAACCCTCTCTCAAGAAAACTCTCTCAAACCTCCATAAAAGCTAGAAGTCAAGAAGGACGCATGAGGGGTTAGTGGTGGTCGTTTCTTCATCAAATATTAGTGGGGTTTATTCTATTTGAAGTATGGTTTTCATCCTTGAACTCTCTTCCATTCAAGGAGCCCATTCTAATTGATTTTCAAAAAAGGGTTTGCAATCCTAACTTCTTCTATCTTTAACTTTAAATATGGGTATTGCATGAAAATGTTTTAAATTATTCAAATATGATGTTTATAATGTATGTTGGGAATTTTAATGCTAAAACTTGAATGAAAACATGTTAAACCTTTTTATCAAATTTTGACTTAAGGAATGGGTTAAATTAGCATGATTTTATAATCTTTAAGCTTTGGTTTCCTTGTGTTGCTATTGTTGTTTAGATACAAGCCTAAGGGATATATAATGATGAATTATTGAGTAATTTGTAAATAGGTATGAAGGCTTTGGAAGAATGGTAAGTTGGCTTTATATTAATTCTCCTTATGAAATACTCTTGAGTTGCATGGTCCACCTTCTTAGTGGCGGTGTTTACTTGATGAATTTAGACATACTTAGTAGGTATTGTAAGTGTGCATTTTAAGGCCTAATGTGTGAAATGAAGTGATAATTAAGATGGTTGTTATAATGTGTATTATGAAGCTTGAAATGCATGTTTTTCTTAGATTATGCCTAAATGAAGTAAGGGTATACATTGAGTATGTCAAAGTGTGTAATGTTATGAATGAAGGTCTAAGCATTTGTAAATGTTAATGTAAATTAAATGATGCTTATATTCAATGTGTGTTCACATGTACACAAACACACACTTTAATAATCGAATAAAGCTAAGTTATGTCAAAAGGGGAGTTTTGGGGTGAACACACTTCGTGAGTTGAGATGAAGTGTTTAGTAGCAATCTCACTATATCCTAAGAGCTTTCTAAGATAGGTCGGAGGAGGAATGGACTTTGTGAGTTGAGATGTCGTGTTCACTAGTTATTCTTAACCTATATTATGTTTTATTGAAAATCTTTGGGAGTTATGCTTAGCACTTTGAGGACATGAATAAGGGGTAGTTACACTTTGTGAGTTGAGAAGTTGCATTCCAATGTAACTCTTGAGACGAGTTCTCCTCATTAGTAAAGAATAAGTTAATTAGTGACAGTCTCTTTTTCCATTAACTATGCGCCCACATAGGTATAATAATTTAGAAAGCCATGTAAAAGCTAGGAGAATGACCTTACTTTAGGAAAGTGAGGATCCCTCATCTTATAAGGGTTACTATTGGGATTTCATGTCTAGCTCTCATTGTCTATGTCGGTTAATCTGACTCCTAGAATACAATGAGTGAACTAAGTCTTCTAAAAGAGTTTACTACTTAGGGTAGGCACTGATATGGTACACAATCTACTCATTTGACTAAGTAGGCCTTCTGAAAGGGAGTCTTGGTGTCTTTTATTTGAATTGAACGAGCTAAGTCTTTTAAAAGAGTGTACTACTTAAGTAGGTGGTTGAATGGGACGCCATCAACTCATTGCACTAAGTAGGAGTTCATAAAGGGGAGTCTTGGTGTGTTGTTTGAGTGTTCGTCGAATGCCTTGTCATTGTGTGGGCACTTGTACTCCCGAGCCGAGTAAGCCTAGAATGGGTAGCCTTGAGGGTCACCTAGGTGTGTATTGAAGTAGGTGTATGGGTGATTTATTTATGTCTTACCTTGGTGAAACTTAGGATAAACATATCTAGGGAAATTCCTAATAAAATGAGTTCACTTCCTCTTGGCTTGACTCTGGGAGTTCACTGTTTTGGGATTAAGATAGTTCACTATAATGCTAAACGAACTGTACTTTTTGAGAGCTTATTATAACATGGTCTTTTTGTTAAAATTATTGAAATCATTCTCTAAGTGCTAAGTGATGATTCTTATGTTTTTTTACTTATATATTCATATAGGTTTTAATTATTTAGCATGAAAGGGTATTTATACTAAATGTTCTTTTTACATATTTTTGCATATGTCATACTTAGTAAATTGTTTTGTACTAACCCCATACTTATCTTTACTTAATAAGTATAGGTTTGGAAGTGAGGAGAAGTCTAGAAGGCGAAGTTTTGGAATCTACTCTCTCAACACTCGGTATGTCCTCATATATCCAGGGCATAGTCTATGTTTCTTCGTTTCTTTATATAGGGATTATTATGTATTTCTTTTAATGTAAAGGGCTGTGTCCCTTAGATATTATGTAGTTTCTTTAAGTTTTGCATGTGACTATTAGATTTTCGTAGTATTTATGAAAGAATTACTTTTTATATTAAATTTCATGAAAATTTTGAATTCCACACTATTTTTAATGTCTTACGTTATGAACGATAGTTAAGGCTTGTATAAGACCTCAAAGGGTCAAGTACACCTTGTGACAATCGAAGGGTTCTCCCTAACTTCCAGGGGGTACTTACGAATCGTTACAGTTGAGTTGTCTTATAATAATAATCACAATTCGACTATATCCATGCCTCTTTTAAGTCCTTGTATTGTAGGAGATTTAGATCTCTAATTGGATGGTTTGAAGTTGGTGAGTCTTCATTTTTTTGTCCCTCATTGATCTACAAGACTTTGAAGAAAGTTCATATGATAAGGAACTGGTTGAAAACAACCTATAGTCAGCAAAAGTATTATGCTGACAATTGGAGAAGCGAGTTAGAGTTTGAAGAAGATGATAAAGTGTATTTGAAAATTTCACCTAGAAAGGGGTGATGAGATTAAGTCCTCGTTATATGGGTCACTATGAATTTTGTTAAAAGGTTTGAAAAGTTGCATACAAGTTGAGACTACTTTGTAAATTAGCATCGGGTTCATCCGGTGTTCCATGTCTTCATGCTTAAGAAGTTCATCGGTGATCTCGATTTCATTCTTCCCATATAGATTCTAGGTGTGGATGAGAACCTCTCCTATGAAGTGGTTGTGAAATCCTTGATAGAAAAGTGTATAAGTTGAGGAACAAGGAGGTGGGTTCCGTAAAGGTGTCATGGAAGAACCACCTAGTTGAGGGAGCAACATGGGAGGCCGAGGGCAACATGAAGTCCTGTTACCCTCATCTTCTTATTATTTAATCTTAGTTGTTCCTTCTAATTACTATTTAATGAACAATTGACTTTGAATTTTTTGGTAAAGATGTGCATAAATATATTAAAAGTTTTGTTAAAATGGATTGTTATGGAATAATGCTCATTTGCTTGATTTGCACTAAATTGTGTATTTGGTGTGTTGTTGCTTAGATGAAAAAATATTGAGCATGATAATATGTTTTGAAATACGTTTTGGCATAAATGGCTCTTTATGTGTTGTTGAGCTCATGTTGTTGTGAGAAGGAAAGTACTCATGTTGTGATTATTATTTCTTATTTGTTGTACTTGATGATTTCAGTTGCTATGTGTAAATGTCATGTTATTATGTGATTTCACTTGTAAATCAAGTTTATTATTTATGTTGTTGGTTTGACTGCTAATATTGAGTCTATTAGTTCCCTTCAAAATATGTGTGACATTTTTGGACAAATGTTTGTAGGGGGATAATGTTTCACTACGAAATTCCAAAACCTAATCTAGAGCCTCACATGTATGTCTATGGTTTTTAACACTAATTTAAGGTAAAAAATAATGTATAAAAGTAATTTTGGAAGTTTTAGAGTCACAACGTCAAGGAACGTCCATGATGTCCCGTCACAACCAGAAGTACCCCTCAGAGGTAACATGGTGTACTAGAGCTCTTCGATTCCTATACAATACAATATTTATAATTTGTCGCATTTTCATAGGTAAATTTAGCGGAAAATTTATAACTTTTCACAGTACATCATATCCTAGAACATCACTTCCATTATATATAAAATATCTTAATACATAGTTAAAGACTCTAGTCTATTTTTTCATCCTAGACTCAAAATCATTAGAGTATATTAGGGACACAACCCTTATAATATAAAATCATAAACTAAACTATTACAAGATATTATAGAAAGTTGACCTAGGGAATTCTTATCTGTTGTACTTGATGATTTCAGTTGCTATGTGTAAATGTCATGTTATTATGTGATTTCAGTTGTAAATCAAGTTTATTATGTATGTTGTTGGTTTGACTGCTAATATTGATTCTATTAGTTCCCTTCAAAATATGTGTGACATTCTGGGACAAATGTTTGTAGGGGGATAATGTTTCACTACGAAATTCCAAAACCTAATCTAGAGCCTCACATGTATGTCTATGGTTTGTAACACTAATTTAAGGTAAAAAATAATGTATCAAAGTCATTTTGGAAGTTTTAGAGTCACAACGTTAAGGAACGTCCATGACGTCCCGTCACAACCAGAAGTACCCCTCAGAGGTAACATGGTGTACTCGAGCTCTTGGAGTCTTATACAATACAATATTTATAATTCGTCGCATTTTCTTAGGTAAATTTAGCGGAAAATTTATAACTTTTCACAGCACATCATATCCTAGAACATCACTTCCATTATATATAAAATATCTTAATACATAGTTAAAGACTCTAGTCTATTTTTTCATCCTAGACTCAAAATCATTACAGTATATTAGGGACACAATCCTTATAATATAAAATCATATACTAAACTATTACAAGATATTATAGAAAGTTGACCTAGGGAATTCTTGAACTTAAGGATCCGTTTCGTTGAGCTTGGGAATCACATGTAAAGTTATTTACCATAAAGACCCGCTTTAAGCATCCATAAACTACACTTTGTGGAAAAATTTAAATAAGAATGGTGTTAGTACAAGAATGCACTAAGTATGACAACCATGCATTTAAAATTGGCTTTTTACTTTGAACCCATGCCTTCTTGTGAAAACTTCATAGAAATTGATAAATTAAGCATTATACAACTTACATACTTCTATTTATGCATATAACATAGTCATAATATCACACAAAGCATTTATGTCAAATTTGGGGTCACATTACAATAACCTTCTTGCACATTACAGTAAGTACTTATCTCTTTACAGTGAACTACCTTTTCTTTTTATTTCCTTAACCTTCCAAGTAACACTCTAGTTATACTTAGTGCAATGTATATATAATGCCCCATTAAACTATCTACACTCAAGCATCACCTTAATACCACAAGGAAAGAATACTTATAAATTTCCTAACTCAACACATGAATTTATATAAGTATAACATACGCTATGACATATTTATGTCAAGACTTACAATATAATTACATTAAGCCACATTCAACTTACACATATACTAACTTCACTTCACATAGACCATCATAAGAACTTACTCACAAACCCAATCTAAGTCTAGTAGTGTATGTACATGTGAAGCACCATAACCTCACACATACTCACTAAACATATCATGAGACCACAAGCCTTAACAATTCAATTCATACAACAACATAGAAAGTATTGGTACTTCATTCACATCAAGTAATACCTTCATCATATAGTCACCAAGACATACATTATGCATATAAGAAGAGACCTCATCATATATACTTATACCGTGCATTTAATCACAACAAGTAGAAAACACTACAATTTCATGCATAAGGACATAAATAAAATCATATACATTAGACCACCTCCATAGAATTCCCTTCAGGAGCTACTTGTGCAATGCATAGGTAAAGTCCCATATCCGGACTAACACTATGTAGATTCCCTTAGGATATCCTATCTAGCGTCCCATTTTACTTACATTGTCCATTTTACTTTAGGGAAACTATAGCCTTAACCGACACTAAGACAATGGGTTCTATATGGAATTTGGTGTTGCAGAGCCTTAAACATAGGGAAGGTGCTCTAGTTAGCCAAAGTAGAACATTAACACAATCATACTAAGTGATATCACTTGCTAGATTTTATGGGGCAAGCATAGTTTATGAAACTTGGAAGTATATATGGAAACCCTCTTTATGCCTTTTGAAGCATTGTAGTTATCCACTTATGAAAATATAACTCTATTACCTTTGGGTTATGAGGATAACCACCTCGTGAGAACTATGGTGAACCTAGCTTCCTACAATAGGATGGGACACCCATCATCTTCAAGTTTAGTCGGTTCTAAGCTATGTTCCCTTTAGTGAAAGCCATTATTATTAATTACTTTATAAGATGTAGGTTAGGAGAGCTAACTCCTCATATGCATAGCTTATAGGTCATACATGATAGTTCATCAACCTAAATAATGTGAGAATTCCTTTCACATGTACGTACCATATGTAAAGCATCATCTAATTTAGGGTACACTTGAGAACACATACCAAGGCCCCTCCATTGACTAGATAATCGTACATGTGTGTGTGTTTACATACATGTGAGAAAACCTTTCACATAACAAATTTAGAGCACACATATTTATACTTTACTTTATTCATGCATAAGGGTATATGTGTAAATACTTGATCAATCCTTTTATATAAACACATTTAGAAACTATACATATTCATGCAATCATGTTCATATATATAAATCACAAACCTAGGAACTATCCTATCAAGGGACACATATGCAATGCATGGACAAGGTTACATACCCTTATACACACTATTACACCTATCAAGTCATCCTAGTTAAGGGATACATAAAATACTTCATACACATAAGCTTTATATGCACAGTTGTAGAGACAAGTGTATATGAGAATACTCTTTCATTTAGACACCATGAACTTATACTACTTGTAAGCATACATGAAGTGTGAGTTTGTGTACATTGGTCATCATGTATCACCTAATGGATATCAATAGCACATTGAGGCAGCCAACATCATAGGACCACAATACACAGTGAAACATAGACCACACAAGACATAATAGCACAGGAGACAAGCCAACTTTACATCACATTTAAGACTCCTAAACTTAGCTAATAACACATTCACATAATGGCACATATGTAGGGGTTCATTGATCATCAATACTTCATCAATTGCAGTACCTAAACATAACCCTAACTAAGTCATCGAAAAGATTATACGTTAACAAAATAACCTACATTACAACTAAATTAGAAGACTAGGCATGCTTCACATTTGGTGATCATCACCGCCACACGTTCATAATACAATTGCCTTCAAGGCCGTGATCGCATAGCATATACGAATGGACAAGAACTAAAAACTGCACCATAGGTGGACCATATCACACAATGCCATACAAGACCAATTCTATCAACAATACTATAGAAATTACAAGAATAGACTAATCTTACCAATTAATCAACAATTGATCATCATTGATCAATACCCACAATGAATCAACATTACAAATATACATAAGTAGCTTAATGTATCTTAAAATGGACGAAATCATGCATAGACTACAACAAGTTCATGATACTAACATGTACACTAAATCATCTATTCAATAGAGAGTAGAGAAACACAGATCACTTACCAATCTCCCTTGTTTTGACCCTCATAAATCAATATTAATAATTCATCAATACTACCACTCTAAGTCAGTAGCTAAAGATATAATAACTCAAACGAATTTCTACTTCAATCGCCATAAAATCGAGATCACAATGAATACACTACATTAGCAATCTATAGGCGATGAAGAACATAGGATAATCTCATTCAAACCTTCAAACATTTAACACATGGATCACTTATCAACAATTCACTATATATATAAATAATTGGTATTAGATATAAGTGATTCAACAAACACTTAATCAAGATTACAATGCCCATAGCATAAGCTTATTTGAGAATTGAAGGGGAAATGGGTTCATCATGGAATTTGATTGAATATGACTAAAAATAAGTACATTATCATCAATTCATCATAAAAATGCTTTTGAAAATGTTTTGCGAAAGAACCCATGGATATATTGGAAGATTGGACAATTTGATCACAATTTCTCTTTGAAAATCTTTTAAGGAGCTCTCTAGATGAATGGATATCTAAAGATGAAGGATCCCATACCTTATTGTAAGAGAGAACCACGAAATTATGATTAATAATCCATGGAAATCCAAGCTCCAAGTTGTTCTTGAGCTTCATCTCCAATAGAGGTTTCTAGAGATGTTTCTTTTAGAGAGGGAAAAGTCCAATTTGAAGAATGAATTTGGGGATGGGTATTTAGACATTATAACCAAAAAAAAATACCCAAAAATATCTAAATGAGACAACCCGCCTGGAAGCTTGTTGCAGGCTGCATCAATGGACAACCATCGACGCCCCTTAGTCTAAACGATGGTTTGTAGGTGGCCACCTTCTCTTGGGTCTGAGGGTTGTCTTTTGCTAAGCCTTCTCCAGGATAAGTGTGGGACAACGCCCACCCAACGACGGGGCTTCACCACACGTACTGGCCTTCGATTGAGGGTCGTAGGTAGACACTGCCTAGTGTCTAGGCACACTTTGGATCCTCCTTAAGGGCCTTTGCAGGGCCCTTGGGGAGTTGTACAAATGCACCCATTAATATGTCAAGGACCTTCCATATCAGTTTTACCCAAAGTACACACGTTAAAAATGTCAAGACACACATGCACGTCTCAAGGGATAACTTTAGAACGTTTTGGACATTCTTGGACCTTCGTCTTCCAAATGACTTCAAATCAATCATAAATGCTTTAAACCACTAAATAAACATATTTTAAACCTTTTTAGACACATGTGAGGATCTAGAAACCCTAACTCATTTTGGGGGTCTTACAATATCCCCCACTTGGGAACATTCGTGCTCGAATGACACTTGGAACACTTTAATCACAACAAGGACTTCAATGAATCATAGACAAGCTCACAATATTCATAACATCATCTTATATAAGTCAATGCACCATCTTAAAGGGAACATCAACCTCCAAGCCACTTAGCAGTCAATGCAACACAAGCAAGCACAAACTTTTATTCACTTACTTTCAAAACGCACAAAACACATAAGCTTTCACCATGTTCATAGGAGGAACATCCTTCTTCTAATCATGAAATGATCCTTAAATTTTAATTTTTTAAGAGCTCATTATGCAACAAATTCAAGTCACGCTTAGGCAGATTCAACAACACTCAAGAAATTAATAAGCACTCGTACTGCAATGCACATAGACTTGAGTTAAGTAGCTCAAAAAAAGGACTCTTATTTGTTAAGCCTAATGTCATGAGGGCCACACTCAACCTTACGGTTCTTAGTTATGTTTAACGAGGAATTTCGTTCTCCTAAACACACTTACAAGTCTCACGAGTTCACACCCAAGCAAGGTAAAAACATTAATTAATTTTAAATGAGAAATTGTCAACATTTTAACCAAAGCATGCTCATATATCGTTCCTACTGAAGACAAAATGGTAATTCACGCCACACATATCACAACAATATGATGTCATATCACAAAATTTCAATTTCTAGAATAATACTAGCTTCCATAAACATGCATAATTTAGAGAAATTCTTGCATGCAACGAGGCGTAGATGGATCAACTAGACATAGATTACTCCATTAACAAACACTTAGCTATTTTCCAAAAATTTCCAAAATTCAACTCTCTGAAGAAAACATCGGTTGTGTAGGATTATTAGGGGAAGGGGCCTAGGTCGACCTACGGACCATCAATGATTGTCTCGTATGTCCTGCGTGCATTTTCACTGTCAAATTATTAACGGTCTAATTTAATTAGTTAGTTAATTATGGGTTTAATTAGTTGATTAGGGGTCATTAATTAAGTTAGTTAAATGACTATATAAACTACCCTAAGCCTAAACCAACTTAACACCACCAATTCCCAAAACCCAAATTGTCTTCCTTCTCTATACTTTCCCTGTCAAAGAAGACTCCATAGAAGACCAAGGTCTAAGGGTTCTACAGAAGCAAGAAGGTCACTTCTATCCATCAACCATCAAGTAAAATTAAGGTATGGGAACTAATCATTTTCGGTTCCTTTCCCAAAATGGTTCTTCCAATAATGGTTTTCAAAACGATGATTTCATATGGGTTTCTTTCTAATCGTAATTTGATCTTCTATATTGTATTGTTTGTGGTTTACTTTGATGATTTTTATTATAATATGATGTACTATTATTCGATTATAATGATTCTTTATGATTTAACCTCGTATGTGGAATAGATCATGAATTGACGCATGTTCCCTAACCCTAGGTTATTAATTAGTGTAGAATTGAATTGTATTTATGCAATTGACCTAGTTATTGTGTTAATTACTATTTAATGATGTTATTACACCAAATATTTGATGAAATTTGTTGGTTGATTGTAAGAACATGGATTATTGATTTCGAAGGATAGGCAAGTCTATGTGATCTCAAACCTTTACTTGAATTATGAGGGCTTCTACTTGGTCATGAAATTCAATTGAAGTATATCTTGTGATTGAATTAAGTAAGTGTTTGTATGATGATACAATTGACATTTCTTGATTATGTGGATTGTGAGATTGTGATTAAGATGTAATGATATAAGGTTGTCTATGAAGTACCTATGTGCCTTACTATGATATGATGGGTCTTAATGTACTAATTTCACGTATGAGGGTTAAATTGAAAGGTGTTCTCATGCAATTCGTATTAAGCTAATGACTATAAATACAAAGGGAGTTATTCTATAATGACCTAAACTAAGTTATAATCAATAAATAAAGACATTTCATAGGGACTCTAGCTTAGCACCGAGTGAACTAGTAGTGAGGAGTGTTCCTTCCCAAGTAGGCAAGGTAGGTTCACTATTGTACTCATGAGATTAGAGACTATAATGCAATGTGCATAAAGAGGGTCCCTATCATATCTCCTAGTTCTTGAACTATTTGTTATGACCCGCATGTATACCCTAGAAGTTAGGGTATTCTTAGGTCGTGACATGGCGTACTTGACGTCTCGGAGGTCTTGTACAAACCCTTTGACATCATTCATTGCATACATATATGAAAAGTAGTGCGGAATTAAAACTTTCCACACGAAATATCTAAAAACTTCTTTCTTTTTAAAATCGTAGAAAATACTAAGTCACAACATATGACAATATTTGATCCAAGAATACTTGGGACACGACCCATACAATTGAAACATAGAATTACTTAGTGTATTCCAATACTTTTAAATATAGGAATTCTAAAGACGATTATTCCCTCGAGCCAAGTGCAGACATACTTTAACTTTTCTTGAACGATAACTCTATTCCAAGCTTGCTTCAACTGTACCTGTCACCTTAAACCTACACCTTTAGATATAAGAAAATGTACAGAATTAGTAGAAACACATGTACTAAGTACGTCTTAATGCATAAAAACATGAGAACAGACATTTATTGGAAATATGCTCTTTTTTTTAAAACCTCATAAGAATCACATTAAAACACCAAACAACACCATTAGAACACCTTACAAATTATAGTTACATTTTATGAATTTTAAACTGACATTACAGTGAACTAACTTTGAGTTCACTGTAATTCTTCCCAAAATTCACATACGGAAATATAGCATTAAAATAAGAAGAAAAACACATAAATATGAGATCGTCCATCCAAAGTTGATTCTAATGTTCCCATGAGTGAGCGATGAAGTGAACGCCCATATAATCCCTTCACACATACTAAGCGATCCTTTAGAGTACCTACGAGAAGATTATTCTCACTTTATACCATAAAATACATATAATATGACATTCCACTCCCGAAGGTTATCACAAGACTTAGTTAAGTTATTTAAGAAGAGAACGCCCATAAAACCCTCTCAATGATTACCTAAATAATCCTTAACACTTCCTAAGTTCTGATCGTGCCTAATTTACAAATTTACTTTCCCGATGTAGAGTCTTTCTTAAGAATTACCTAGGTAAGACATGAAGTGATCATTCCTATGCCCCTTCAGACCTTAAGTAGACAACACCTAAAATACTCTAGGTAAGTGCTTATTCATTTAACAAGCTTTCTAACATAAATCATTATCTTCATTAACTCACTTAAGAATCAATTCATCACATAAGGACATTCAAGTAATGGTCTTGGAGAAGTACTAGAGACTTAGTCACTAACATCTTTTAAAAGCCGAATTGTGAAATGTACAGATAGCGTCTCATACCACCACTCAAACTTCATTAAGTTTATCCAACACTAGTGGGTATCCCATATGATGAGAATAGGCAATAAACAACAAAAACCATGGTAGCTAGGCATGGAATCCGCAGTCATAACCTACTCCGATGGAGGATATTCTACTTTAAAATGGTAGAACTTGTAGACATCCCCATGTAGCACATGGTTAAGGAATATGAAGGGTTTTTATGTTCTTTAGGGATATCTTAACCTTACATCTAGAATTAAGGTTCCAAATAAAGATCGTTTTTAGCAATGTTGAAGGTCACATGTTAATTATACTAATGATAATAAGAAGCTTTATCATACTAAGTCAAGTACTCATACTCACAATATACTTGTATCAAGTAAGGGACACAAGTATATCAAAACTAGACAAACACATACTTCACATATAACATACAATTCAAGAAACACATAAGTATACGCAACATCATCTATAGGTCACCCTATTCACTACTATAATATCATCAATATAACCATCATAATACTCACATAACCAAGTTGTAAGAATCATGCATCAATCCTAAGACAACACACATAAGGACATAGTAATAGTCTAACGTGATCACCTAATATTAATAGAAGAACACATACTTTCATACGTAGAACTCCCTAAGAAAACCATCAACACAATTTTTTAGATGTGGGTTGAATTTACCAATTCACCCTTACATTTAATAGTATACTGCGTAGGTTGCTGACCCAACCCACGAATGCCCATCGACGGGGTGTCATCCAGATGACAGAGCCGTCATTTGGTTCAGAGGTTGGTATTTTGGAGATTAAGCTTCTTAGGCTCATAATTGTCCCATGCCCTCCATCGATGGGGCGTCAATCAGCCTATTAGCCGTCAATTGCCTATGTCATTTCGGTTGGTCTAGACAGCCTTTTGCTCTATAGTAGTTCCTTCTTCAAGTACCCTTGGTTTGTCCTTGGCGACTTCACCTCTAACGTTTTCAAATTGAATATGATCGTATAGGAGTTTAGTACATCCCACATAAATTTAATAAAAACAAACGCATAAAATTTTGAGAAACATACTAAGAAACACAAGGTCATTTAAAGGCAAACCTTTCAAACGTCATGGACCTTCTTTGACATTTGACCTCCTAACTTCATCAAACTTAAAACAATTCCTATAAACACTATAAGGACCCCATAAGCTCATGACTCCACACACATAAGGACATAAAGCCACATAAGACATATATGTGACTAGTCGTCGAACGTCTTGATCCACCTTGATGTTTGACTTCCAATTCCCCTAAAATTTTTAGACACTTCGTAATTACCACATTTTAAAATTTTTTAGAAACGTATACCCTCATGAAAAACATGTTAGGATTTAGATTCACGTACGTCATTTTAGAGGTATAGGAGTTGTTGCCCCCATAGGAATACTAGCCAGTGTATCCTCCTAGAATGCTATGTTTATGTTTTGGTACTACATTGGCCGGTAATCCACCTTCTTTCAGTGAAGGGTTTCATGACACCATATTTGACATTTAGCTCTTGTGGTCTATGTTTGTTAAGGCAACTGTTCCGTCAAGTAAAATGAAGTATTAAAGTAGATTCTAACTAAAATGACTTTAGAGGTTTGACTTTTTCTTGGTAGAGGTATGGTATTTTATATATACATTGTACTAGTTGTCCTTGACAGAATTGTCAGGAGGATGTTATTATGTTCTTATTCTCTTATTAATTGAATTATATGCATGTGTTGTCTTGACATGTTCATGATACTTTATGATGTTTGTTTCACTTATGAACATGCTATTCGTCTATATTGCTAAATATGAGGATGAATACTCTTGATGCTATGTTATGTGATAGGCATTGCTTATTGTCCTTTGGTTGGTTTAATTTGCCGAGTAAGGTTGTGGGCTTCTCTTTGTCATTGCACTTGTTAATTTGATATTGGGTTATGAGTAAGGGTCTTGTATATGTTGTAATTTTATGAAAATCATATATATTCTTTATGGTTATAACATGATGTTGGAGATTCTTTGGCTATAGTTCTAATTTGGCATGTGTAACACTTCAAAAATTCAAGACGTGTTCTAGATCCTTACATAAGTATCATAAGGTGTAGACACTGTTTCAAGGTCCATTTTGATCAATATAAGTCATTTAGAAAGTCTATATACCAAAACGTCCAATAACATTCATGGCGTCCAAAAACTAGTTCAAGGCGGTACTAGCGTGCCTCAGCAGATATGACTAACTTTTAGGACTCGTAAATTCACAAAAGTTTGGTGGAAGGGTGCCTATTTTGAGTTAGGTTTTATTCATGGTCCATGATTTCGGGTACGATTCCCCAAGGACAAACCAAAAGCCATTGAGGAGTACCCTTTCATTTTGGGGTCAAAAGCATTGCTTGGGCAGTGTGCACCCACGAGGGGAATCGATCGGGCATGTATGGATCGACGTTGGTCAATTCCATCCATTGAAAAAAACATTACCATTTTGTATAATGGTCCATTTGTACCACTCTCTGAACTAATCGATGAAGTGCAGTACAGAATAGGGAAGGAGTCGTCGACCCTCAGACGGACCATGGGTCGACGTCTTGTCTGTGAGGGCGTGACATTGCTGCTCGTTTTAAGTTAGTTCCAATTAATTAATTAAAGGGTTATTTAATTATTTGGGTATTGTAGAGGCAATAAATAACATAACTAAAACCCCATAAAAAGACCCCAACCCCATTAGACTAATCTAAACTCTCATAACTCACAAACCCAAACTCTCTTCCTTCTCTCTTCTTTCACTCTCCGGTGAAGAAAACCAATAAAGACCAATCTAGGGGAGCTTTTTAAGGCTTTTAAAATTAATTTTTACCATCATATTCATCAATCAGTAAAGTATAGGATCTTTTTCAACATTGAGACCTCTTACTCCAAGGGTTCCATCAAATTAATTTCAAAAGTTATGGTTTCAAATGGGTTTTCATCCAATACGAATTTGATGTTATGAATTGTTTTTTGGATATTAAGAATATATTAACATGTATTCTAAGTTAAATATGATATATCTTGATGGTTTAGTCTATTTTGTAGAAGATGGCCTTTACCCTTAACCATAGGTGATGATCTTGATATGAATTATGTTATATTGGTTAAATTGACTTGGTTATAGGTTGAATTACTACTTGATGATGTTTTTTACTAATCATTGAATAAATTATAAAGATTTATAGTCCTTTCATGCTATTTCTTGATAAGTGATCTAGGTTATGAAGTAGGTTTTGAGTTTGACCAAAGTATCTTGTCTTAAGCTATGAACTAGTATTGACTTGTGATGTACTAATTCTTCTAGCCTTATTATCATGTTGGTCATTCAATTGTGATGATGTTATGACTTTATTGGGTTTAATTAAGTATTGGTGGTAAGGCCTTTATTATGAATTATGAAGGAGACTTGGTAAGTCTTGCGATTCCTATCCTTTTCTTCAAATTATGGTTAATTGTGATTAAGTCATGGTGTTGTATTGGAGTATCCCTTGTATAAAGATTGATAGGGTGGTATGATGTTAAATTTAAATGTCTTGAATATGGTTTGTGAGGTGTTATCTTAAGATGTAAATGTTATAAGGATGGTGAATCATTTACCAATGTGCCTTATTATAAAGTGATATGTAAATATGCTAACATAACTTATATGAATTGTAATGAAAAGATTATACTCATGCAGCTCTCATTGAGATATGATGATGATGAATATACAAGGGTTAGACCCTATGACCTACAATAACTTATGATGATGAATAAAGACATTAAAGACATTTCAACTAGAACTAGTTTTTGAATTTTGTTGCACCCATAGGAATACTAGCTAGTGGATCCACATAGTTGATATGTTCATGTTTTCATAATACCTTGGCAAGTAGTCCGCCTTCCTTCGGTGTAGGGTTTCATAAATCTGGATTCCACACTAACTCATGTGGTCTATGTCTGTTAAGGCAATATTGTAACACTTACAAAATTCAAGACGTGTCATAAAGACTAAATTTGTATAATGAGGTCTAAGTATTATTTTTAGGTCCATTTTAATGAATTGAGGTCATTTAGGTAGTTTAAAAATCAAAACGTTCAAGAACGTCCACGACGTCTGGAAGTTTGTTCAAAGACTTACTAGAGTGCCTTAGCCTATTTGACTAGCTTTTAGGAGTCGAAAATGTATAAAAATTGGAAAAAGGTATTTAATGGCCTTTTGAGCGGTTTCATGATCGAAACATCCGAGTGAGACCTCCCAAGGACCAACCAAGGGCCTTGATGAGGAGCCTTGTGTTGAAGCAAACATTGCCTGGGCATTGTGCAATTTACAAGATGATCGACGGTCCGTGTGTGGAATTACAGGGAGTCAATTCCTCTATCGTCCCTCACACGTCCATGGGGGTGGAAGCCTCCACCTCCACAGTCTCTGATAGAGACTATAGATGTGCATAATGGAGGGGGACCAATCCGTCGACTCATAGACGGCCCGTCTACAGGGTCTCATTTGTCAGGGGATGCTAACTTCCTGCACGTTTAATTATGTCCATTAATTATTTAGGGGTTTTGGGCAGTTAATTAAGTGAATAAAGGGGGTCTGACAAAGTTAGTTAGTCACCATATAAGGTCCCTAATTATATGATGAACACTTCTTCATGTTTTGATGCTATTACTTGGTGATAGAGATATATGATATTATGAGTTCAAGTGTTTTGATATACATATGGTTTATTTGACTTGTGTATAAGTAGGTTGGTATGGTTTGTTAATTATGAGTTAGTCCTTAGACGGGTAAAATGGAATATTTTCACTAAATGTCTTTTTTAGCATGTTTTGGTGTTGTATGTGCATCTAGTCTCATACTTAGTAAATGTTGAGTACTAACCCATTTTCTTCCCTTTTCCCCCAACATTATAGGTTCCGGACTTTGAAGGGTTCGGACGGCGATTTTGTTGAAGACTTGGATATCTCAATTCATCAAAATGGTAGGTCCTCTCTATCCGAGGGCAATGCCCATATCTTGCCTATGAAGTTTCTTTGTTATGAGTTTAAGACTCCTTTATGTTCATTCGATTTACATTGTGAACGACTTCTATAAGACTATATGTGGCTTCTTTACTTTTTATGTAGGGTTATGTCTATATTGTGATAATCTATTAGATGGTTTGAGATGAGACAATCCTTGAGACTATCTTTCTATCTTATGTATACACGTATGTGCAATAAAAATAGAAGTCTATGTAGCCTTCCTATACGAAGGGTCTATGTATACTCGATACAAATATATAATATGTGTATATAGAGGTCTATGTTAACCTTTAAGTAGATGTTAATGAAGAGTTCTAAATTTTCCGTAAATTCCAACTTATGAATGTAATGATATGAGACTAAGAGGCTAATCTTAGTCCTTAAAAAGAATGATGATGCCAGTTACGTCTAGGGGGTAAACCCGGATGTGAAAAACTTGGTGTCGGAGCATGATTTTGAATAACATTGAGTTATGTCTCTCTTTCTATCATGTCTCTGTAGATTTGTGTTCAGAATTGTGAAGGGCGCCACATTTATGAATAGGAATCTATGTGATGCCTAGGAATTACTCTCTTTCTTGGAAATGTTATATCGTGCCACTAGAGTATACATATGGTTAACTTTTGCATCTAATCCTATTGTTGTTCTTATTGGATTCATGTACACTCGAAGAAATATGGAAATGAGTCTCGAGGAGGAGGTTGACAATGTTAAAGTCCTCCCCATGGTTATCAAGTTCCTCTACTTGAGGCGATTGTTGTTAATGATCAAGCCTCGACTAACCCTCCACCGAGGTTGAGATGAGGGCTATTCTTGCTCAAATGGCCCAAGCCATGGCTTCCCAATCACAAGCCGCAATGGTTCAAGACCAAGCTATGACGGCCCAAGCAAATTGGGAGGTTGCACCTCGTGTTCACAAGCATATCTCTACTATGGCTTCCCGACTTAGGGATTTCACTCGGATGAATCCTCCTATACTCTAGGGGTTAAAGGTTGATGAAGACCCCCAACACTTTATTTATTAGGTTTAAAAGATACAATATGCTGTGGGGGTGTCTAAAAGTGAGAGGGACGAGTTGGCCACATACCAACTAAAGGATGTCGTTCAAACTTTGTATGTGAAATGGAGAGATAATGGGCCTCTTTGAGGTGGGACGGTGAATTGGGAGATCTTTAAGAATGCATTTCTTGACCGGTTTTTCTCTAGGGAGATGAGAGAGGTTAAAGTGCTGGAATTCATTAACCTTCACCAAGGAGGTATGAGTGTTCATGACTACTCTTTGAAGTTCATTCAATTGTAAAATTATGATCCTTCCTTGGTCTCCAATGCTAGAGAAAAAATGAGTCTCTTTGTAATGGGTGTAGCGGATGACTAGCAAGAAGAATGTCATTCGGCGATGCTTGATGATAATGTGAATATTCTCGTCTTATGGTGCATACTAGGAATGTAGAGGAGGCCAGAGCAAAAAGGAAAGATAGGGATATAAGAAGGGCAAGGTCTTTTGAGAGTGATTTTATGAAGAATAGGCTTGAAATCCAAGACAATCCTAGATTTAAAAAAAGATCCTCAAATCAAGTTCCATTCAAATTTCTTAAGACTCGAGATGAAAGGGTGCCTAACCGAAGATTCCAAAAGGGAAGAAGTTGGAACTCGTCAGGTAAGAAGCCTACATGTGTCAAGTGTGGAAAGGAATATCATGGTGAATGCTTGATTGGGATGGGAAATTGCTTTAGTTGTAGGAAAAGTGGACACAAAATTAAGGATTTCCCTAACAGAAAGAACCAAGGCAAAAATGATCAAGCTCAAGCAAGTGGTCCAAGTGATGCTCCAAATAAGGGTCGCTTCTATGCTCTTCGTTCTAGGGGTGAGCAAGAGACCTCTCCTGATGTGGTGATCGGTATATTAAAAATCAGTACTATTGATATTTATGATTTACTTGATCAGGGTGCTACCTTGTCATTTGGTTTCACCTCTTGTGGCTAAAAAGATTGATACTTTACCCGATATTTTGCATCAACCTTTCTTAGTGTCTACTCCGGTAGGTGAGTCGGTTTTTGCAAAAAGGGTATATCGAAATTGTCCTACAACATTGCCCAATAGAGTTTCTAATGTGGATCTAGTTGAACTAGATATTCTTGATTTTAATACCATTTAGGGTATGGATTTATTACATGCTAGTTACACTACTATTGATTGTAGGATAAGAGTTGTGAAGTTTATTTTCCCAAATGAACCCATTTTCTAGTGGAAGGGTGGGAATTCTATTCCTAGGGGTCGCATCATATCTTGTCTAAAAGCATGTAAAATGATATCAAAGGGTTGTCTCTATCACATAGTAAGAGCCCAAGATTTAGACTCAGAAATTCCTCTCATTGAGTCGGTACCCTTAGCGAGTGAGTTTCGAAGTTCTTCCCTAATGATCTTCCTGGTATTCCTTTTGAAAGGGAAATTGAATTTCACTTTGATTTGGTACCGGATACTAATCCCATTTCAATTCCTCCTTATAGGATGGCTCCGGCCGAATTGAAGGAGTTAAAGTCACAACTCAAGGATTTGCTACACAAGGGCTTCATAAGGCCTAACATTTCTCCGTGGGGCACTCAGTTGTTATTTCCAAAAAAGAAATATGGGTCCTTAATAATGTGTATTGACTTTTGTCAACTTAACAAGGTTACCATAAAAAATGAATACCCTCTCCCTCGAACTGATGATTTGTTTGATTATCTCCAAGGGGCATGTTAATTTTCAAAGATAGACTTGACACCAACTTAGGGTGAGAGGTGAGGATGTACCAAAGACAGGCTTACCGACTCGGTATGGGTATTATGAGTTGTTGGTAATGTCATTTGGTCTCACTAATGCTCCAGCGGCATTTATGGACCTAATGAATCGGATGTTCCGAAATTACCTAGATGCATTTGTTATCGTTTTCATTGACAACATGCTAGTATATTCAAAGAATGAGGGTGATCACATCAATCATTTGAGGGTAGTATTGCAAACCCTTAAGGAACATCAATTGTATACTAAATATAGTAACTGTGAGTTTGGGTTAAGGTCGGTGACATTTCTTGGGAACATCATCTCTAGTGAGGGGGTTTAGGTAGATCCAAGGAAAACGTAGGCGGTGAAAAATTGGCCAAGATCTTTGATTTCCAGTGGCATTAGAAGTTTCTTGTGTCAAGCGGGTTACTATCGGAGGTTTGTGGATAGTTTTCATCCATTGCGTCTCCTTTGACTACTTTGACCAAAAAGTAAGAAGTTTCAGTGGTCAAAGGTTATGAAAAAAAGTTTCCAATTGTGGAAAGATAGGATTACTTCCGCTCCGGTGTTGACCTTATCGGAGGTTACAAAGAGGTTCGTTGTGTATTATGATCCATCCCATGTGGGTTTGGGGTATGTACTTATGCAACATGTGAAGGTGATTTCCTATGCTTCTAGACAACTTAAGGTACATGAGAGAAACTATTCCACTCATGACCTTGAGTTAGCGGCCGTGGTGTTTGCTTTGAAAATATGGAGGCATTACTTGTATGGGATTCATGTTGTTGTCTTTACTTACCACAAGAGTCTCTAATATGTGTTCACCCAAGAGGACTTGAATTTCCTACAAACAAAGTTGTTAGAACAATTGAAAGATTACGATATAAGTGCACTAACCCGACAAGGCCAATGTGGTTGCGGATGCTCTATGTCGTATGACTATGGGTAATGTGTCGCACATAGAGGAATCTAAGAGGGACCGAGTGAATGATGTTCATAGGTTGGCTAGGTGGGGTGTTTGATTGGAAAGTTCCCTAAATAGTGGGTTACGGTTCATCATAACTCAAAGTCATCTTTGGTGGTTGAGGTGAAGTCCAAAAACACCTTCATCAACCAATAATAGAGTTGATAGAATCGGTTCTCGACAAGTTGAATAAGTAATTCTCCTAAGGAAGGGATGGTATATTGAGATACCAAGGGAGTTTGTGTTTTCGATGTAGATGGGTTGATGGACCGGATCCGTGAAGAAGCCCATGGGTCCCGCTACTCCATTAACCCAGGTTAAACTAACATGTACCATAACCTACGAGAGAGATATTTGTGGGAAGGTTTGAAGAGGGACATAACAGAGCTTGTTGCTAGGTTTCCTAATTGCCAAGAAGTAAAGGCTGAACATCAAAAGTTGTGTGGCTTACTACAAGAGATCAAACTTCCTACTTGGAAGTGGAAGACATTAATATGGACTTTGTAGTAGGGTTGTCTTGGACTCAAAAGTCATATTATTCTATAGGGGTGATTGTTGATAGGTTGACTTAGTCTGCTCATTTCATTCCCGTCATGTCCACTTATTCGGCGGAGGATTATGCAAAGATCTTTTTAGGTGTGATTGTGTGTCGTCATGATAATTTGTTATACATCATATGGGATCATGGTGCACAATTCACATCTAGGTTTTGGCTATATTTCCAAAGAGTGTTGGGTACTAAGGTGAACTTGAGTACTGCATTTCATCCCCAAACGGATGGTTAAGAAGAACGCACTATTCAAACCCTTGAGGATATGCTTAGAGCTTGCATCATTGATTTTAAAGGGAATTGGGATAAGCATTTTTTATTTTGTATAAGTGTTGTTTTAAAGTACTTTTTAATGAATTTAGGTCATTTAGGAAGTTTAATAACCAAAACGTTCAATAACGTCCAGAAATTGGTTCAAAGAGGTACTAGCATGGCCTGGCCTATTTGACTAGCTTTTAGGAGTCGTAAATGTATATAAATTGGTAAAATTGTATTTAATGTGTGTTTCAGTTGTTTCACGGTCGAAACCTCTTGGTGATACCTCCCAAGCACCAACCAAGGGCCCTTGAGGAAGACCCTTGTGTTGAAGCAAACACTGCCTGGGCAGTATGTATCGACGGGATGATCGGTGGTCTGTGTATGGACTGATAGGGTGTCGATGCCTCCGTCATCCCACACTTTTCCATAGGGGAGGAAACCTTCACATGCACGGTCTCTAATAGAGATGACGAATGTGTATCACGGAGGGGATGGTAACTTCCTACACGTTTATGTTAAGTCCATTAATTAGTTAGGGGGTTTAAGAGTTTAGTTAAGGGATCAAAGGGGTCTAATTCTGTTAGTTAGTAACCTTATAAAGTCTTTAACCTCATTTAATCTAAACACAACTCAAGAAAACAAATTACACTATCTTCTCTCTTATTTCTGTCTCTACTGAAAGACTCCATTGAATTTAAGTTTGTGAAGGGAATTGGGGGATATAAAAGGCTGGATTCATCTTCAAATTCTCAAAAAAACATTAAGGTATGGATCTATTCACCTTTGAGACTATTCCCTCAAAGAGCTCCTTCAAAATAGTTTCCAAAATTTGAGTTTTCTTATGGGTTCTATTCAATTAAAAATTGAAGTTATGAATTGAGGTTAAATTGAAGTTATGAATTGAGGTTTCAATGGTTTCTTTAAGTTTTTTTGAGTATATTGACATGTATTTAAATCTTATTGTTATACTTGTTAATGGTTTGAGACAAATTTAAGAACATGATCCTCAATCCCTAACCCTATGTTGCAATCTTGACATAGATTGTATTGGGATTATCAAATTGAGTTAGTTATTGATTAGATTACATTAATATGGTGTTATTGGGAATAAATTAAGATGAATTATAGACCTATTATGCCGATTCTTGAGATGACATTACGTGCATGAAGCATATTGTGAAGTTGGTTTATGTATCTTGTCTTAGGGTATAATCTAGTGTTGAATTGTGTTATCAATATGTTATTGGCCTTGTTATCTTATTAGTTATCATTGTACCATAGTTATACTCCCCTAGTTGGGTTTCTTTATGGGTTGATTGTAAGACCTTTAGGATGTTTTATGAAGGAGACATTGTAAGTCTTGGAAATCTCAACATTTAATTCAACTTGTGAATAAATTATGATTACGTCATGATGTTTTTTTGGAGTGTTCTTGTCTAGGATTGATAGGATGGTATGATGATTGAATTGAAATGTCTTAATGTTTGTTGTGAGTTTTCTTAGGGTGTACACGTTATAAGGATGGTGATGTGTATCATTGTACCCTATTATGATGTCATATGTAAAGTGTTAACCTCACTTGTATGAATTGTGATGAAAGGACTATTACTTATGCAATTCTTATTGAGATATTATGATGATTCATATACAAGGGATAGACCTTGTGACCTAAACTAAGTTATGATTGTTAATTAAGACTTAAAGATATCTTCAATAAAGGGACTTATCTTAGCACCGAGCGAACCTGAAAATGGGAGGTGATGACTTTTCATAAAGAGGAAACATTTAACCCTATAGTTCCGTAGGTGTTGTTGACTCCTCTTTTGAAGGATACTCATCTAAAGTATTCCCATGAGAGGAGTCCCAATTGCCACATGGTACAAAAAAGGAATACCCATCTCTTAGTTTATTAACTATTTTGCAACCATATGAATAGTAGCTACTGGATCCACCTAGGAAGCTATATTTACATTAGGCTTTACCTTGGCCGGTATACCACCTTCCATCAGTGTAAGGTCTTGTGACAATGGATTCAACATTTAGATCATGTGGTCTATGTCGGTTGAGGCAAGTGTTCCCTAAAATAAAAAGAAATAATGATGTACAAACTAACTAAATGGACTTTTAGGGTTTTACTTAGCTTTGGTAGGAGTATGGGACTCTAACAATTCCTTGCACTAGTTTGCCTTGATAAGAGCTTTAGGAAGTTAATATTATATATGTATATGATGATGAAAGTAATGGACTCCATATGATGATTATGATTCTTATGAACATGAAATTGGTCTTTGTTGTTAAAGTATGAACTTCTGAAGTATTGGAACAATATATTATGTGAAGTATGATGCTTTTTATAGTTGTTATTGGGTTACTTGATCAAGTAAGGTTATGGGGATTTCTTGGTCATTGCACTTGTCGACTTTATGAGGATTTGTAATTAGTGTCTTACTTTGCTAATTATATGATGAACTCTTCTTCATGTTTTGATGCTATTAATTGTTAATAGAGTTATATGAGATTATTAGTTCACGTATGTTGATATACATATGGTTTATTTGACTTGTTGAGCATGTGTTAGTAGGTTAGTAAGGATTGTTAATTGTTCTTAAGTCTTTAGAGAGGTAAACTGGCATATTTTCACTAAATGACCTTTTTAGCATGTTTTGGTGTTGTATGTGCATATGGTCTTATACTTAGTACATGTGGAGTACTAACCCCATTTTCTTCCCTTTTCCCCAAACATTTTAGGTTCCGGTCATTGTAGGGTTCGGAGGGCGACATTGTTGAACACTTTGATATCTCAATTCATCCAAGTGGTAGGTCCTCACTTTTCGAGGGCGATGCCAATATCTTGCATATGAAGTTTCTTTGTTATGAGTTTTAGACTCCTTTAAGTTCATTCTATTTCCATTCTGTACGACTTGTATAAGCCTATATATGTCTTCTTTACTTTTGATGTAGGGTTATGCCCATATTGTGATAATTGATTAAATGGTATGAGATGAGACAATCCTTGAGACTATCTTCTATCTTATGTATATACGTATAGGCACTCAAAGTAGAAGGCTATGTAACCTTTCTATACGAAGGGTATATGTATAATAGATATGAATATATAATATCTGTGTATAGAGGTCTATGTAAACCACAAAGTAGATGTTAACAAAATGTTTTAAATTTTCCGTAAATTCCAATATATGAATGTAATGACATGAGACTAAGAGGCTAGTCTTAGTCCTTCGAAAGGAAGCCGACGCCGGTTACGTCTAGGGCGTAAACCCGGATGTGACAAAGATGATCCCAAAAGGTAAAATTAATTTAAGAGATGAACTCTAACTATGATAACCTAAGGGTTTTTGCTTAGTCTAGGTAGGGGTATGGCACTCTACCTAAACATTGCACTAGTTAGTATCGAGGGAAGTCTTAGGAGGATTTTCTTATGTATGAGTATTCTTATGACGGTATATAATATGTATGTCCATCATGATTCTGGAATCCGAATGTAACCGTCGTTGTTAATCTCTCAATGATAGATGTAGCATCCTCTAACTCAAGAGGACCTACGAAAGTTTGGAGATCGCTAGTCCAAACTGCTTCAATGAGTCTTCAATCCTCTCTCTAACTTGTTCCTATAAAATTTTTAATAGTATAGGGTTAGTACACACTTGTACTATGTATGGGTATATGCACATATACACATAAGGACTATGCATGATCAAGGAATGCTCTTCCAATAACAACATGACATTTCAGGAAAGTGGAGTCACTAAACTTTCTTAATCCGTTATTTCTAAATTATGGTATGAATATGACATATTTTAACGCATTGAAAGCACACAACTCATTTTTGTATGAGCATAAGACCTTGGAATCATGAACATAATTTTTGAACACCTCGAACGAAAAATTATAAATTTGCTCCTCTCAAACCCAAGAGCTCTTCCACAAGAACATAGTTTATTTTCAGTCTTTTTCTTGTTGTTGTTGTGCAGTTCAATGATTTCCTTAATCCTTTGTCTTCCTTACAAGTGCAATGATTCATTATAGTCCCATACCTACAACAAATCGATGAAGTAATCTAAAAGACTAAGGAAATATTTGGCTAACCTTACTACAAGTTATTCTTTAAAGTCTTGTTAAATTCGGCATAAAATCTTTATAAGACAATTCTTATTGTCTAGGCCACTTATTTCATCATTTTCATATTATGAAGATTATGGTGGCCATTATGTTTTACTCCCATTTATTGGCATAATATAATAAATTATTATAAGCCAATTTTTATTTGGCTATGCCCATTATTTTATCCTTTGCATAACGTGAAGATATTGGAGCATATATCTTGATATTGCACAATCCAATAACTTGTTGAAACTTCATTATCATCAACAATAGATGATTTAACATACTTAAGATCTTAATTTCATAACTCAATTTGAACTAACATTTCTTCTTCTTTCTTTCATACTTACTTAAAGAAATCTTTAACATTAATATTATGCTAGCTAACATGAAATGCAGTGTCTACCCCACAACGAAAAGGGGTGGTTCACTGATCAAAGTGAACCTAGATCATGTGACCTAAACATGAAATCCAGTGTTTCTACCACACCGAACAGGGGTGGGTCACCTACCAAAGTGAAACCAAGTCCATTGTCTTCCCCACACCGTAAAGAGGTGGTTCACGGCTTAAGTTAACAAAATACTTTCATGAGTATTTAACCGACAAAGATCATGTGACCAAAACATGAAATCCAGTGTCAGCCCGACAATAAAAAGGTATGGTTTCACCGACCAAAGTAATTTCATAAGGTGGACTCGATCACCCACCTCAAACACAAGATCTCTCTTTCGGTTATCAGCATAAGATTTTTGATGACTGTAAGCAGTAGCCAATCTATCCATGGTCATTCTATCTTTTTCCACAGACTGATGCATGATCTCAGGGCAAAGGATGGAAGATTATCCTACCTCAAACCACCAAAGTGAGACCTACATCTCCTGCCATATAGTTCTTCAATAGGTGGCATCCCAATACATGAATGGTAGCTATTATTATAAGAGAACTCAATCAGCGGCAAACGATCATCCCAAATATACATGAAGTATTACACATGCTCTCAACATGTCTTAAAGGGTATGAATGGTATGCACTGCTTGTTCATCCGTCTGGGGATGAAAAGCAGCACTAATCTTCACTTGTGTACCCAACCTCTTTTGGAAAGTCTACAAAAGTGACAAGTGAACTGGGATCCCCTATATGAAATGATAGATAAAGGGTTCCCATGCCACCTCACTATATCATCAATATAAAGCTTGTCATAGTCTTCAGACCTGTAAGTAGACTTCACAAGTATGAAAGTGTGAAGACTTAGTCATGCTGTAAACAATGACCCAAAAGGAATCATGCAGTTTCTTAGTCCTGGGCAAACCAACCACAAAATTCATATTAATAGCCTCCCACTTCAACGTTAGGATCTCAATCGAATGGGTAAGCTCCCCAGGCTTAAGGGGTTTGGCCTTAACTTGTTGGAAATTGGTACACTCCTCCACAAACTTAGAGATATCTTTCTTCATACCTTCCCACCAATTGATCTCCTTGAGATCATGATACATCTTGGTAGAACCTGGATGAATAGAATACCTAGAGCCATCAGCTTCTACATTAATATTAAGCCTCAAATTATGAATATTGGGCACAAATAATATTCTCTTGTATCTAAGAACACCATCATTTGCTAGGGAGAATGATTCATTCAACTTACTCAACATTGAGTCTTTCAACTCCATAAGTACTGGATCGAGATGCTTCTTAGTTTTGACATCTACAACAAATAAGGATTAAGAATCGGAAAGAACTTCAACACCCCCACTTGGTCTATTTACCAGCCGTACACCTAATCTATCAAACTGGTGTACCTCTTTAACCAACTCCTTCTTATCATCATCAATATGATACACACTTCCCATGCTTAATCATCTCAAAGCATCAGCCACTACATTGGCCTTTCCTAGGTTATAGTGAACACTGATGTCATAATCCTTGAGCAGCTCCTGATATCTTCTTTGACGAAAATTTAGTTCTCTTTGTGTAAATACATATTGAAGACTTTTATGGTCAGTAAAAACATCAACATGTACACCATATAAATAATTTGTCAAATGTTTTAACGCAAAGACCACATCAGCTAACTCAAGATCATTGGTAGGGTAATTCTTCTCGTGGACTTTCAACTACGTAGATGCATATGCAATCACCTTGCCACCCTGCATAAGAACACATCCCAAACATACTCGGGAAGCATCACAATTTACCACATAACCTTCACCACTCCTCAGCAGTGTGAGCACTAAGACTGAAGTGAGTGGGTCTTTGAGCTCTTGGAAGCTCTTCTAACACTTTTCAGACCACTCAAACTTCACCTTCTTCTTTGTTAAGGCTGTCAACTATGAAGCAATAGTGGAATAACCCTCATCAAACCTGCTATAGTATTTAGACAAACCCAAGAAACTCCGAATAACTGTGGGAGTGAGGGCTCTCGAAGAATTCTTCATCGATTCAACCTTTTTCAGATCAACCACAACACCGTGGTTAGTCACAACATGAACAAAAAAGGTCATTGATCTCAGCCAGAACTCACATTTACTAAACTTTGCATACAACTGATGTTCCCTGATTACTTGAAATGTCATTCTCAAATAATGTTCATGCCTTTCTCTGGACTTAGCGTATAGTAGGATGTCATTTATGAATACTATGACAAAAGAATCAAGGTACTCATGGAAGACCATATTGACAAGTTCCTTAAGCGCGGTTGTTGCACTAGTGAGACCAAATAACATGACAGAAAACTTGTAATTACCATACCTAGTACGGGAGGCACTCTTACGAATTTCTTTTTGTCTCACTCTAAGCTGGTGATACCCTAACAGGAGATTTTTAATTTAGAAAAGAAACTTGAACCTTGGAGCTGATCAAATAGATCATCAATTCTTTGTAGAGGGCATTTGTTCTTTGTAGTGACTTTGTTGAGTTGCCGATAATCGAGACACATTTCTTAACGATCAACACTGGATTACCCCATGGGGATATGCTCTCCTAGATGAATCCCTTATCAAGTAGATCTTTTAACTGCAACTTCAACTCATTGATTTCAGCTAGAGCAATTCTATAGGGAGGAATGGAAATTTGTTTGGTGTTGGGATCTAAGTCAATACAAAAATCAATTTCGCGTTCAGGAGGGAATCCTTGTACATCCTCTGGAAAGACATCTTGAAAATCATTTACTATGGACACAGAGTCTATAGAAGGAACCTCATTCTCAATGTCATTGACTCTGAATAAGTTTTATAAATACCCATTAGATAAAATCTTAATTGCTTTAATATAGGAAATTATTTGGCTTCTTGGATTTTAACCACGCCCTTCCTGTTCCAGCTCTTACTCGTTTCGAAACTTAAACATTAATACACTGTTTCGACATTCTATGGTAGCATGACACTTATGGAGCGTATCCCTACCCAATATTATATCAAAATCAAGCATGGCTAATTCTATTAGGCCAGCACAGGTGAATCTACCAAGAATATTAATTGGACATAGTTTATATACTCTTTCAGCTCTAATGTCGTCTCCTATGGGAGTACTAACATGAAAAGGGTCATGCAAGATCTCAGGAAGCAAGTAAATAGCTTCTAAAGGAGTAACAAATGATAAAGTGGATCATTGATCTAACAATACATACACAGGAAAAGAGAAGACATGTAGCGTACCAGTGACCACATAAGCTAACTTTTCTTGCTCCTCTTTACCTGTTAAAGTATAGAATTTGTTCCTATTAGAAGGTCAACTGCAGCAGTGGGATTAGGCCGAGTCTGAGTATCTGCCTTGTCCTGATTCTTCGCATTTGGCAGTCTCTAACTATGTACCCACTCTTACCACACCCATAGCATCCATTAAAACCTACCATGCACTCACTTCCATGCTAACATCCACACTCATCACATGACTTTGTATCACGTTGGGCATTTATGTCATTGCCCCTACATGTGTTTCTTCTTGTGTTCATTTTCATACACACAAGAAGGAAGTTAATTGGTAGAATGACACAAAATGTCAAAACGCTAGACAACACAATAAAGAGTAGAAGAAGGGAAGATTTATAACATAACTAAGTCTCTAAGTCATGATTGTGGTGCACTTCACAAGCATAAGCTTGAACCTATGCAACGTGACTGTTTTGATTCTTAGTTCCGAGGGAATTTAACTTGATGCTCTGATACCAAGTTTGTCACACCCGGATTCTTGAATCCGAATGCAACCGGCGTCAATAACTTCTCATAGGTCGCAAAAGGTTTTTCTTAGCTTTCATCACAATCATATAGTTAAATTTGTAAAAAATTTAAAACTTTTAGAACATAATAATGTATAAATAGACTTTATTTAATTACATTATAGAGTTATATTCTAATAATCTCAAAATAAACAGCCATATAAAAATCGATTAAACAATTCAAATGAATGAATAAGTATATCGTAATAGTTTGTCAAATGGCCTTAATACAAAGCTTTGAATAAAACGTTTGAAATGAAATGCTAGGGAACACATCCACTAGCTATGTGTAAAGTGCTAAGCTAGAATGATAGATGTAGCATCCTCGAACTCAAGAGGACCAACCAAAGTTTGGAGATTGCTAGTCCAAATTGCTTCAATGAGTCCTCAATCTTCTATCTGAACTGCGCCTATAAAAATATTAATAGTATAGGGTTAGTACACACTTGTAATATGTATGGGTATATGCACATATACACATAAGGACTATCATGATCAAGGAAAGTTGTTTCCATAACAACATGACATTCAGGAAAGTGGAGTCACTTAACTTTCTTAATTCGTTATTTCTAAATTATGGTATGAATATGACATATTTTAACGCATTCAAAGCACACAACTCATTTTCGGTATGAACATAAGACCTTGGAATCATGAACATACTTTTAGAACACCTCGAACGAAAAATTATAAATTTTCTCCTCTCAAACCCAAGAATTCTTCCCCAAGAAATTAGTTTATTTTTCAGTATTTTTGTTCTTCTTGTTGTGCACTTGAATGATCTCCTTAAATCCTGTGTCTTACTTACAAGTGCAATGACTCATTATAGTCCCATACGTACAACAAATCGAGCAAGTAATTCAAAAGACTAGGGAAGTGATTTGGCTACCCTTACTACTTGTTAGTTTTTCCATTCTTTTTCAATTGGGCATCAAATCATTATAAGCCAATCTTTATTGTCTAGGCCACTTATTTCATCTTTTGCATATTATGAAGATTATGAGGCATTGATTAGCCATTATGTTTTACTCCCCTTTATTGGCATAATATAAGAAGTTAATATAAGCCAATTTTGATTTATTTATGCCCATTATTTGATCATTTGCATAATGTGAAGATATTAAAGCATATATCTTGATTTTGGCAAGACAATAACTTGTAAAAAACTTCATTCTTATCAACCACAGGTGATTTGACATACTTTAGCTCTTGCTTTCTTAGCTCACTTTGAACATATATTTCTTCTTCTATCTTTCTTACTTTCTTAAGATAATCTTTAAAATTAAGATCATGCGAGATAACATGAATTCCAGTGTTTGCCCCACACTGAAAAGGGGTGGTTCACCGATCAAAGTGAAACTTGATCATGTGACCTAAGGATGAAATCGAGTGTCAGCCCCACATCGAAAGGGGTGGTTCACCGGCTAAACTGAAAACAAGTCCAGTGTCTTCCTTACACCGAAAAGAGGTGGTTCACGGCTAAAGTGAACCAAATACATTCTAGAGCATTTAACTGACATAGATTAGGTGAGATAAACAATAAATCAGTGTATACCCCAAAACAAAAAGGGGTGGTTTTACTGGCCAAAGTGAAACCACATCTACAATGGCAACTTCCTATGTTGGCAACATAGTTCGACGACTAGTAGATTTTGGGAGACTCCTATCCACCTTGAGGGAGCCTAATCTCATGAGGCTTCTATGTGCTGGCACAAGCTCATGTCTAGTCTATCAGTGCTTTGCTCAGGTTCTTTTTCTGTACAACTTTTAGAGTTGACTAAAACTTTATGGAAGCTTTCTTCTAGTAACGAGGTGTAATTAACTCTTTGGATAACCAATCATCCCTTTATTTACTTGATGAAATGTGAATTTAACCTTACATTATCATCTTGGTGTTAATGAGACTTGTCTCACGATTATTAACACCCTCTTATGTAAGTATGTTTAACATAATTGTCTAGGTATGAGTGAGAAATGTTTGTCTTCCTTTTACATCTCATTCTGGCTACTTCCATAACTCCTAAGCTTTTAATTATGTTATTACTCACCTTATCTTGTTCAATGTCATTTGGTAGCTTTATACCATTCTTTATGAACGTTCTAGACTTTGTTCAATGTACTTACTTATATTCATAGTTCATTTGATAAGGGTATGTTGGGACATGTCCCAAGGATTGGCATACCCTTGGTTATGAATTCAAAGTTACATTGGTCATGCTTAATTTGGTTTAACTTAGTCATTAGCCAATTCTATAGCACATTTTACAAATAACATAGTAAGCAAATTCTATTAAACTATTTGGAGAATATGTTACTAGCCAAGGCATAAGCCAAAATTTCACATATTGTAGTAATCTAAACTTTCATTTTAAACAAGCCAACCTTTTAACATTTAATTAGATTATAAGAGAAATTCAATGAACAACGAATAATAGTAAACTCAACTTCATAAACGGCTAGTAACAAATTAATATTTCTCGAACACAATAAGGCATTACACATCCTTTATCTCATGTCAATAATACTCTAATTATATGGATCAAATATATAGGTCTCATTAAACATTGATAACTCAATAAATCTACACATAATGATCAATTAGAACCACATACCAACAACATGTTGGAGATTACATAATACATACTCTTAGAATCAAAAAGAAGTATTACTAGTGAGATGGACTTTTAACAATATCATCGGGAACAACCCTAGTTTTGATATTCATGAATTCGAAGCGTTTGAAAAGCCTCTTGTGAAAATGAATCCAAAATATAAAACTCATACCTTATATGGAATTAAATCTATGAATACTACCTTGCACGAAAACCTTGAAATCGCCTAAAAGAAATTTTGTTTTTCTTACGGTTTTGCTTACGATTTCCAGTTGTATGTTTTCTAGTGTTTGAACGTGACTTTAAGTCTTAGAAACTTATATTGACTAATTAAACTTAGTATAATTAAGTTAATAAAATAAATAAATGATTTAGTTACTAAAACGCCCCTTTTTAAGTTTACTATACATCGGGGAACATTTGACTTAGCCAAATCTGAGAATTGGCAAAGGGTCTCAGCCTAGCTTGTGAATTTTCATTAATTAATTAAGTTGATAATTTAATTATTTAAGGGACATAGGGTAATTACAAAAGTACCCCAATGTAATTGGGACCATAACTAACCCTTTTGGACAATCCTAGGTTAGGAACTAGGACGTTTCTTAGTTAGTTACTTGTCTAGTGTAAAGATTTCGGTTTTATCATTTAAATTAATTAATGAAGTTGTTAATTTAATTAATTGTGACCTAGAGTAATTTCTAAAGTACCCTTAAGTCACTACGACCATTACTAACCCTTTTGGACCATCCTAGGTTACATGTTTCTTGAATTAGTTACTACGTTAATTTCATCCAATTAGGTCTTACATTGTCGGTTGCACTAGTCAGTTAATTTCAGTTAGTATTAGGTTAATTAAATTATTTATGTAAGTTAGCTTGACCCCCACATGTGCGCCTGCCCCTAACCGCCCTAACCACCCTAACCTAATTCTTGCACATAGGTTGCACATGTTCTTGCACATGTGTTGCTGCTGATTTCTTGTTGTCCCAAGGATCCTCACTATATACATGGGAAATCCTTACTTTACATAATCATTTTAAATGATCATGTGCTATGGTACCTAGGTTTGACACTCTGATGCCTCATACCTATTGTGTGAAGGTTGGCATATTAATTATAGTTTAGGGTCTTCATTGCAAGTACAATTCCTAAAAAAGATTGGATTGGGGAATGTGCAGCAAATTTTATTTTAAAACATATAATTAAGCTAACATCCATAAGCCAATATTCAATGATATGCGCAATATTTCTCAATATTGGGCATTGGGATGCCTATGTACCATAATACCTATTCAGAATGTTACAATGTATATGATTAAATTTCACATTTTTTTATTCTAAATGGTGATTAGTTTCAATTATGAATATATGTTGGTGTACATTGTTAAAGTTAGATGATATGTAATGTTAAATTCTATGCTATGTGAAGTAGGATATTAGTTAACATTGTTGTTGGGTTATTTGATTGAGTAAGGTTAAGAGTCTTTGCTTGTTCATTGCAATTGTTGATTTTATAGGGGTTCATGTGTAAGTGTCTAGCTTTTGTTATGTTGAAATGTATTCTTATTCATGCTTGTTGCTATTATGACTTGATGATAGACTTACTTGACTATATATTCAAATATATGATATGCATGCTGACTTGACTAGACTTGATGTTGTTGTTCTTGTGATGTACAAGCCTATGACTTAATGAACATTTCCTATTCGTTGGTATAGACTTGTTGAATGTTCTTAAAGGTTTTTAATGGGAAGTGTATACTTATTGAAATTTCCCTTCTCTTAGCATGATTTCAAAGTATGTGCGCATATGGTCTCATTCTTAGTAAAGGTGGTGTACTAACCCCATTTCTTTCTTTTCCCTAACATTTTAGATTCTGGTCTTCGAATTGTTTTTTTATAAGACTTTGAAGAAGAATTGAAATTCTTAATCATCCAAGTGGGTTAGGTCCTCACTTTCCTAGGGTAATGCCAAAATCAATCTATGAAGTTGTTTTAGTATTATGATTCTTATATTTCGTTCCTTTCATTTGAGTACTAAACATTATATGACCTATATGTGGTCTTATTGTATTGATGTATTGGCTAGGTCAAATTTGATATTTTATTATTAGATGGTTATGAAAGGAAACGACTATGTTTGGACTATGTTATATTCTATATATCTATGCAGAGTAAAGTTAAATTACTAAGTAATCTTCCTATCCGAAGGGTCTATGTATACTCGATACATATATACTATGTGTATGTAGAGGTCTATGTAAAACTCCAAGTAGATGTAATGAAAAGTTTTAAATTTTCATAAATTTGACGTATGGATGTAATTATGTAAGCGAAGAGGCTAGTCTTAGTTCTCAAAGAGGTGGACGTCGCCGGTTACGTCTAGGATGTATTCGTGTATGTGACACTATGTACATGCTGACTTGAATAATGAATATACTTGATGATATTAGTCTTGTATTGAACATTCTATTGTCTGAATGAACATATGATTATTGTCTTATATCTGTTCTTGATTGTTCATAACGCTTTTCAAAGTAACTTTGCATGGTTTTGAACAAATGTCCCTTTTAGCATGATTTATAAGTTTTTTGTGCATATGTTTCAATACATAGTACAAGTGGTTTACTAACCCCTCTTTCTCTTTTTTTTTTCGTAAACATTTTATGTTCCGGTTGTTTAAGGGTTCGTAACCAATTAGCTAGGAAAACTTGCATCATTTTTCCAAATATGGGTATTTCCTCATGATTCGAGGATGGTACCTTTTCTCAACCTATGTGACTTTCTATAGTCTACAGACATTTGTTTCACTCTTATTGTTCAAGACATTGTTGTAGGCCCCAAGTGGAAATTATCATTTATGTAAGGGCTATGCCCGAATTGTTCTTTTCAGACTTAGATGGATTTATATGATTCATATCTATTAGACTCTATCTTGTATATTATATATGTGACATAGAAGTAGAATCCTATGTAGTGCTTCCTATGTGACGAGTCTATGTAAACACCCTATATATGTATTATTTTTAAGTGAGAGGTCTATGTAAGCCTCATGAAGTAGATCTAGATAAAAACTTTTAATTTTGTACACTTTTTAGCCTATGAAATGTAATGGAGAATGCTAAAAGGCTAATCTTAGTCCTCTATGAGGACTACAACGCCGTCCGTCTACGAGGTGCTCCCCAGATATGACAACATTAGTCATTACTAAAACTTTATGTAAACATCTTATCATAATATATCATAGGTGTTAATTGGTGAGAATGATTCTTTCACTTTAGATACACTACGAAGTCAGTAAACCTGTCACTTTATTGTAATACTATAATCATGTAAACTACCTTTAAATCATATAACAATCTTGACGTAGCATATGTAATACTCCGAATGTCTAAATCCTAATCTATAGACTCACATATTTTTACATGGGTTTCAACATTGTTTTAAGGTAAATAATAATGTATAAAAGTTATTTTGGAAGTTTTGGAGTTAAAATGTCAACGAACGTCCATGACATCCAAAGACTAGTCCAAGAGGTGTAGTGTGTGCTAGCTATTTGACTAGGTTTTATGAATTTTTAAATTGATGGAATTTGGTGGTATGGTGTATAACACATATTAGAGTAGGTTTATACTAAAAAAAATCCGGGTATAAATACCAAAGAACCACCCTAATAGTCCTCGAGGATGACCCTTACTTTTGGCTAAAATTTTTCCTAGAGATAGTAGCCATCGACGGTTGCCAAGCTACGAGGAATAGGCCAATCGATGAGGCATTGATGGCCTAGATGTATGGTCACTTATACATTTTTGAAAAGGGTCCATTTTTGGTCACTCTCTGACCAAAACGAGGATAGCAAAGGATTTTGAGGGTCTTGGCCGTCGATTGACCTACGGACCGTAGGTCAGGGTCTCGTAGGTCAGGGCCACAATTTTTCTTCCATGTTTTAATTAGTTAGTTATTTAGAGGTTTAATTAGTGGTTAGGGAGTGGTTAATTAGGTTAGTTAATTAACTATGTAACCCAACCTAAGTTTAAAACCTCACTTAACAGCTCTAAATCCCAAAACATATTTTTCTCTTACTTATCTCTTTTGTCTCTCCCAAATAGAAGAACTCCATTGAAGGGTTAGGTCAAGGTCTTAGGTGTCACATTCGGTAAGTACCCCCTAGACGTAACAGATGACGTCGTTCTCTGCGAGTACTATGACTAGCCTCTCAAAATTCATCATTACATTCATAAATTAACAATGTGGAAAATTTAAATTTTTCATCTACACTACTTCGTGAGGTTTACTTATACCTCTTTCTTACACACAATATATTCATATTGAGTATACATAGACACTTCATATAACAATATTACACAGTCTTCTACTTTTAATAACATAGTCTTAAAAGGGATGTCTCATATGAACCATCGAACCGAAGTAAAATCAATATGGGCATAAGCCCTTACACAATGTAGAAATTTAACTTAGGGATTACAATAATATCTTAAATAAACATGAATGAAATATTTGTCTTTAGACTATAACAAAGAACAATAGTTAGAGAAATTACAAGGCATCATCTTTTTATTTGAGGACATACCCACACTTAGAGAATGATTTCAAGCCTTCCTTTATGGTGGTCTCGAACCTTCAACTACCGAAACCTAAATTGTTTGGAAAAATGGAGAAATTGGTTGGCACATCACTTGTACCAAGTGTGGAATCATATGCACATACAACATATAAATAATGCTAAAAAGGGACATTTTCTTAAAGAATCCGAATTTACTTTGAAAACACCTTATGCACATTCAATAACTAATATCAATCAATAAGAACATATTCCTTGTATAAAGACCATGTAAATAACAAGATTAACAATACCCAATGTAACAACCCTAAAAATGAATGTCAAGAATGCCTATGATTAGACCAGGGTTCACACGGATTGATGCCCGTAGAACCAGAACCCGGAACCATTGCTACATCCAAGCCAACTAAATTGGGGATTTATTTGATCTTGGAAAGGTTGGGTCCAACCATGGAGGGCTCTCGATACAAAGATTACTTTTAACGAGTCTTTACCAGACTAAAAAACAGGAAATCTTAGATTTGGAGGGTCTAGAGGTAAAATGGTATTTTTATAGGCTAAGTTTATTATTGTAATTACCCTAAATATATAAGTACTTATTTAATTAATAAGGTGGAGGGGTAATTTGGGGAGAGAGAGCCAAAATTGAGCTCTTCAAGTGAAGTCTTGCTTCACCCGGGTTCGAACCTAGGTAGAAGCAATAAATTAATCTTATTTTTATTTAAGCTATTGAATTAATTTAATTATTAATATTGTTATTCACTAGATTATTTATAATAAAATAAAAATCATATTTTTAATAATTAAGTAAACCTTATTTAATTAAGTCCTAAACTATATTCCTTAGCCTATTATAACTCCTACTCTCTCACTCCTATTTCTCAACTCTCACGCTCAATCTCCCTTATTATTTAACACAAAATTTCTTTGCCAAAATAATATACAAAATCAGAAAAATAAACCAACTTCTTCACACTTGAAGAACTCACACGAAATCACAAGAAAAAAAAACGTTAATCCCACAGTAGGAAGGGAGTTTGTCATTCGAGTGGAGTTGACATTGAGGAGGCTTAGACGTGTTCTTGGGAGGAGTTTTTTGGCATCAAGTCAAGGTTTTAACCTCAAAAAGGTATGGGTTTTCTTCTCTCTTGGTCCCTTTCCCAAGAGACCCCATAATGTTCATATTATTCATTCGAAAACTAGGATTGTTTCCCCTTTTGCATGCCCCTGTCACTAGCTCCCAATGAATCGTAGGTTGGGTATGATTACTGGTAGATTTAGGTGTATGTTATGTTTTCGTGATGCATATGATTATGTTTGAGTACTTGAAATCGTATGAAAGACAACCATGCATTCAATATTATGTGCAAGTGTGTCTGTGTGTGTGCAAGTATGTTACAGTAAATGAGGTTCTTGTGTAAAAGCTTCAAATGTGATAATGTTTTGGTTCTTATTTTAAGTGTATAAATCTATATAAATCCTGATGTTCATTAAAAAGGAAGTGCGGCTGATTTGAGTGTCAATATTTTGGCTAAAAGAATCTACGAAAATGCACCACAAAAAGTGTTAAATGATCTATGAACTTCGCTAAGATTTCAAGTGAATATGTTGGTGAAAAGTAAGCTTAAAAAATGACTTAATTCCAGCAAATCTACAAGTTTTATTTAGGCTAATCAATTATGAATAATTCTGGAAATTTATTTGAATTTAAAGGGATGACGCCACAAGGATTCGAACCTGTGACCTCACCCGTACACTTCCTCAAAATTTCAAAAAAATGGAAATGGGGTCAAGGGGAATCGATATGGGGTGTGCTGGCTAAAAATGTAGAGTACAAAAAATTAACAAAATGAAATGGGAGGCGTGGGAATCGAACCCACGACCTTTATGCAGCGAGAGAAAGGAGAAAGGAAAAATGAAAAGAAAAGAAATGGGAGGCGTGGTATTCAAACCCACAACCTCTAGGCAGTAAAGGGGAACTAAAATAAAAATAAAGTGAGGCTGTGTGGGTTTGATCCCACAACCTCAGTGTCACGCGAGATATTCAAAAGGAGAAATAAATAAAGAAATATAAGGGGTTGTGGGGGTTCGAACCCACAACCCCTCGGCCAAAAGGAGAGAGTTTAATGAAAAAGAATTTAAAAGAAAATGAGGTTGTGGGAGTTAGATCCCACTTCCTCTCAAACCCATTGAGCAAAAATGAAGATAAAAATTAAGGGAAAACTAAAATGAAGGTGTTTGGGATCGATCTAGGGTCCCAATGTCATGATGACTATAAATAAAATCAATGAAAAAAGTAAGATTTGTCCAAGGGATTCGAACTTGGGTTCCCTTGCCCAAATTTTTGTATTGATACATAAATAATACGTGAATTAGATGTTCAAGAATAATTCCACCTACTTAGATTGAGATCGAGATCTTGGAATACATACAAGATACATAAGTCTTGTACTACATAATCTTCGGAAGAGATGAGCCACTTAAATAACTATGAACGAAGCCTCATGGCTTGTATGTATAGACCCATAAGTCTAGCATACAATTAAAAATAAGTGAACTTAAGATGTATGTAATGAAATGATGAAACCCTAGAAGGGCTAAGTGCGAGTGTAAGATACAGTAAATGGCCAAGTGAATTGGCATATGACTGAATGACCAATGAAATGATGAAATGAACAATGAAGTGATGAAACCCTAGAAGGGTTAAGTAAGAGTGAAACACACTAAATGGCCAAGTGCATTTGAATATGATGAAATGAACATTCACGTAAAAGGGGTGAGTAATTATGAAGAGCAAATGTGCTAATGTTAATGAATGTGGTGACAACATGATATGAAGTTAATGTAAAAGGTGAGAGCAATCTCAAATGATCCTAAGTAAATGTTACTAAAACGTACTAACCTTTGAGAGTGTAAAGTGAATCAAGAGACCAGTCTCTATGAACACTATAATGAAAGTATTGAGATTAACACACTTATTACTAATGATGAGATGAGAAATCATATATTGAGATATGAAGTCCTTATACTACAAGCCAACTTTTATGACATATGATTTGAGTGTAATGGATCTTATATTGAACACTAATAGACTAACTATGTGCGGTGATGCTTTCTTTCATTAAGGGAGGAGGTCAGGTAAATCTCATGACATGAGACTGTCCGGCATGGTGGGTATGGGTATCCTTATATCTCTTAGTCTTCAAACTTATACTGCCAATATTCGGATCTGGCAGGGTTAAATTCCCATGTATGATAGGATGTTTTGGGTCACTTTGGCAAGTGATTCCACCTCTTTTTGGTGTGGGGGAGACACTGGATTTGATGATGCTCACATGATCTATGTCGGTTAAAGTTAAAGTTCCCAATGAATGAATGAGGCCTACCTCAAATGATGCACATAATGAAATAAATGATACCAAAGGTGTTAGGATAGGATAATCAAAAGGTAAGCTAGACTCAAGTAATGACACTAGGTCATTCTTGATCAATGTACAACGAACCTGATGAAAGTCTTAAATTATATCCTAGGTAAAGCTGGTGTTCACACTGGCCTATGAACGAAACGTAATGAAGTACGTATGAATGAATGAAGCAAACTTAGTGTTTGCTAATGAAGATTCCATAGTTTTGGTCCCATATGTTGAGCCCTCATTTTGGAAAGTCATAATGTCATGTCCATGATTCCGAGGTATCATGGCATATGAATGAGTGTTACAAAAGTATGCTATATGATATGTGCTATGGTAAGATGTTATGTGTTGTGTGTAATATGATAAGTATTATGATGCATGTTGCTCTCATGGCATGACTTTCCTAATCAGAATTCAGAAAGCTCACTGATTTTGCTAATCCAAATTTGGAATGTTCACTAACCTTCCTAATCTCAAATTGGCAAGTCCAGTGACTTGGCTTTCCAAAATCATGTTGTTAGGAAAGAGCTATCCTTTCTCATGCGTGTCCTTGGTGTATTCTTGCATATACCCATACTTTGTACAAGTGTGTACTAATTCCATACAACTCTACATTTTTAGGTGCAGGTGCAGGTGGACGCTAGAGCTTACAGGTTGACGGTGCAGCTATCAAGACGTGGAGCTTTCATCGGGACTTTGTAGGACCTCATGCTTTCGAGGTTGTCTACTGTTATTATCTAGCTTAGATGTAGGCTTTAGCTAGTGGATCACGTTTCACTAGTGTTTCATTTCAAATTTCATTTCAGACTTTGTATTGGTGCCGTTTTGGCAAAAATACGTTTAATGAAATTATGAATCATTTCTTTCATTTGATTATCCCTATATTATATGGTTGATTTGTAAACGCTTATGATGTTAAGTTTAAAATGTTTAGCATGTAATAAGGAAGCAAAATGTTCAAATTTCTGCTAAAATTAACCTAGATGAAGTAAGAATGACGTACGTAGGCTTGTTTGTGACCTTTGAGAGGTCAACGATGCCGGTCTCGTCTAGGGTATTATAAACTTCGGTCGTGACAAAGCTCGTATTCGAGCACTAGGTAAAATTTCTATATAAATAAGTTCACATCAACTACATTGAGTAGTTTCTATGTCATGATAGTGAAGTGCACCACTATCCTGGATTAGAAACTGCATAATGCGTAGGAAAATATCCCTTTTTATAATCTTATCGTGCCTTTCCTAATGTTTGACTTTCCTGATGTTATGAGTGTGTCTAACATCAATCCCTGTTGTTTTGAGAGAATGAACACTAGGAGAACTATTGGTCAGAGGTTAGGAGTAGTAGCTGTTGGGAACAATCAGGTTCCACCCCATGCTCCAGCTGAACGAGTGTCTATGCCGGTCAACCCAGCTGGGTTGACAGATGCGAAGGTGCGGGCATCTCTGGCCCAGATGGCACATGCCATCACTATGCAGGCCAAGGCAATGACTGCCTAATTAAACCCGAAGAATGTTGAGAGGGAGCACCCACTAGTGCGTAGCATGGCTGACAGGCTGAGAGACATCAAAAGGATGAACCCTCCTATTTTCACATGGTCTAAGACTTCAGAGGAACCCCAAGAGTTAGTGGATGAGGTTCATAATATTTATGTGGCTATGGGGGCCATCGATACTGTGAAAGTAGAGTTGCCTTCCTATCAGTTCAAGGATGTTGCACAGGCTTAGTGCAAGATGTGGCAGGATAGCTGAGCTTTGAATGAAGTTCCGGTCACTTTGGGTCTCTTTAAGACAGCCTTTCTGGGGAGATTATTTCCCTTGGAGATGAGTGAGGCGAAGTTTGAGGAGTTTATCAACCTTAAGTAGGGATCAATGACTATCAGGGAGTACTCCCTGAATTTTGTCAAACTATTAAGGTATACAATTTTCATTAGTATATAACAAAAAGGGGGAGATGACTACTGAAGTTTGCTAAATTATCTAGATATATTACATCCTATGTATCTAACAGCAGGGATGAGATGAGCAGGTTCCTCACAGGAATCAATAGAGATATGGAGGAGGAGTATAGGTCTACGATGCTCCATAATAACATGGACCTCTCCAGGTTGATTATCCATGTCCAGCAGGTAGAGGACAACCGCAAATAGAAGGGCGTTCGTGATACTAGGAGGCCTAAGACTCAAGATCAGGCAGGTCACAGCCATAGTGTCCATTGAAACAATTATGGCGTCCGTGAGCAGCCCAGGTTCAAGAAGGGGCAGCAGAGTTTTTGGAAATCTAATTCCTAGAGGAGTACAACACTTATAGAAGACAGACTTGAGCCCAAGAATTGCAATGGAGGTGAAATGCAGTGTCCCAAAAAGAAATGTGCTAAGTGTGGCTATGCTCACAGTGGAGAGTACATATAGGGCACTACTACCTGTTTTGGTTGCGGTAAGAGTGGGCATATTGTTTGAGACTGCTAATAGAATAGCGGTTAGGCTGGAGGTAATGCTCAGCCTAGGACTAATCACAGGGTGCAACAATAACCGAGCCTTCTAAGAGGAAGGGATGAGAAAGAGAAGGCCGCTGATGTAGTCACAGGTATGCTGCAAGTATTCTCAACTTGTGTTTATGATTTACTTGGTCCAGGGTCTACACTTTCCTTTGTAACTCCTTTGATTGCTCCTACTTTTGAAATATTGCAGAAGTTCTGCATGATCCTATAGTGGTTAGTACACTATTAGGAGAAAATGTTATAAATGATAGAGTATACATGGATTGCCCAATAGTTGTAAGTTGTAAGACTATGTGTGACGACTTGGTTAAGTTACCCATGCATGATTTTTATGTTATCCTTGGCATGGACTGGCTTCATAGTTGTTATGCTTGTTTGGATTATTGTAGATGTGAGATTTTGTTTCCCTAATGAAGAGGAACAAGTCTGGGAGGTGTACAACTCGAGTCATCCTAATCCCTTGATTTCAAACCTTAAGGCCAAAGAAATGATATCCGAAGGGTTATGATGTCATATTGTGAGTGTTAATGATTTAGATTATGACATTCCTTCTATAGACTCAGTGCCTGTTGTGAATGAGTTCCTAGATGTATTTCCTGATGATTTGCTTGGTGTACCTCCTCCATGAGAGATTAACTTTTTGTATAGACTTAGAACCAGATACTAAACCAATTTCTATTCCTCCCTGAAGAATGTCTCCAACTTAACTCAAAGAGTTGAAGCTGTAGTTAAAAGATCTCACTGATAAGGGTTTCATTCGGCCGAGCATATCTCGTTGGGGCACTCCTGTGTTGTTTGTGAAAAAGAAAGATGGGACCCTTAGAATGTTTATCGATTTATCGGCATCTCAACAAAGTCAGTATAAAGAATAAGTATCCACTTACCAGATACATGAATTATTCGATCATCTCCAAGGATCTATTTTCTTCTCTAAGATTGATCTTCGTTCAGGGTATCATCAGCTTAGGGTTAGGGATGGAGATATCCCAAAGACAACCTTTCGTACCCGTTATGATCATTATGAGTTCTTGGTTATGTCATTTGGTCTCACGAATGCACCTAATATATTTATATATCTCATGAACAGGGTCTTCCGCGAATACCTTGACTTGTTCGTCATAGGATTCATTGATGAAATTCTCATCTAGTCTAGGACCAGGGAAGAGCATGAACATCATTCGAGACTAACCTTGTAGGTACTTAGAAAACATCAGTTGTACACCAAATTCAGTAAGTGTGAATTTTTGCTTAGATCAGTGACCAACCTGGGTCATATTATGTGCAATCAAGGTGTAAAAGTGGACCCCAGGAAGATTGAGGATGTTAAGAACTTGCAAAAATTTCTTACTCCAAAGATATCCATAGCGTCTTAGGATTGGCTAGTTACTATAGCAGGTTCGTGGAGGGCTTTTCTTCAATTGCTTTCCCACTGACAACTCTGACTAAGAAAAATGCTAAGTTTGAATGGACGGAGGCTTGTGAGAAGAGTTTCCAGGAGCTCAAGGATAGACTCACTTCAGCCCCTATGCTTACTTTCCCTAAGTGTGGTGAGAATTACACTGTTTATTGTGATGCATCTAGGGTGGGTTTGGGTTGTTTTATTATTTAGGGTTGTAAGGTGATAGCCTATGCATCCGACAGCTCAACGTTTGTGCTTACATTGCCTAAGTGTTGTGAGAATTAAACAGTTTATTGTGATGCATATAGGGTGGGTTTGGGTTGTTTTATTATGTAAGGTGGTAAGGTGATAGCCTATGCATCCAGATAGCTCAACGTTTATGAGAAGAATTATCCCACTCATGACCTGGTGTTAGCAGTTGTGGTGTTTGCACTGAAGCTGTGGAGGCACTACTTGTATGGAGTGCATGTGGATGTGTTCACAGACCACAAAAGTCTATTGTACGTGGTCACATAGAGGGAGTTTCATTCTATGTCAGCGGAGATGGTTGGAGCTGTTGAAGGATTATGACATGAATGTTCACTACTATCCAGGTAAGGCTAACATTGTAGCTGATGATTCGAGAAGGGTAAGCATGGGAAGTACAACCCACATTGAGGATGAAAAGAAGGAGTTAGAGAAAAATGTACACAGACTAGCCATACTAGGTGTGCAATTTGTTGATTCTACAAGTTGGTGTGTTTCGGTTTATCCTAGTTATGAATCATCTATGGTAGTTGAAGTGAAGAAGGGTCAGCATCTCGATCCTGTGTTGATGGAGCTGAAGGACTCAGTGTTGATTAAGATGAATGTGTCTTTTGCTTTGGGAGGTGATGGAATACTTAGGTATCAAGATAGGCTTTGTGTAGCAAATGTGGATGATTGGCGGGCCAATATTGTTGCAGAAGCCCATGGTTCCAGATGTTCCATTAATCAAGGTTACACCAAGATGTATCATGATCTTAAGCAGATTTATTGGTGGGATGACATGAAGAAGGACATTGGAGATTCTGTGGCCAAGTGTCCTAATTGTAAGTAGGTTAAGGAAGAACATCTTAAGCCTTGCGGTCATACTCAGATTATTGAAGTTTCGACTTGGACGTGGGAAGCCATTAATATGGACTTCGTGGTTGGTCTGCCGATCAGTAGGAGACAACATTACTCCATGTGGGTTACTTTGGACAGATTGACTAAGTATGCCCACCTTATCCTTGTGAAGTCTACTTACAGAGCCGAGGACTCTGCGAGACTCTACATAGAGGAGATTGTGAGATGGATTGGGATTTTCCTATCTATCATTTTAGATAGTGGAGCTCAGTTTACTTCACATTTCTGGAGATTTTTAAAGAAAAGCTGGGGCACGCAGGTAAAGCTTAGTACTGCCTTTCATCCTTAAACTGATGGGCAGGTAGAGCGCATCATTCATAAATTGGAGGACATGTTGAGAGAGTGTATGTTTGACTTCAGGGGTAGCTGGGATGATCATTTGTCTTTGATAGAGTTCTCGTAAAATAATAGTTATCACTCCAATATCGGGATGACACCGTTTGAGGCATTGTATGGTAAGAGATGTATATCTCCAATTGGGTAGTTCGAGGCTGGAGAGTCATCCATCTTGGGACCAGAGATCATTCATGAGGCCTTATAGAAGGTCAGAGTAATTACGGACAGGTTGTCTATTGCTTACAGTCGACATAAGTCATATGCAGATAATAGAAAATGACACTTAGAGTTTGATGTTGGTGACCAGGTTTATCTGAAGATATTACCTATGAAGGGGGTGATGAGATTTTGTCAGAAGGGGAAGTTGAGTCCGAGGCATGTTGGGATTTACTAGATCCTACAACGTGTTGGTGAGGTGGCCTATGAGTTCAAATTGTCTACGGAACTAGCTTCTGTCCATCCAGTATTTCATGTATCCATGTTAAAGAAGTGCCTAGGTGACCTAGCATTGATACTACCTTTGGAAAGTATGGGAGTCGATGGAAACTTGTGCTATGAAGAGATACTTGTTGAGATCTTAGACAGACAGGTCAAGGGGCTGATGAACAAGGAGATTGCCACAATGAAGGTATTGTGGAGAAATAATCATGTTGAGGGTGCTACATGGGAGGCTTAGGCCTATATGAGATCCTGTTACCCTCATCTTTTAAGCTCTTGAGGTTAGACTTCCTACTCTTAAGTCTAATTTTCCTTATCTCCACATATTTTCTTGGTATTTCTTGGCTATGCATAGTAATAACCTTATGATATGACTAGCATTACACCAAATAATGGTAGTGTCATTTGGGGACGCATATTCCTGGGGATGGGGGGATAATGTAACAATCCTAAAAATGAATAAGATAAGAAATGCTTAAGGTGTCAAGAACTCCTATGATTAGACAAGGGTTCACACGGATTGATGCGCATAGAACCAGACCTCGGAACCCTTGCTACTTCCAAGATGACTAACTCGGGGAGTTAGTTAAGTTTGTAAAGGTTGGGTCCAACCATGTAGGGTTCTCAAATACGAAGATTTACTCGAAGGAGTCTTGACCTGACTTAAAAAGAGGAAATCTTAGGTTTGGAGGGTCTAGGGGTAAAAAAAATTTTTTCTAGGCTAAAGTTGTACATCATAATTACCCGAAATATATAATTAATTATTTAATTAATAAGGTCGAGGGGCAATTTGTGGAGAGAGAGACGAAATTGAGCTCTTGAAGTGAAATCTTGCTTCACCAGGGTTCGAACCTAGGTGGAAGTAATGAATTAATGTGATTTTTATTTAAGCTATTGAATTTATATAATTAATTAATAATTATTATTAATAAGCTTATTTAAGTTAAAATAAACATCAGATTATTAATAATTAAGTAAACCTTATTTGAGTAAGTCCTAAACTAGACTCTTAAACCTAATATAACTCCTACTCTCTCACGCCTATCTCTCAACTCTCACGCTCAATACCCCTTATTATTTCACATGAAATTTCTCTGACAAAGTAATATACAAAAGCAGAAAAATATATCAAGTTCTTCACACTTGAAGAACTCAAACGAAATCACAAGAAAACAAACGTTAATCGCACACTAGGCTACGGGAGGTTGTCATTCGAGCGGATTTTACATTGGGGAGACTTAGAGGTTTTCATGAGAGGAGTTTTCGGTCAATAAGTCAAGATTTTAACATAAAAAAGGTATGGGTTTTTTCCTCTCTTGGTATCTTTCCCAAGAGGCCCCTTAAGGTTCATATTATTCATTCCAAAACTAGGATTGTTTCCCCTTTTGCATGCCCCTTTCACTAGCTCCCAATGAATCGTAGGTTGGGTTTGATTGCTGGTAGATTTAGGTGGATGTTATGTTTTCGTGATGCATATGATTATGTTTGTGTACTTGAAATCATATGAAAGACAACCATGCATTCGATATTACGTGCAAGTGTGTGTGTGCGCGCAAGTATGTTACAGTAAATGAGGTTCTTGTGTAAAGGCTTCAAATGTGATAATGTTTTGGTTGTCTTTGTAAGTGTATAAATCTATATAAATTGTGATATTCATTAAAATGGAAGTGCGGCTGATTTGAGTGTCAATATTTTGGCTTAAAGAATCTATGAAAATGTACCACAAAAAGTGTAAAGTGATCTATGAACTTCGCTAAGATTTCAAGGGAATTTGTTGGTGAAAAATAAGCTAAAAAAATGTCTAAATTCCAGCAAACTTACAAGTTTGATTTAGGCTAATCAATGATGAATAATTCTTGAAATTTATTTGAATTTAAAGGGATGAGGCCACAAGGATTCGAACCTATGACCTCACCCATACAGTGCCTCAAAATTGCAAAAAAAAAAGGAGATGGGGTCAAGGGGAATCAATATGGGGTATGCTGGCTGAAAATGTAGAACACAAAAAATTAATAAAATGAAACGGGAGGCGTGGGAATCCAACCCATGACCTCCATGCAGCAAGAGAAAGGAGAAAGGAAAAATGAAAAGAAAAGGAATGTGAGGCGTGGTATTCGAACCCACGACCACTAGGCAGTAAAGGGGAATTACAATAAAAATAAAGTGAGGTTGTGGGGGTTTGATCCCACAACCTCATTGTCAATGCGAGATAGTCAAGGAGAAACAAATAAAGAAATAAAAGATGTTGCGGGGGTTAGAAACCACAACCCCTCGACCAAAAGGAAAGAGTTTAAAGATAAAGAAATTCATGAAATTTTAATGAATTTGAAAGAGATTGTAATTAAAAGAAAATGAGGTTGTGGGGGTTCGATCCCACTTCCTCTCAATCCCATTGAGCAATAAATGAAGAGAAAAACTAAGGGGAAAATAAAATGAAGGTGTTTTGGATCGATCTAGGATCCCAATGTCATGATGACTATAAATAAAATCAATGAAAAAAGTAAGACTTATCCAAGGGATTTGAACTTGGGTTCCCTTGCCCAAGTTTCCTCATTGATACATATATCATACGTGAATTAAATGTTCAAGAATACTGCCACATACATAGATAGAAATCGAGATCTTGGAATTCATACAAGATACATATGTCTTGTACTACCTAGTCTTAGGAAGAGATGATTCACTTGGAAAACTATGAGTGAAGCCTCACGGCTTGTATGTATCCCATAAGTCTAGCATACAATTCAAAATAAGTGAACATAAGATGTATGTAACGAAATGATGAAACCCTAGAAGGGTTAAGTGCGAGTGTAAGATACACTTAATTGCCAAGTGCATTGGCATGAGGAAATGATCAATGAAATGACGAAATGAACAATGAAGTAATGAAACCCTAGAAGGGTTAAGTAAGAGTGTGAACACACTAAAGCGCTAAGTGCATTGGAATATGATGAAATGAACATTCACGTAAAAGGGGTGAGTATTTATAAAAACCAAATGTGCTAATGTTAATGAATATGGTCAAAACATGATATGAGGTTAATTTAAAAGATGAGAGAAATCTCAAATGAGCCTCAGTAAATGTTACTAAAATGTACTCACCTATGAGACTGTAAAGTTAATGAAGGAACCAGTCTTTATGAACACTTTAATGAAAGTATTGAGATTAAGACACTTAATACTAATGCTGAGATGAGAAAACATCTATTGAGCTATGAAGTCCTCATACTACAAGCCAACTTCCATGACGTATGAGTTGAATGTAATGGAAGTTTATACTGAGCACCGATACACTATCTATGAGCGGTGATGCCTTATTTCGGGAAGGGCCGAGGTTTACGTAAATCCCATGTACTCTTGGATGTTTTGGGTCACTTTGTCTGGTGATTCCACCTCTTTTTGGTGTGGGGGAGACACTACGTTTCATGAAAATCACATGATCTTTGTCGGTTCAAGTTAAAGTTCCTAATGAATGAATGAGGCCAACCTCAAATGATGGACATAATGAAATGAACGACACCAAAGGTTTTAGGATAGGATAATCAAGAGGTGAGCTAGACTCAATTAATGACACTAGGTCATTCTTGATCATTGCACATCAAACCCAATGAAAGTCTTAAATTATATCCCAGGTAAAGCTGGTGTTCACACTAGATGTATGAATGAATGAAGCAGACTCTGTGTTTGCTAATGAAGACTCCTTAGTTGAGGTCTCATATGTTGAGCCCTCATTTTGGAAAGTCTTAATGTCAAGTATATGATTCTAAGGTATCATGGAATATGAGTGAGTGGTATAAAAGATGTTATGTGTTGTATGCTTTATGATATATGCTATATGTAAGATGTGATGTGCTATGTGAAATATGATAAGTATGATGATGAATGTTACTTTCATGGCATGAATTTCCTAATCCAAATTCGGAAAGCTCACTTACTTTCCTAATCCAAATTTGGAATGTTCACTAACCTTCCTAATCTCATTTTTGAAAGTCCACCGACTTGACTTTCCATAATCATGTTGTTAGGAAAGATCTATCCTTTCTCATGTATTTCCTTGGTGTGTGCTTGCATATACCCATGCTTAGTACAAGTGTGTACTAATTCCATACAACTCTATATTTTTAGGTTCAGGCACAACTGGATGCTAGGTCTTACAGGTTGACGTTGTAGTTATTCGCATGTGGAGCATTCATTTGGACTTTGTAGGCCCTCATTCTTTCGAGGCTGTCAACTGTTATTATCTAGCTTAGATGTAAGCTTTAGCTAGTGGAGCATGTTTCCCTAGTTTTTCATTTCCCATTTCATTTCAGACTTTGTATTGGTGCCGTTTTGGCAAAAATAAGTTTAATGAAATTATGAACTATTTCTTTCATTTGATTATCTCTATATTAGTTGGTTGATTTGTGAACGCTTATGATGTTAAGTCAAAATTTTTATCATGTAATAAGGAAGAAAAAAGTTCAAATTTTCTTCTAAAATTAACCTAGATGAAGTAAGAATCACGTATATAGGCTTGTCTGGGACCTCTGATATGTCAACGACACCAGTCTCCTTTTGGGTCTAGACTCCAGTAGTGACACCAAGTCTAGTCAAGTCAACATGAATGTCCATATAATTGAGCACGCATCACCTTCATTGCCTTTCTTGGGGTCGGGTCTGCCTCCTCTAGGTGTTGTACTCCTTTGAGAGTTAGACTTCCCTGAAATCTGATGCCCCTTATTAAATCTGGCCTGATTAAGAACTCCAAAAGTGCTCTTGCCACAACCAGGGCTACCAATCCTGTCAGAAGGGTTAGGCCTCCTGACCTCACGGACTCTCCTCTTCTTCCTGCTGTCCTCAATTTGTTGGACATGTACCATCAGCCTAGACAAGTCCATAGTGTTATAGAGCATCGCAGCTGACACTCCTCATCAATTCCTCGGAGATCCCTATAAAGAACCTGCTCATCTCATCCCTGTTGTTCGACACAATAGAAGTGGCATACCTTGACAATTTAACGAATTTCAGGGAATACTCCGTGATAGTCATCGAGCCTTGCTTAAGGTTGATGAAATCCTCAACCTTAGAATCTCTCATCTATCTGGGGAAGAACCTCTCCTGAAAGGTTGTCTTAAACAGCCCCCATGTGATCGGACCTCCGCCCAACATCCTGCTATCCTGCCACATCTTGCACCAAGCATGTGCAATATTCTTCAGCTCGTACGAGGCCAACTCAGCTTTGTAAATAATTGTGGATCACATCGCCACCAGAATCTTCTGTACCTCCTCCACAAATTGTTGACGATCCACTGCAGCCTAAGATCCTTTAAAGATTGGAGGATTCATCCTCGTTAAATCTTGCAACCTCTTCTCCATGTTGTGGGCTTGTGGGCTCTCCTGCTGAACCTCCTGTCAGTTGGCCTGGGCCATCATAGCCTTATCCTGCTCTATGATGGCTTGAGTCATCTGTCCCAATGATGTCGGTACCTCACCATCAGTCAACCCACCTGGGTTAACTGGCATGGTCACTCCTGCAGCTAGAGCCTGGGGTGGAACTTGGTTTCCCCCAGCAGCTGCTCCTACTCTTCCCCGACAAGTGTTCCACCTTGTTTTCTTTTTCTTAAAAAATAAGAATTGATGTTAGATACACTCATAAAACCATGAAATCAGGAATCAAGGCAAGCACGATAAGATCAGGAGAAGGGAAGTTTTCCTACGCATCATGCAGTCTCTAATTCATGATAGTGGTGCACTTCACTAGCATAACTTAGAAACTATCTTATGTGGTTGATATGAATATTATTATCCTTGGAATTGAACCAAATGCTCTGATACCACATTTGTCACAACCAGGGTCTAGACTCTAGTCGAAACCGGCGTCGTTGACCTCTCAGAGTTTGCAAACAAGCCTACATGTCATCATTATATTTTATAGGTTAATTTTAGCGGAAAATTTAAAACTTTTATTTTCTTTGAAGTATACAAGGATTTCATAGTAAGAATTGCATTATATCACATTAGTTCACAACAACCATCTAATAATAAGATATTCAAATGAAGGAAATAGTTCATAACTGCAATAATATAAAGTTGCAAAAATTTAATCAATACGACGTTTGAAAAATTAGTAAGAAATAAACTCTAGTGGAACACCCTCCACTCTCTCATGTGTCACGACCGGAGTCAAGACCCTAGAAAAGACCATCGTCGTTGACCTCGCAGAGTTGCGGACAAGCCTATTACGTCATCGTTACTTCACCTAGGTTAATTTAAGCGGAAAATTTAACTTTTTTTTACTTATTTCATACGGAATATATTCTATTTAACATCATAGGCATTCACAACCAACCATTAAATATTGATATCATCAAATGAAAGAAATAGTTCAATAATACATTAAGCATAAACTTGCCAAAATGGCACCAATACGATGTCTGAAATTATATGAGAAAGAAACGCTAGTGGAACATACTCCACTAGCTAAAACCTAAATCTAAGATAGATTATAACAAAAAAATATCCTTTAAAGCATTAGGGCCTACCAAGTACGGATGAATGCTCCACCTCCGTATAGCGATTGCGTCGTATCATAAGATCTAGCAACCTCCTGTGCCAGCACCATAAAGAATAGAGTTGTATGGGATTAGTACACACTTGTACTAATTATGGGTATATAGAAAGGACACAACAAGGACATGCTTGTTTTATAAGATCTCTATCCTAACGATATGAATTATGAAAAGTAAAGTCAGTGGACTTGCCACATTCGAATTCGGAAAGTTATGCCATGAGGGTAACATGCATCATCATACATATAATTTTGCAAAAATCACATAAAATATTGCACATATCATGTCACATAGTTCATATTATTCTTTCATATGCCATGAGACCTTGGAATCGTGGACTTGACATTAGGACGTCCCAAAATGAGGGTTCAATATATGGGACCACAACTAGGAAGCCTTCTTTAGCAAATAAAGAGTTCTTCATTCATTCATATGTATTACATTTTCATTCTTTCATATACTAGTGTAACCACCATTCTTACCTAGGATGTATTTTATGACTCTCATCGTGTTCACTGTGCAATGACCAAGAGTAACCTAGTCTCATTACTTAACTGTACCATACCTCTTGATTATCCTATCCTAGCGCCTTTGGTATCGTTCATTTCATTATGTGTATTATTTGTAGCTGACCTCATTATTCTTTGGGAACTTAAACTTTAATCGACATAGATCATGTGAGCATCATACAATCTAGTGTCTGCCCACACCGAAAAGAGGTGGAATCCCTAGCGTATATAGGGAGTCTAAAACTGTTAGATCACTATTTTGGCAGTATAGGTTCAAAGACTAAGAGATATAAGGAGACCCATACCCGGCATGCCAGACATTTATACTCATGAGATTTACATAAACCTCCGTCCTTCCTGAAGGAAGGCATCACCACTCATTAATAGCCTATTGGTGATTAGTATAAAGTTCCATTACATTCAACTCATACATCATGGAAGTTGGCTTATAGCATTAGGACATCATAGCTCATTAAATGATTTCTCATGTAATCATTAGAATTAAGTATGCATTAAATTCAATACATTCATTAGAGTGTTCATAGAGACTGGTCTCTTCATTAACTTTACACTCTTATAGGTGAGTACGTCTTGATAACATCTACTTAGGATCATTTGAGATTCCTCTCATCTTTAGCTTCAGCCTCTTATCATGTTGTCACCATATTATTTATCTTTAGCACATTAACTCTTCATAATTACTCACCGCTTTACATGAATGTTCTTTTAATCATATGCCAATGCACTTTGCCCTTTAGTGTGTCTCACACTCTTACATAAACCTTCTGGGGTCTCATCATTCAACACATAACATCTTAAGTTCACCTTTTTTATAACGTATGCTGGACTTATGATTCCACACACACAAGCCATGAGACTTCTTTCATAGTTCATTTAAGCGATTCATATTTCCCAAGATTATGTGGTACAAGACTTATGCATCTTGTAAGTATGCCAATGTCTCAATTTGATTCCTATGGGCAGCATTCATTAAGTATTTAATCACATAAGACTTATGTCTCAATACGGAATTGGGCAAGGGAACCGTATTTGCAATCCCTCGTATAACACTTAGTTAATTTTCGTTATGCTTTTCGTTGTCATAAACCCTTTGGCTAGGAAATCCGAGATCAATTCCCCACACCTACACTTCGTTTCTTTTTTTTTTGCTTAAACAACACAACCTGGGGGACCCAATATCGATCCCCTTGCCCGTATTCTTTTCTTTTTCATTTATTTACTTGCTTCATTCGTTTAGATTAAGAGGGTGTGGGATCGAACCCCACATGTTCACCTTATTTTAATTACATTTTCTCTTTACCTCCTCATTCTGCCAAAAGGTTGTGGGTTCGAATCCCACCTACCTCATTTTTTTATTATTTCTTTATATCATTTTTCTCCTCTCTCCTTCATCCATGCAAGAGGTTGTGGATTCGAACCGCACACGGCTCACTTTATTTTCTTTCATTTTTTTCACTTATATCTTACCCCATTCAAAATCCCCCTTATCACATTTTATTTTTTTTTATTTTTATAAAATGTATAGGGTGAGGTCTTGGGTTCAATCCCAACTGACCTCAAGCAGTAGAAATATTTTTTTGAACATGATATTTTTACTGTATGCTGCCAAAAAGACAAATTTCCAGAATCCTGGAAATTTGTTCACCCTCTTTGCAGTCCATTTTTTAAAACTTTTAAATATTAGATTTAGGATAATTTTCGTAGAACATTTTGTACATAATAACGGGAATCTTAATGATATATTTTAGTCAATAGTTCTTCACTCAAAAACAGCAATAACATCTTCACATTAAAATCACAGTTTTACACTGTTATTCACATAAACTACAAGTGATTATTATTCTATTAGCATGAACAAGATGAAACTCAAAGTCACGATCCAAACTTGCACATATACACAGATGCCTACATTCATATTTCAAAAAGAAAAAACATAAGCACATAATCATGAATGTATCATCGAAACTAGATCATCACACAATACATAGTACCCCTAGATTCTATAAATGAGCATACCAAACCTAATATCATAGGGAGCTAGTGACAGTGATCATGAAATGGGGGGGGGGGGAAACCTTAGTTTTCGGAGTAGATTCAGCTGAGAATTAAGGGTCTCTTGTGAAAGGACCTAGAGTAAGAAAACCCACACCTTATTTCACGTCGTTCAACACATCAACTTGCTGCCAAATCCACCCCAAACCAAACGTCAACCAACGAATGTTACACCTTACCCAATGAGAATATAACGTTTGTCTTTACGTTTTCGGATTGCTTTATCATTTGTAATTTGCGTGTAAGTTGTCTGAAGAACTTTTGTTTTTGTTATTATTATGATTTTGGTTACTGTTTTGTTAATCATAGAGAACGTCAAAGATTGTGTTGAAGAGACGGAGATAAACGTGAGAGTGGATAGTTGTGAGAGAGAAAGTTTCCTACGACTTTAGGCTAGACTTAGTCAAATAAGGCTAAAATAATTAATAAATAATAATTAATACTAAAAATCTGACTTTTCCTTTTTCTTAAATAAACCATAAATTATTAATTTATTAAAATAATTTAACAAATTAAATAATCAAATTAAATTATTACTCCCACCTATTTTCGAACCCGGGTGGAGAAAGATTTTGCTCAAAGGCCAATTTCGGCCCTTTTCCCCAAAAATGCCCTTCCACAATATTAATTAAATAATTAATTGAATATTCAGGGTAATTACGATACTACCATTAGCCTAGAAAAATACAATTTTACGCCTAGAACCTCTAAACTTAAGATTTTCCCATTTTAAGTGTGGTAAATACTCATCCGGGTAAATCTTCATATTCACGTGCCCTACATGGCTCGACCCAACCTTTCCTCGCTCATTTAACTCACGATGTTAGTTGGCTTGGTTGTTGCAGAGGTTTAGAGGTCTGGTTCGACGCGCATCAATCCGTGTGAACCCGGTCTAATCTTCGGCATTCTAGACACATTAAGCATTACTTAGCATATCCATTTTTTAGGGTTGTTCCATTACCCCCCCCCCCCCCCGGTTAGGAACATTTGTCCCCAAATGACACTTCTTATAATCTAGCACAAAACCAGTCATATCATAACATAGGTATTATACAGAGTCAAGCAATAACAACTAGGAATGGAGGAATTAAGGAACTTAGAATTAAGAGTAGAAAATCTAACCCCAAGAGCTGAAGAGATAAGGGTAGCGAGATCTCATATCGTCCTCGGCCTGTCACGTATCACTCTTTCCAAGATGGTTCCTGCACAATACCTTTACTGTGGCAACCTTCTTATTTCTCAGCAGCTTTACGTGCAGGTCTAAAATCTCAATAAGAACCTTCTCATAGGAAAAGTTTTCATCAACTCCCAAACCTTCAACAAGCATAATCGATGCTTAATTACCAAGGCTCTTGTTTATTATCGAGACATGAAAAATTGGATGAACAAAAGCTAGCTCCGCAGGCAACGCCAACTCATAGGCCATCTAACCCACACGTTGTATGATCTCATATACCCCAACATACCTCGGACTCAATATCCCCTTCCTGCCAAACCTCATCAACCCCTTAATAGGTGATATCTTCAAATAGACCTTGTAACAAACATCAAACTTTAACGAAAATTTGATGTTCTCTTCATAGGACTTCTACCTACTGTAAGTTGTATCCAACCTATCCCTAATAACCCTTACCTTCTCTAAGGCCTCATGAATGATATCTGTACCCAAAATCCACGACTCTCCAACCTCGAACCACCCAAATGGAGACCTACACCTTCTACCATACAGTGCCTCAAATGGCAACATCCCAATACTGGAGTGATAACTGTTATTATACGAGAACTCTATTAAATGCATATGGTCGTCCCAACTACCTCTGAAGTCAATCACACATGCTCTCAACATGTCCTCCAATATCTTAATTGTGTACTCTGCCTGCCAATCAGTATGAGGATGAAAGGTAGTACTAAGCTTTACCTGCGTGCCTATGTTCTTCTGGAAGGATCTCTAGAATTGTAAAGTGAACTTAGCTCATCTATTTGAAATTATAAAAAAAGGAATAACATGCCATCTCACAATCTCATCAATGTATAATATCGCATAATCATCGGCTCTATAAGTAGACTTCACAAGGATAAAGTGAGCATACATAGTCATCGTGTCCACAATAATCCATATGGAGTCATGTTGTCTCCTTGTCTTCCAAAAATCAACCATGAAGTCCATATTAATGTCCTCCCACTTGCAAGTCGGAACCTCTATCATTAAAGTAAGGCATAAGATGTTCTACATTAAACTATTTACAATTAGGACACTTAGCCACATATTCACCAATGTCCTTCTTCATGGCCTCCCACCAATAGATCTGCTTAACGTCATGATACATCTTGTTGGAACCTGGATGTATTGAATATTTGGAACCAGGGTCCTCTGCAACATATTTGGTCCATAAATCATCCATATCTGGTACAAACAACTGGTTCTGGTACCTAAGTATGTTGTCACCTCCCAAAACAAAAGACTCATTCATCTTTACCAACATTGGGTCCTTCAACGCCATCAACACTGGATCAAAATGCTGAACTTTCTTGACTTCAACTACCAAGGATGTTTCACAACTAGAATGAACATAAAACACCCCCACTAATGAATAAAAAGACCTCACACCCATTCTGGAAAGTCTTTGTACATTTTTCACCAACTCCTTCTTCTCATCCTCAACATGGGATGTACTTCCCATTCTCATCCTGCTTAAAGCATCAGCTACAACATTAGACTTATTGTATGGTAGTGGAAATTCATATCATATTCCTTTAATATCTTCAACTACCTCCGTTGACGTAGATTCAAATCCCTCTGTGTGAACACGTACTAGAGATTGTGGTAGTCTGTGAACACATCCACATGCACTCTATACAAGTAGTGCCTCCGCAGATTCATTGCAAGCACCAAAGTGCAAACTCAATGTCATCAGTGGAATAATTATTTTCATGAACCTTGAGCTGTCTGTACGCATATACTATCACCTTACAACGCTGCATATGAACACAACCCAAACAAACCCTAGATGCATCACAATATATAGTGTAGTTCTCACCACACTTAGGCAAAGTAAGCACCGGGGCTGAAGTGAGTGTGTCCTTGAGCTCTTGGAAACTCTTCTCACAAGTACCCACCCATTCAAACTTGACTTTCTTCTTCTTCAAAGTTGTGAGAGGGGAATGAATTGAATAAAAACACTCTACGAACCTGCGATAATAACAAGACAATCCCAAGAAGCTACAGATATCTCTGGGAATAAAAGGTTTTGGCCAGTTCATCACAGTTTCAGTCTTCCTGGGGTTTACCTCCACACCTTTGTCAAAAACAACGTGGCATAGGAAGGTCATTGATCTAAGCCAGAATTCACACTTGCTGAATTTGGCATACAGTTGATGTTGTCTACATAACTGTAAGGTTAGTCTCAAACGTTGTTAATTCTCTTCGTTTGTGTAAGAGTATATGAGAATGTCATCAATGAATAATGTGATGAAAGAGTCAGGGTATCCACATAAGACTCTGTTCATGAGATACATAAATGCAGCAGGTGCATTTGTGAGACCAAATAACATAACTAGAAACTCGTACTAACCGTAACATGTATAAAATGTTTTCTTTGGAATACCTTCATCCCTAACCCTAAGTTGATGGTACCCTGAACAAAGATCAATCTTCTAGAAGAAGCTAGACCCTTGGAGTTGGTTGAACAAGTCATCTATTCTAGGAAGTGGATACTAATTCTTGATAGTGACTTTGTTGAAATGCCACTAATCTATATACATTCTAAGGGTTCAATCTTTGTTTTTCACAAACAACACTGGAGCGCCCCAAGGGAATATGCTCGGTTGAATGAAACCCTTATTAGTGAGATCTTTTAACTATAGCTTCAACTCTTTGAGTTAAGTAGGAGCCATTATGTAAGGAGGAATCAAAATTGGTTTAGTATCGGGTTGTAATTTGACACAAAATTCAATCTCTCGAGGGGGAGGAACTCAAGGTAAATCATCATGAAATACATCTTGGAACTCATTCACTACAGGCACTGAATCTATGGAAGGAATGTCATGATCTAAAACACTAACACTTACAAGATAACACAGTAATCATTTGGACATCATTTTATTGGACTTAAAGTTCGAAATCAAGGGATTAGGATGACTCGAATTGTACCCCTCCCAGACGAGCTCTACTTCATTAGGGAAACGAAATATCACAACCCTACTACTCAATCCATACAAGAATAACAACTATGAAGCCAGTCCATGCAAAGAATAACATCAAAATCGTTCATTGGTAACTCAAGAAAGTCTGCACATATAGTCTTACGACATACAACTATTGGGCAATCCTTGTATACTCTATCAGTTCTTACATTATCTCCAAAAGGTGTACTAACCACTATAGGATCATGTAGAACTTCAAGCAATATCTCGAAAGTGAGAGCAATCAAAAGAGTTTAAAAGGAAAGTATAGACCCTGGATCAAGTAAGGCATCAACAGAAGTTGAGAATACTTGCAGAATACTTATGACCACATCAGCGGACTTCTCCGCTCCTCCCTGCCCTTCGGGGCGTAGAACTCGTTCCTCTTAGGAGGATCAGCTGTTGCTACACCCTGTGGATTAGTCCATGGTTGAGCATTACCCCCAACCTTACCCCTGTTCTATGGGCAGTCCTTTATCATGTGCCCGTTCATTCCGCCACAAATGCAAAAATTAGTGCCCTGTCTGCACTCTCCATTGTGAGCACTGCCACACTTGGCGTAGTCCTTTCTAGAATGCTGCACATCACCTTCATTGCCCTTCTTGCGCTCGGGTCTGCCTCTTCTAGGTGCTCAACTTCTATGAATGTTAGTTTTCCCCGAACTCTGGTGCCCTTTTTGAATCAGGACTGCTCACATACGCTGAAGTTGTTCCTGTTGCCAACAAGACTAGTACCTGCCTTATAAGAAGGTTTAGGCCTCCTAACATCACGGACGCCCCTATTTTTCCAGATGTCCTTTACCTGTTGGACATGCACCATCAACCTGGAGAGGTCTATGTTATCGTGGATAATCGCAGCCTGACACTCCTCCTCCATATCTCCTGTGATTCCTATGAGGAATGTACTCATCTCATCTCTGCTGTTAGATACAAGGGAAGTGTCATACTTTGATAATTTCACAATCTTCAGTGAATACTCCCTGACTATCATAGGTCCTTTTTTAAGTTTGATAAACTCCTCAACCTCGGACTCCCTCATCTCCCTGAGGAAGAATCTCTCAAGGAAGAATGTCTTAAACATCTCTTGCACAAAAACTGTGCAACATCCTTGAGATGATAGGAAGCCAACTCAGCCTTCTCAGTATCTGTGACCCCCATGGCCACCAAGATCTAATGTACCTCATCCATAAAATCCTAGGGATCCTCTGAAGTCTTTAACCCTTTGAAAATCGGAGGACTCACCCTCGTAAAATCCTGTATTCTGTCTGCCATGCTAAGTACGTGTGGGTACTCCTACTGAACATCCTATCTTTTTACTTTGGCCTTCATAGATTGGGCCTGCATAATTATGGCTTGATCCATCTTAACCAAAGCGGTCTGCACCTCCGCATCAGTCAACCAAGTGGGTTAACCGGCATGGCCACCCCTTCAGCTAGAGCCTGGGGTGGAACTTGGTTATCCCCAGCAGCTGCTTCCCCTCTTCCCCGACAAGCGTTCCTTCTTGTGTTCATTTTTTGAAAAAGATAAGAATTGATATCAGATACGCACATAACACCAACAAATCAGTTATTAGAGAAGGCACGAAAAGATTAGAAGAAGGGAATTTTTCCTACTCATCATGGAGTCTCTAATTTAATATAATAGTGCACTTCACTACCATGACTTAGAACTTACTCAATGTGGTTGATGTGAACTTATTATCGTTGAGATTTAACCTAGGGCTATGACAAAAACTTTTTAACAATCAGAGTCTACACCCCACACGAGATCAGTGTCGTTGACCTTTCAGAGATCGCGGACAAGCCTTCTTACGTCATCGTTACTCCATTTGGGTCAATTTTAAAAGAAATCTGAACTTTTTCTTTTCTTATTTCATATGAAACATATTCTACTAAAGATGATAGACGTTCACAATTAACCATATAATATTAAGATCATCAAATGAAAGAAATAGTTCAATAATATATTAAATGTAAACTTGCCAAAACTACACCAATACAATGTCTGAAATAATATGAGAAAGACACGATTGTGGAAGACACTCCACTAGTTTAAGCATACATCTTAGTAAGATTATTACATCATAGATCCTCGAAAGCATTAGGGCTTACCAAGTGCGGATGAATGCTCCATGTCTTGATAGTTGCAGCGTCGTATCGTAAGCTTTAGCGTCCGCCTGTGCCTTCACCTAAAAGTATAGAGTTGTATGGGATTAGTACACACTTGTTCTAAGTATCGATATATGAAAGAACACACCAAGGACATGAATGATTAAGAAGATATCTCTCCTAACAATATGAATTAGGGAAAGTCATGTCTGTGGACATGCAAAATTTTGATTAGGAAAGTCATGCCATGAGAGTAACATGCATCATCTTACATATCATTTTGCAAACAACACATAACATAGTGCACATATGATATCACATAGTTCATATCATTCTTTATTATTCCATGAGACTTTTGAATCATGGAATTGACATTAGGACTTCCCAAAATGAGGGATCAAGATATGGGACCACAACTAGGAAGCCTTCTTTAGAAAACACAGAGTCTGCTTCATTCATTCATTCATACGTACTTCATTGTCATTCTTTCATATACTAGTGCAACCACCAGTCATACCTAGGATGTATTTTAAGACTCTCATCGGGTTCGCTGCGCAATGACCAAGAATAACCTAGTGTCATTACTTAAGTCTAGCTCCCTTCTTGATTATCATAGCCTAAAGACTTTAATATCGTTCATTTTATTATGTGTATTCTTTGAGGCTGGCCTCATACTTTATTTGGAAACTATACCTTAACCTCCATAGATAATGTGAGCATCGTGTAATCCAATATCCTCCCCAAATCGAAAAGAGGTTGAATGACTCGACCATGCTAGCGTATATAGGGGGTCGAACCCTGCTAGATACCTATATTGGAAGTATAGGTTCAAATGCTAGGAGATATAAGGAGAATCATACACAACATGTTGTATAGTCTCATCATATGACATGTACATGAACCTCTTCCCTTCCGGAAGGAAGGAATAACCACTTATTACTAGCCTATCGGTTCTTAGTATAAAGTTCCATTACATTCAACTCATACATTATCGAAGCTGGCTTCTAGCATGAGTACATCATATCTAATTAGATGAGTTCTCATATCATCATTAGTATTAAGTATTCATTAACTTCAATACTTTCATAAGAGTGTTCATAAAGTTTGGTCTCTTCATAAAATTTACACTCTTATAGGTTAGTAAGTTTTGGTAACATTTACTTAGGATCATTTGAGATTCCTCTCTCCTTTAGCTTTAGCCTCTTATCATGTTGTCACCACATTATTTAATTTTAGCACATTAAATCTTCATAATTACTCATCGCTTTACGTGAATGTTCTTTTCATCATATGCCAATGAACTTGGCCTTTTAGTTTGTTTCACACTCTTACTTAACCCTTCTGGGGTTTCATCATTCATCACATACCATCTTAGGTTCAATTTCTTTATAACGTATGCTGGACTTATGAATCCACACACACAAGCCATGAGGCTTCATTCATAGTTCATTTAAGCGATTCATATTGACCAAGATTATGTGGTACAAGACTTATACATCTTGTAAGTATGCCAAGGTCTCAATTTGATTCCTATGGGCAGCATTCATTAAGTATTTAACGACGTAAGACCTATGCTTCAATACGGAATTGGACAAGGGAACCCTATTTCAAATCCCTAGTATAACACTTAGTTAATTTTCTTTATGATTTTCATTGTCATAAACCCTTTTGACTAGGGAATCAGAGATCAATTCCCCACACCTACACTTTCTTTCTTTTTTAAAAAAAAAAAAAATTTCCTGAAACAATTCGGCCTGGGGGACGCAAGATCGAACTCCCACGCCCATATTATTTTCTTTTTTCTTATTTACTTGCTTCATTGGTTTATATTAAGAGGGTGTGGTATCGAACCCCCACAACCTCACCTTATTATAATTGCATTTTCTCTTTACCTCCTCATTCTAACAAGAGGTTGTAGGTTCGAATCCGACCTACCTCTTTTTTTTTTATTTCAATATATCATTTCTCTCCCCTCTATTTCATCTATCCAAGAGGTTGTGGGTTAAACCGCACACGCCTCACTTCATTTTCTTTCATTTTCCCCTTAATTTTTAACTTAAACTTTACCCTATTTCGAACCCCCCTTATAATTTTTTATTTATTTTATTTTTATAATATGTATAGGGTCAGGTGTTTGGTTCAATCCCCACCGACCTCAAGCATTAAAAATATTTTTTTAAAGTATTTTTTTTTTACAGTATGCGGCTAAAAAACAAATTTCCAGAATGCTGTAAATTTGTTCACCCTCTTTGCAGTCCATTTTTTTTAAAACTTTTAAATGTTAGATTTAGGATAATTTTTGTAGAACGTTTTATACATAATGAATGGAAGCTTTATGATTATTTTAGTCAAGAGTTCTTCACTCAAAAATAGAAATAACATCTTCACATGAACATCACAGTTCGACACAATTATTCACATAAAATACAACTGATGTTTATGCCATTAACATGAACAAGCTGAAACTCAAAGTCACGATCCAAACTTGCACACATACACACATGCCTACATTCATATTTCCAAAAGACACAAACATAAGCACATAATAATTAACACATACTAGAAACTAGATCATCAAACAAATCATAGTACCCCTATATTTTATCAGCAAGCATACCCAACCTAAGATCATTGGGAGCTAGAGACATGGAGAATGAAATGCGGGGACAACCCAAGTTTTTGGAGTAGATTCATCGGAGACTTAAGAATCTCTTGGGAAAGGACTTAGAGTAAGACAACCCTGATTTCACGTTGTTCAACATTTCAACTTGTTGTCAAATCCACCCCAAACCAAACATCCACCAACGAACCTCACACCTTACCCTACAAGAATATAACGTTTTGCTTTACGTTTTCATATTGATTTATCATTTGCAATTTGCGTTTAATTTCTTCACGTATGAAGAAATTTTTTTTCGTTATTATTATGATTTTTTGTTTATGTTTTGTTAAGCACAGAGAATGTGTAAGAGAATGTTGAAGAGAGAGAGATAAACATGAGAGTGGATAGATGTGTGAGAGAGTGTTTCCTTAGGGCTAGGACCTTAGTCAAAACTTAGTAAAATAAGGTTAAATAATTAATAGTAAAAATCTGACTTTTCCTTTTTCTTAAATCAGACATTAATTATTAATTTATATAATTAATTCACCAAATTAAATAATCAAATTAAATCATTGCTCACACCTAGGTTAGAAGCTGAGTGGAGCAAGATTTTGCTCGAAGGCCAATTTCTGCCCTTTCTCCCCAAAATGCCCCTCCTCCATATTAATTAAATAATTAATTAAATATTTAGGGTAATTACAATACTACTTTTATCCTGGAAAAAGACCGTTTTACCCGTAGACCCTCCAAACTTAAGATTTCCCCTTTTAAGTCCAGTAAAGACTCATCCGGGTAAATCTTAATATTCAGGTGCCCTACATGGCTGGACTCAACCTTTCCTTGCTCAACTAACTCACCAAGTTAGTGGGCTTGGCTGTTGCACAGGTTCAAAGGTTTGGTTCTATGCGCATCAATCCATGTGAACTGAATCTAATCGTCGGTATCTAGACACATTAAGCATTACGTAGCATAACCATTTTTAGGGATATTACATCATGCCTATGTATAAGGTGGAATATAATATGTAAGCATCCCCGAAAGCATGAGGGCCTACCAGGTCCAGATTAATGCTCCTCGTCTGGATAGCTTCAGCGTAGTCTCGTAATCTCTAGCGTCCACGTGCAACTGTAACTTCAAATAAAGGGTTGTATGGGATTAGTACACAATTTTACTAAGCATGGGTGTATGCAAGTAAACACCAAGGACATGCATTATTAAGAAGATATATATCCTAACGATACGAGTTATGGAAAGACAAGTAAGTTGGACTTGCCAAATCGGATTAGGAAAGTCATGCTATAAGAGTAACATGCATCATCATTCTATTCTAATTGCACACAACACATAACACACATCATTTAGCACATACATATGTCATATATCATTTGTTAATATGTCGTGAGACCTTGGAATCACGGACTTAACAATAGGACTTCCAAATGAGGGCTCAACATATAGGACCTTAATTAGGGAGTCTTCGTTATCAAACACAGAGTCTACTTGATTCATTCATACGTACTTCATTTTTTTCATTCATTTATAAACCTAGGATGCAATTTAGGACTCCCTTCGGGTTCACTATGCAATGAAGAAGAATGACTTAGTGTCATTATTTGAGTCTAGTTGACCTCTTGATTATCCTTTCCAAATACCTTTGATATCATTCATTTCATAGTGTGCATTAAATGAGGGTTGCCTTATTATTTCTTTGGGGACTTTAACATTAATAGACATAGGTCATGTGAGCTCCATTAAATCAAGTGTCTATCCCACACAGAAAAGAAGTGGAATCATAGGACAAAGTGAAACCAAAACAGTCTAGCATATATATGGAATTGAACCCTTGTATATCCCTGTGATTGTTGCATATGTTCAAAGACTCGGAGATATAAGGAGACCAATACCCTCCTAAACAGACAGTCTCATCTCATGAGTTATACATGAACCTCTGCCTTCCCGAAAGAAGGTATCGCGACTCATATATAACCTATCATTGATCCATATAAAGTTCCATTACATTCATCTCATTATTAGTATTAAGTGTATATTAATCTCAATAATTTAATTAGAGTGTTTCTTAGAGACTGGTCTCCTTGTAAGTTTTACACTCTCATAGATGAGTACGGTTTTTGGTAACATTTATTAGGATCTTTTGAGAGTGATCTAGTCTTTCATATTAGCCTCTTATCATGTTGTCACCACATTCATAAAGTTTAGAATATTATCTCTTCGTATTTACTCACCTTTTTACGTGAATTTTCATCTATCCTATGCCAATGCACTTGGACTTTTGGCGTATTTCACACTCTTACTTAATCCTCTTGGAATTAAATCATGTCATCATGTATGTCTTAGATTCACTTACTTTTAAACGTACACTGGACTTATGAACCCATATGTACAAGTCATGAGGCTTCATTCATAATTCGTTTAAAGACTTACACTTACCCATGATTATATGGTACAAGACTACTGCATATTGTAAATATGCCAAGGTCTCAATTCTGATTCCCATAGGCAAAATTCATTAAATATATAATCACGTAAGACATATGTATCAATACAAAATTGGTAAAGGGAACCCTATTTTGAATCCCTTGAGCAACACTTAGTCTCACATTTAATTTTTTTGGCTTACATTTTATGGCTTGGAGACCCGAGGTAGATCCCCAATGCCCGCACTTCTTTTTATTTGTCTTTCCTCTCTATTTTCGTTTGAGATCAAGAGGATGTGGGATCGATCACCCACAACCTCATTTTATTTTTCTTTAATTTCTTCTACTTCTCTCACCTATCCGAGGGGTTGTGGGTTCGATCCCCACAATCATCATTACATTTGTTTCCCTGTTTCTTTAGTTTCTTCACCCAGCTTTACCCCATTTCGAATCCCCCTCACCTTACATTAAATATTACGTTTTTCAGCAGCCTACATATGGTGAGGTCTCGGGTTCAATCCTTAATAACCTCACATATTTTAAAATGATTTTTAAATCCCCAATCTCAAGTTACATAGCCGAACCAAATTTCTCGAAAATCGGGAAATTTTATTACGTTTCCAGTCAAATTTCTACACATTTTATACGTTAGGTTGTAGGACAATTCGAAGAGCATTTTGTACATTTTAGGTGCATTTTTGTGGTTACTTTTAGTATAGAGTTTTCACTCAATTAAACAACATCAACCTCATATGAACATCACAATTTTTCACAAGCATTTGCACAGAAAATACAAGGATTCAACATGCCTTTTTCACACTTCAATTTGAGATAAGAATTACGGCATACAGAATGCAGGCACATACTTTATAGCATAACTTCGAAAAGACATAATTATAAGTAACATAAATCCAAACATACATACATGAACATAATCATCACAAAAACACGTTACATCCCTAATTTATACCAGTAAACATACCCAACCTACTACAATCAATGGGAGCTAGTGACAAGGACATGCAATGGGGAAACATTCCTAGTTTTCGGATTAGAATTGACTGAATCTTAAGGGTCTACTTGGAAAGGGACCAAAAGGAAGAAAACCCATACCTTTTGTCGATCAACACCCTCCAAACCTACTCCAATGGACAGCAAAATCCCACGACACCAAAGCCTCACTACTAAACATCAAGCACCACTAGTCAAGAACAACGTTTTCGCTTTTTGTTTTTCATTTAATTTAACTTTTGAGTTTTAGCGTTCAAGTTCTTCAAGAGTGATGAAATTTTAATTTTGCTCTTTTACTGATAATGAAGCATGAGATAGAGAGTGGAGAATGGTGAGAACGAGAGTGGATAATCATGAGAATGAGAGTGGAGAGATGTTATAGTAAGCTTAGGAGTAGGATTTTCGATAAGGACTTAGTCAGACTAGGACTTTTTGTTATTTTAAATAAAAATCTTATTTTCTATGGATTAAGTGACAAGGCTAAAGTTCCATTAGTTAGATCAAATAATTAAATACCAATTAATTCAGCTTAAATATTGCTTCCACTAAGGATCGAACCCGAGTGAAGCCATTCTCGCAAAAATGAGTCAATTCTTGTATACCTACCCTAATTTTTCATTCCTTATATTAAATAATTAATTAAATAAATATTTCGGGTAATTACAATACTAACCTTAGCCTGTAAAATACCATTTTACCCCTAGACCCTCCAAACCTAAGATTAACCCTTTCAAGTCCCGTTAAACCTCATCCGGGTAAATCTCTTCAATTCGGGTGCCCTACATGCCAGTACCCAACCTTTCCAAGGTCAACTAACGCACCAAGTTTGTTGGCTTGGCTAGTTCATAGGTTCTGAGGTCTAGTTGAATACGCATCAAGCCGTGTGAACCCGATCTAATCTAGGTATTCTAGGTACTCTTAGGCATTACTTAGCATAGTCATTTTCGGGATGTTACAAAGAGGACCTACCAAAGTCTGGAGATCACTAATCCAAACTATTTCAATGAGCCTTTAATCTGCTATCTGACCTCTGCCTATAAAATAGTAATATTATAGGGTTAGTACAAAGTTGTACTAAGTATGTGTGTATGCACATATAAAAAGAGGATTACGCATGATCAAGGAAAGCTCTTCCTATAACAACATGGCATTTCTGGAAAGTGAAGTCACTAGACTTTCTAAATTCGTTATTTCTGAATTATGGTATGAAAATGACATATTTTAATGCATTAAAATCACACACCTCATTTCATGTATGAACATAAAACCTTAGAATCATGAACATAATTTCAGAACAACTCAAATGAAAATTTCAAAATTTGTTCCCCCCAACACTTAGTTTATTTTTGAGTCATCTTCTTGTTGTTGTTGTGTAGTTCAATGATCTCCTTAATTTTATGTCTTATATACAAGTGCAATGATTTATTATAGTCCCATACCTAGAATAAATCGAGAAACTAATCCAAAAGATTAGGGAAATGATTTGGCTACCCTTGCTACAAGTTATTCTTTCCACTATTGTCAAATTGGGCATGAAACTTTTATAAGCCAATCTTTATTGGCTAGGACATTTATTTCATCATTTTCATATTATGGAATTTAGAGGGCATTTCTTAGCCATTATTTTTTACTGCCCTTTATTGTCATAATATATTCGTATAAGCCAATTTTTATTTGGCTATGCCCATTATTTGGTAATTTGTATAACGTTAAGATATTGAGAATATATCTTGATTTTTCACAAGGCAATAACTTGTCAAAACTTCCTTCTTATCAAGCACAGATGATTTGAGATGCTTAGGCTCTTTATTTTTGCTCACTTTGAACATACATTTCTTCGTCTTTTTTTTTTACTTTCTTAAAGAAATCTTTAGCATTAAGATACTGAAAAACGGTGGTTCACCGACTATTATAGGAGGATGTCGTCCCCTCGGGACTACCAGTAGCTTCAGTTGTTGAATCTCGTACAAGTTAGGTTGTGGTTGTATTGGTTGCGATCAAAGTAAAACTAGATCATATGATCTAAACATGAAATCTAGTGTCTGTCCCACATCGAAAAGGGGTGGTTCACCGGCTAAAGTGAAACCAAGTCCATTGTCTTCCCCAAACTGAAAGTAGGTAGTTCACATCTAAAGTGAACTGAATAATTTCTCTGCACATTTAACCGACATAGATCATTTGAGCTAAACAAAAATACTGTGTCTTCCCCACACCAAAAGGGGTGGTTTCACCATCAAAAGTTAAACCGCATCATACCTAGCTCTCTTAGGTGGAGCCCACTTACTAGTCCCTATAATGACAACATAGTTCGAAGAATAGGAGACAAACAAAGACTACTTATCCACCCTTGAAGTAGCCTCATATCATGAGGCTTACATGTTTTGGCACAAGCTTAATGCTATTCTATCAGTGCTTTGCTCAACTTCTTGTTCTTTATAACTTTTAAAGTTTACTCAAACATTACGGAAGCTTGCTTCTAGTTATCAGTTTTGCCTAACTCTTTAGATAAACAGTCATCCTATTATTTACTTAATTATATATGCATTAATCTTAATTTAACATATTGGTGTTAATGAGACTTCTCTAACGATTGTTAACACCCTATTATGTGAGTATCTTTAACATAATTGTCTAGGTGTGAGTGGGACTTCTCTAACTTCTTTTAACACCTCATTCTGGATGCTTTCATAATGCTTAAACTTTTAATTATATTATTACTAACCTTATCTTATTCAGTGACATTTGGTAGCTTTATACCACTCTTTATGAATGTTATAGACCTGTTCAATATACTAACGTATATTCATAGTTCATTTTGAAAGGATATGTTGGGACTTGTCCCAATGATTGACATACCCTTGGTTATGAATTCAATGTTACATTGGTCATGCTTAGTTTGGTTTAAAATTACTCATTATTCAACTTTACATCTTATTTTGAAAATAACATTGTAAGCGAAATCTTTTAAACAATTTGGAGAACATATTACTAGCCAATTTATTGGCCAAATAATTGTCATAAGCCAAACTTTTACATCTTTTGGTAATCTAAACCTTCATTTTAAGCAAGCCAACCTTTTTACATTTGATTAACTTATAAGTATAATCAAATGAGAATGTTATAACAGTAAATTAAACTTCATAAACAAGTCATAACAAATTCATATTTCTCGAACATAATTAGGCATTACACATTCCTTATCTCATATAAATAATACTCTAATATATACGAATCTAATCTATAGGTCTCCATCGACTTTAATAACTCAAGAAACCTACACATGATAATCAATTACAACCAGCCACCAACAACATGTTTGACATTTTATTATACATAGTCTTAGAATCATAACAAGGATAACTAAGGAGATGAACGTTCAACAATATCATTGGAGAGAACCCTAGTTTCGACATTCTTATTTTCGTATGAAGTTTAAAAAGCCACTTGTATAAAGGATTCAAGGAGAGAAAACCCATACCTTATTGAAGATTTAAATGTACGAAGCTCACCTTGCACGAAAAACTTGAAGAATGCCTTGAAATCCCCTAAGAGAACTTCTATCTTTCTACATTTTGGTTACTGCCTTGAGTCGTGCGTTTCATAGTGAATAATCATGATTTCTAGGTCATAGGAACTGATATGGACTAATTCAACTTTATATTAATTAACTTAATTAATTAATTAACTAGCTAATTACTAAAACGCCCTTCCTAAATTGATTAAAAATATGAGAACATTTGACTTAGCCAAATTCAGGAAAGTTGCTTAAGGATTTCGGTTTGACCATTTAAATTAATTAATTAAGTTGCTAAATCAATGAATTAAGTGACCTATGTTAATTACTAAAGTACCCCTAAGTTACTAGGACCATAACCAACCTCTTTGGACCATCCTAGTTTAAGTACTAGGATGTTTTTGGAATTTTTCTAATGGTCTCGGCCTTGACTTTGATTTTTAATTAATTAAGTTTTTGAGTTAATTAATTAATTGACCTAGAGTTATTACTAAAGTACCCCTATGTCAATAGGACCATAACAAACTTCTTTGGAACATTCTAGGTTAGGTACTAGGATGTTTCTTGAATTAGTTACTAGTTTAGTGTCACCCGACTACGTCTTAGGTTGTCTTGTTCACCTGTTAGTTTATTTTGGTTAGTCCCAGGTTAGTTAGCTAGTTTGGTAAGTTAGTTGGTGCTAAGAGTTTTTAGGAAGATCAGCCGCACATGGTTTCACCCCGACATGTGCGCCTGCCCCTAACCACCCTAACTGAATTCTTGCATGTGTGCTTGCACATGTGTTGCCCATGTGTTACTGCTCATTTCTTTTTGTCCCAAGGATACTCACTATATCCTTGGGCACTGCTTACGCTACATGATCATTTTAAATGATCATGTCCTTTGGTATCTAGGCTTCATGTTGATGCCTCGTACCTAATGAGTGTAATATAAAGTCAAAAAATTTACCTTAGGTTCTTCATTGCTGGTACAATTTCTAAACAGGCTTGGATTGTTGCATTTGAACATCAAAGTATACCTTCATACATAGAAATTGGCTAACACCCTTAAGCCAATATTCTATAATATTCCCAATATTACTCAATATTGGGCATAGGGATACCTATGTACCTCCAATACCTATTCTTAAACCTTAGTAGACTCTTCACTAGACATTTACATTTAATGGAATGTTACATTATCCCCACCTTAAGAATATTCGTCCCTGAAAGACACTACACATTATTTTAAAACAAAGAGGGTAATTTCGGAGGACACAACAACATAATTGAAACTTTACTCTGTGAATATCTGATTCACTCTTACTCTAGATGATGCATTTTACTCAAAATTTATCTGAATCTTCATGTATGAGATTGAGAGAATTTCTTCTCAATCACACTTAACTTAATATACATCACAACTAATTCAACATAAAAGTCATGTCTACGATATACAAAACAACAACATGAATGCATACATGAACTCGTATTGTGCAAGTATAAGACACATGTTTGTGGACATAAAACATCAAATTGACTACTGTACAAACTACGCAGAGTTTCTTAAACAAAAAACAGACTTAGGAAGAGTATATCTAACCCCATGAACTGAACATGTGAGGGAAAAGGGATCACATATCGTCCTCGGCCTCCTATGTTGCTCCCTCAACAAGGTGGTTTATCTATACTACCTTTACGGTGGCAACCTTATTGTTCCTCAGCCGTTTCACTTGGCGATCTAAATTTTTAACTGGAGCCCAAACCCCTCAATAGGAAGGATCAATTGTGGATCTCCTACACACTTATCAAGCAATGAAACGGGAAACACTGGATGAACAGAATCCAAGTCTTATGGTAACTGCTGTTCGTAAACAACATTTCCTACTCGCTATAAGATCTCATAAGGACCAATAAACCTCGGACTCAACTTCCCTTTCTTACCAAACCTCATTACCCTATTATGGGTGTTATATTTAGGTATACTTTATCACCCACCTCAAATTCAAGAGCTCTATTCCAGTTATCAGCATAAGATTTTTGACGACTGTAAGCAATAACCGATCTATCCCTGATCATTCTCACCTTTTTGACAGCCTCATGTATGATCTCAGGGCAAACAATAGAAGATTCTCCTACCTCAAACCACCCAACTTGGGAGCTACATATCCTGCCATATAGTGCTTCAAAAGGTGCCATCCCAACACTAGAATGGTAGTTATTATTATAAGACAACTCAATCAGTGATAAGTGATCATCCCAACTCCCATTTAAATCAATAACACATGCTCTCAGAATGTCTACAAGGTTCTGAATGGTAAACTCTTCTTGTCCATCCGTCTGGGGATGAAAAGTAGTACTAAGCTTCACTTGTGTACCCAAGCTCCTTCGAAAAGATCTCCAAAAGTGAGAAGTGAACTAGGCTCCCTTATATGAAATGATAGCTAAAGGGATCCCATACTACCTTACTATTTCATTAATATACATGTTGACATATTCTTCGGCCTTGTAAGTAGACTTCGCAGATATAAATTGTGCAGACTTAGTCAATCTGTCAACAATGACCCAAATGGAATCATGTAGTATCCTTGTCGAGGGCAGACCAATAATAAAATCCATATTAATAACTTCCCACTTCCATTTTGGGATCTTAATTGACTAGGTAAGACCCCAGGCTTAAGGTGTTCAGACTTAACCTGTTGGCAGTTGGACACTCCTCGACAAAATAAGAGATATATCACTTCATACCTTTCTACCAATAGATCGCCGTGAGATCATGTTACATTTTGGTATAACCTGGATGAATAGAATACCTAGAGCCACGAGTCTCTACAATAATATTAGGCCTCAAATCATCAATAGTTTGCACACATAATCTGCTCTGGTATCTAAGTACACCATCCTCCCCTAAGGAGAATGCTTCATTCAGCTTACTCAACACTGAGTCTTTATACTCAATGAGTACTAGGTTGACATGCTTCTTATCTTTGACGTCTACAATAAATGAGGATTCAAAACTTGATGAACTAAAACACCCCCACTTGTTGTATCCACCAGCCGTACACCTAGTCTAGACAATTGGTGTATTTCTTTAACCAACTTCTTCTTCTCATCATCAATAATCGGCTCAAAGAATCATCCACTACATTGGACTTACCTGGGAGATAGTGAACGCTCATGTCATAATTCTGAGCATCTCCAGCCATCTTATCTGACAAAGATTTAATTCTCTTTGTGTAAAAACACATTGAAGACTTTTATGGTCAGTAAATACATCAACATGTACACCATATAAATAATGTCTCCAATTTTACACAAAGACCACAACAGCTAACTCAACATCATGGGTAGGGTAATTCTACTCGTGGACTTTCAACTGCCTTGATGCATATGCAATCACCTTGCTTCCCTGCATAAGAACACATCCCAAACGTATTCTGGAAGCCTCAAAATATACCACATACCCTTAACCACTCCTCGGCAATGTAAGCATTGGGGATGAAGTTTGTCGGTCTTTGAGCCCTTGGAATCTCTTATCCCACTTTTCGGACCACTCAAACTTCACCTTTTTCTTCGTTAAGTCACTTAGTGAAGTAGCAATAGTTGAAAAACCCTCCACAAACCTGCGATAATAATTATCCAAACCCATGAAATTCCGAATATCTGTGAGAATGAGGTCTCGACCAATTCTTTACTGATTCAACCTTTTTTGGATCATCCTCAACACACTGGTCGTTCACAAGATGACAAAGAAAGGTCATTGATCTCAGCCAAAACTCACGTTTACTGAACTTTGCATGCAACTGATGTTCCATGAGTACTTGTAATGTCATTCTTAAATTTTGTTCATGTTGTTTTCTAGACTTAGAGTATATGAGGATGTCATCTATGACTAATATGAAAAAATAATCAAGGTATTCACAAAAGACACTATTCATAAGGTCAATAAACGTGGTTGTTGCATTTGTAAGACCAAATGACATGACAAGAAACTCGTGATGACCATACCTAGTACTGAAGGTAGTCTTAGGAATGTCCTTTTGTCTCACTCTAAGCTGGTGATACCCTGACCAGAGATCTATTTTTTAAAAGAAACATGAACATTGGAGGTTATCAAATAGTTAATCAATTATACAGTATTTGTTCTTTATAGTGACTTTGTTGAGTTGTTGATAATCGATACACATTCTAAGAGTTCTATCCTTTTTCTAAACGAATAACAATGGAGTTCCCCATAGGGATATGCTCGTTTGAATGAAGTACTTATCAAGAAGATCTTTCAACTACAACTTGAACTCTTTAAGTTCAGGTGGAGCCATTCTATAGGGAGGAATAGAAATTTGTTTCATGTTGGGACCTATGTAAATTCCAAAATCAATTTCATGATCAGGAGATATTCGTGGTAAATCATTTGAAAAGACATCTTAAAACTCATTCACTATGGACACAAATTATAGGGAATGAAACTCATGCTCTAAGTCATTGACTCTAACTAAGTGGTATAAATACCCCTTAGATAACATCTTATTGGCTTTAATATGGGAAATTATTTGGCTTGTTGGATTTTAACCACACCTTTGACATTCCAGCTCTAACTTATTTGGAAACTGAAACATTACTACCCTGTTTGGATAGTCTATTGTAGCATAACACATGTGGAGCCAATACATACCCAAGATTATATCAAAATAAAGCATGGCTAATTCTATTAGGTCTGCATGGGTGACATTATCAAGAATATTATTTAGGTATTATTTATATACTCTTTCAGCTCTAATGCCGTCTCCTATGAGAGTACCAACTAGAAAAGGTTCATGCAAGATCTCACGAAGCAAGATCTCACGAAGCAAGTCAAATTTACTAGCTACTAAAGGAGTAAAAATGAAAAAGTTGATCCTAGATCTAATAATGCATACACAAGAGAAGTGAAGAAATTCAATGTACCAGTGACTTCTCTTGCTCCTTTATACCTTTCAAAGCATAGAATTTGTTCCTCTTGGTAGGTTTGGCTGCAGCAATAAAATTAGGCCAAGGTTGAGCATCTATCCTGGCCTGATTTCTCATCTATGGACAGTCCCTGACTCTATTCCCACTCTTGCCACACATATTGCAGATATTAGTACCTAATAGGCACTCACCTCCGTGGAGACGGCTACATTTTCCACACATCTTGTTGCAACGCTGGACACTTCTATGATTGCCCTTTTTGAGGCCAAACTTGACCACTTTTGCATTTGAGATCCTGGAAGAAGTAGGATTACCTGAGCACTGGTGCCCCTTCTTGAACTTGGGTCTTTCCATAACTCCAAACAAACTCCTACCAGAGCTTGAACCAGCGTGAACTGAGGGTCTTGTCTTCTTGCCTTTTAGACCTCTCTTTCTCCGACGACTCTCCTCAACCTACTTTTCCTGAACCGTCAACCTACAAAGGTCCATGTTATCATAAAACATTGCTGCCCAACATTCCTCCTCCATATCCTCCGATACACCAGTCACAAACCTGCTCATCTTATCCCTTTTATTAAACACAAAAGAAGAAGCATATTTTAAGAGTTCAACAAATTTCAAGGAATACTCCTTGACTGACATACCTCCCTATCGTAGGTTGATGAAATCCTCAACCATAGTCTCTCTATGTTTCTGGGAAAGAACATCTCGAGGAATGCAGTCTTGAGAATGTGCAAAGTGATGGGGACTTTTTCTTGTGCTCGACCATCTGCCCACGTTTTGTACCACACCTGAGCCAAATCATCCTTCTCTTTTTCATTCACACCCATGGCAGAGTGAATCTTGTAGTCTTCATCCACGAACTCCTGGGGATACTTATCAATTTTTGACCCAAAGTAGACTGGAGGATTCATTCTGGTGAAGTCCCACAGTCTGCTAGTCATGGTGCCAGCATGTGGGTTCTCCTTGGTTGCACCCTCTGTAGTGGACATGGCTTTGATATCTTCTGCCTGAGTAGTTATGGATTTAGCCATATGAACTAGTGCTTCTATTACTTCTCCATCCGTCAACACAGCTGTGTTCAAAGGCACTTGCACTCCAGCAGCTGGGGTTTGAGGAGGAGCTTGGTTTCCCCCAACAGCTGCTTCTCTAACTCTCTTGCCTATGTTTCTCCTTGTATTCATTGTTCTACACTCACAAATAAGAAGGAAGTAGGATACTAAAATGACATAAAATGTCGCAACCCTACACAGCATAATAACGAGTAGAAGAAAGAGGTTTCTTATCATCACTTAGTCTCTAAGTCTTGACTACGACGCTCTTCAGAACCATATGTTAGAAACTATGTAACGTGGTTGTTTTGAGCTATAGTTTCTAGGTAATTTCACCTAATGCTATGATTCCAAGTTTGTCATACCCGAAATCTAGAATTCGAACCGACCAGTGTTGTTAACCTTTCATAGATCGCATGCAAGCCTCTTCTAATCTTTTATCACATTCTTTTAGTTAAATTTTTTTGAAAAATTAAGAACTTTTGAAACATATTAAAGTATACATAGATTTCATATGGTTACTATATAGAATTATATTTAAATTAGCTCAAACTAAACAACCATCTACAATCGATTAAGGTATTCAATGAAGAAATCAATATATCATAATTGTTTGCCAAACGACCTAAATAAAAGGCTTTGGATAAAAGTCTAAAATGAAATGCTAGGGACAACATCCACTAGCTATATCTAATGTACTAAGCTAGAATTATAGTTGTAGCATCCTCAAACTCAAGAGGACCTACCAAAGTTTTGAGATCGCTAATTCAGACCGCTTCAATGAGTCTTCAATTTGTTCTCTGACCTGCACCTATAAAATAGTAATTGTATAGGGTTAGTACACATTTGTACTAAGTATGGGTGTATGCACATACACACGTAAGGACTATGCATGATAAAAGAAAGCTTTTCCCATAACAACTTGCCATTTCTAGCAAGTGAAGTCACTAGACATTCTAAATTCGTTAGTTGTGAATTTTGGTATGTATATGAGACATTTTAATGCATTCAAAGCACAAAAACTCGTTTTCTATATGAATATAAGACCTTAAAACCATGAACACAATTTTAGAACAACCCTAACCTGAGAGATCTTTCCCCAACACTTGGTTTATTTTTCGGTCTTTTTCTTCTCTTTTTTGTGTAGTTCAATAATATACTTTATCATATGTCTTACTTACAAGTGCAATGATTTATTATAGTCCCATACCTACAATAAATAGATCAAGTAATTCAAAAGACTAGGAAAATAATTTGGATACCCTTACTACAAGTTATTCTTTCAGTTTTTGTTGAATTGGGCATGAAATAATTATAATCAAATATTTATTGTCTAGGACACTTGTTTCATCATTTTCATATTATGGAGATTATGGGGCATTGATTATCCGTTATGCTTTACTCCCCTTTATTGGCAATATATAAAAAGTCATTATAAAGATTTTTTTGGACTATGCCCATTATTTGGTCATTTGCATAAGAATAAGATATTGGAGGATATATCTTTATTTGGCACAAGCCAATAACTTGTTAAAACTTCATTCTTATCACCACGGATCTTTTGACATACTAAAGCTCTTGCTTTCTTAGCTTACTTTGAACTTACATTTCTTCTTCATTTTTTATTACTTTCTTAAAGAAATATTTACCATTAAGATCATGGGAGCTAATATGAAATTCATGTCTGTCCCACACTGAAAAGGGGTGGTTCACCGACTATTATAGGTGGAGGACGCCCACACGGGACTACTAGTAGCTTCAGCTGTTGAATCTCGTGCAAGTTAGATTTCATTGTATTAGATACACTCAAAGTAAACCTAGATAATGTGAGCTAAACATTAAATCCAGTGTCTGCCCACAGCGAAAAAGGGGTGGTCCAGTGGATTTAGTTAAACCAAATCTTGTGTCTTCCCCACACCGAAAGGAGGTGGTTCAAGGCTAATGTGAAGGAATACTTTCTTTGAGCATTTAAATTATGTAGATCATGTAACCTAAACATGAAATCCAGTTTCTTCCCCACACTAAAAAGCGGTGGTTTCAGCGGCCAAAGTGAAACCTCATAATACCTAGCTCTCTTAGGTGGAACCCACCTGCTAGTCCCTATGATGACAACATAGTTCGAAGAATAGGAGAGATACGGAAACTACTTATACACCATGGGGGATAATAATCTCATGAGGCTTATATGTGCTAGCACGAGCATATTGCTAGTCTATCGGTGCTTTGCTCAACTTCTTTTTTTTTATAACTTTTAAAGTTGACTCAAACATTATGGAAGCTTGCTTCTAGTTATGAGGTTTACATAACTCTTTGGATAAATGTTTATACCTTTATTTAATTGATGATATGTGAATTTAACCTTACATTATCATCTTGGTGTTAATGAGACTTGTCTAAGAATTATTAACACACTATTATGTGATAATTTTTAACATAATTTTCTAGGTGTGAGTGAGACTTCTCTCACTTCTTTTAACACCTCATTCTGGTCACTTTCATAATTCTTAAACTTTTAATTATGTTATTACTCACCTTATCTTATTCAATGACATTTGGTAGCTTAATACCACTCTTTATGAACGTTATAAACCTGTTAAATGTGCTAACTTATATTCATAGTTCATTTGGAAAGGATATGTTGGGACTTGTCCCAATGATTGACATACCCTTGGTTATTAGTTCAAAGTTATATTGGTCATGCTTAGTTTGAATTAAATTACTCATTAGACAAGAGTACATCATATTTTGAAAATAACATTGTAAGGCAAATCTATTAAACAATTTGGAGAACATATTACCAGCCAATTAATTGGCCAAATTATTGGCATAAGCCAAACTTTTACATCTTGTGGTAATCTAAACCATTATTTTAAGCAAGCTAAACTTTTTACATTTGATTAAATTATAGGTATAATTCAATGAGCATCTTATAACAGTAAATTAATCTTCACAAACAACGCAAAACTTATTCATATTTCTAGAACACAATTAGGCATTACACATTCCTTTTCTCATATAAATCAGACTCTAATATATATGAATCTAATCTATAGGTCTCATTCGACTTTTGTAACTCAAGAAACCTACACATGATGATAAATTAGCACCACACACCAACAACATGTTTTATATGGCATTATACATACTCTTAGAATCGAAAACAAGGATAACTAGGGAGATGGACGTTACAAAATATCATTGGGGACAACCCTAGTTTCAATATTCTTATTTTCATAAGACGTTTGAAAATCCTCTGGAGAAAGGATTCCAGGAGATAAATCCCATATCTTATTTTATATTTAAATCTACTAAGATCACATTGCACGAAAACCTTGAAGAGTGCCTTGAAATCGCCTAAGAGAACTTCTATCTTTCTACATTTCACTTACTGCCTCGAGTCGTGTGTTTCTTAGTGAATAATCCTGACTAATTCAACTTTATATTAATTAACATAATTAATTAATTAATTTGCTAATTACTAAAACGCCCCTCCTAAATTGACTAAAAATAGGAGAACATTTGACTTAGCCAAATTCAGAAAATTTGCTTAAGGATTTCGGTTTGACCATTTAAATTAATTAATTAAGTTGATAATTTAATTAATTAAGTGACCTATTTTAATTACTAAAGAACCCCTAAGTCAATATTACCATAACCAACCTCTTTCGACCATCCTAGGTTAGGTACTTGGATGGTTCTGAAATTATTCTAATGGTCTCGGCCTTGACTTCAACTATTAATTAATTAATGAAATTATTAATTTAATTAATTAATTACCTATGGTAATTAATAAATTGACCCTATGTCATTAGGACCAAAATAAACCCCTTTTGACAATCCTAGGTTAGGTACTAGGATGTTTTTTTGAATTAGTTACTAGGTTAGTGTCACCCGGCTAGGTCTTAGGTTAGCGGGTGCACTTGTTAGTTTATTTTGTTTAGTCATAGATTATTTAGCTAGTTAGGTAGTTAGTTAGAGCCTAGAGTTTCTTGGAAGATCATCCCAACATGGCTTGACCACCACATGTGCTCCTGCCCCTAACCACCCTAATTGAATTCTTGCACATGTGCTTACACATGGGTTGCCCATGTATGGCTGCTCATTTATTTTTTTCCCAAGGATACTCACTATATCCTTGAGCACTGCTTACTCTACATGATCATTTTAAATGATCATGTGCTATGTTATCTAGGATTGACGGTTGGATGCCTCGTACCTAATGTGTGTAACATAAAGTTAAAAAATTTATCTTAGGGTATTCATTGCTTGTAAAATATCAAAACACGCTTGGATTGAAGCATTTAAACATCAAAGTATATCTTCATACATAGAAATTGGCTAACACCCTTAAGCCAATATTCTCTAATATGCTCAATATTACTTAATATTTGGCATTGGGATGCCTATGTACCCCCAATATCTATTCTTAAAACTTAATAGACTCTTCACTAGACATGTTAATTTTCTTGAATGTTACATTCTCCTTCTCCCTAGAAGTCACCCCCATGACACTCAACAACTTGTACACACCATAAGAAACTCTTAGAGATCTACTCCTTCCTTAGATCCAAAAAGATAGGAGGATTCATCCTCAAAAAATCTCATAATCTATATTTCATAGTGCTCCTCACAACATTCACTCTAGGACAAATACCCATATTCACATGAGTAGTCAAAGATCGGGCGAAAGTAATTATAGAATCTCTAATCTCGCCATTAGACATTTCAGGGAAACCACCAGAACCTCATTAACTCCTCCCACAATAAGTCATCACCTTGAGCACCTTGAGGAACTTTCTCAACTTGCTAAACTAGTAGAGGAATCTCCTCATCCTCTATTTTCTCTTCTAACCTTCTAGTAGGCATCCTTCTTGTAATCATTTTCCCATAACACAATGAAAAACCATAAGTAAAAAAAAATCATAACTTTTACTCTATGGGACAACATGGAGTAGAAAAGAGGTGAAACTCAATCGTTCTATAGCCTCTCACCCAAAGATGTGTCGCGACTCACACCAATGTTCAATACTCTTCTAGACATGACATGATGAGAATTTTTGATTCGTAAGACCACTTTCATAACCTATGCTATGATACACGTCCGTCACGGCCCGAACATACACTCTAGATGTTAGGGTGTGCTTGGGTCATGACACGGCGTACTTGACCTCTCGGAGGTCTTGTACAAGCACTTTCGTATCTTTTATCGGACATACATATATGATACGTAGTGTGTAATTAAAACTATTCACAATCACTTAAATAGGCTTTTGAAAACTCTTTCATATAAAATCCATAGGAAATACTAATTCTCATATCATCAAATATTAGACACATGAGTTCTTCAGACACAACCCATGCAATAGAATATAGTACTACTAAGTCTATTGCAATACTTTAATAAGAGAAATAAAAGACATCTATGCCCTCAAGTAAACTAAGGACATACTTCAACTTGTTTGTAAGATCCTATAATCCAAGCTTTAGCTCCCAAAAGTACCTTACCATATGAATCACTTTAGAGATAGATAAAAGCACGGAGTTAGTATAAAAACATGTACTAAGTATGGCATAATTCATAAAATCATGAAAACGACATTAAATGGGAATATGTTGTTTTTTACTTAAATATAATAGTATAAGCATAAGATCAACATTTAACACCTTAGAAACATATAAGATAGCACTTAAGCAATTTATCAAATTTTTAAGAGGAACATTATAGTAAACTAATTCATTGTTAGAGTGAATACCATCATTGATACAATTAAGTCCTTTGACTTCACATTCCATCATTTCTAGCATGAAATTCCACCACTGAAATCTATCCTAACACTCAATTATGTTAGACAAAGAGAGACTGCCCATACACCTCTCTAGGCACACCTAAATGACCCTTAAGACCAACTACAATGAGATATAGATACTTACAATACACCAAGCACATAGATATGAGATCCTCCTACTAAAGGTGATTCTAAGGCTCAGTTGAGTGTGTTGTGAAGTGACCGCCATACAATTCATTCAAAAACACTTAAGAGATATTTTAGATTACCTAAGATTAAATCATTCTCATTTAATACCACAACATAAATGTCATATGACGTTCTTCTCACAAAGGTTACCAAAAGACTTACTCAAGTAAATCAACAGAAGAATGTCTATATTTGGCCTCTTCAAGATTACCTAACTAATCCATAGGACTACCTATGTTTTGGTCAAGCGTAATTAATCAACTAAAATTCCTAAGTAGAGTCATTACCTTCATTAGTTCATTTTACAGACATTCATCACATAAGGACATTGAAGTAATGGTTTAGAGAAAACCTAGGGACTGTCACTAACATCTTCATAGCCTATTGTGCAATGTTTAGACAAAATCACATACCACCACCTAAATTTCATAGAATTTCTCCAATACTAGTAAGTATCTCATATGATGAGAATATATAGTAACTGACATAGACCATGTTAGCAAACCATTGAAGTCGGAGTTGTAAACTACATCCATAGAGGGTGTTCTAATGGCCAATGGTAGAGCTTGGACACATCCCATGTAGGCACATGGTTAAGTAATATGAAGGGTTTCTTTGCACTCTAGCCTCATTCATGACTAGAGATACTTCCCTTAGCATACTTACTCTGTGCTAGCCTTTGTTCTCCTAGAGTAATGTACATTAAGGATCACATGAAGGGGTTCGAATTCTATTTCATAACCAAATCACATTCACCCGATAAAAGAGGTCCCTTAGAGCTACCTTAAAATGACGGCGAATATAGCTTAATGACTTTCCTAAGGATGAAATGATTCCAATCCAGCCAATTAATCTTAAGTCCATCATTCATACAAGAAGGATACAATTACGGCTTTTGGCTTCAAGGTTCTAACCTTACCACTAGGTTTAAGGTTTCACATAAATGACCTTCTTTGCATCGTTCAAGGTCTCATGTATATCATACATACAAAACTAAGAGGCTTTATCATCCTATGTCAAGACATCCCATATTGACATTCATACTTGTATCAAGTAATGGACACAAGTCTACCACACAAGATACACCAATGACATCACTTTATCACATACATCATATCATTCTAGAAGCACATAGGAATAATCATTATCAATAAGTCATCTTATACACTACTATAAGATCATCAATATAACCATCAAAGACTCATAGAATCAAGTAGGAAAAATCATGCATCAGCTTTAAGACTACATACATAAGGATGTAGTCATATTATAACATGAGCACCTCAAAAAATCAATAGAAGAACATATACTTTCACAGTTACTCACATGCAGATAAATATGATCATAATTCATATAAATCACTATACAAATAATCATAGTATACATGTGATTATCGACAAGGCCATGATCATTATAATTAATAAACTAAAACCAACGAGGCCACATCATTCACATAGCACTGCAACTGTGAGTGGAACATATCAATCACAACATAATTCAAGAGCTAAACTACATACCACTAATCAATTATCACCAGTTCAATCCATCGCTAAATAATCCAATTCAATACCAAAAATTACTTACCAATGGACATGATAAAAAAATCAAAACAAAAACCATAATACTCAACGAATCAAGGTCAATTCAATATTTATCAATCAATCTAAGAAAACCTATACATCAATTGAATATGATTCTTACATCATTCAATAGCCCATAGAAAACTACACTAGAATTTATAAACATACAATATCAAGTCAACCACAACGTAGTCAAAATCTAGGGTTCGTCAATTACATGGATTCATAGGTTAATTAAGTTAAAATACTCTAAATAATATCAATATAATCAAATATATAATGATTCAAAGCATTTAATGGAAGAATCCATGGATAGATCATAAAAATGGACAAGTTCATCTTTAGAAAACTTTAGAAATCTCTTTGAATTTTGGGTTTCTTGATTAATAGAGTTTGAAGGATACAAAACCATAACTCCATGATATTAAACACGAAATTGATGAAGAATCACCACCCAAATCTCCAATTCATGTTCTTCCTTTGGTTTTGGCTTCAATGGAGTTTTATAGAATTTCTTAGAATTTTGGGGTTATTATTTTGAAATAATAATTCATCTAGGTATTTAGGACTTATATATCAACTCAAAATACATAAAATACCCCTAAGTAACCGCCCAAAATCTCATTTGGAAATTGGGTGAATTAGAACTTAACAGTGAAGTTGTGCAGGTGATACACCCACCGACGACTTGCCATCCAACAGACTGATTGTCGACAAATGGACCGTCCTTTCTGGCCGTCATTTGGGATTGATACTGTCCATTGGGAGCTTGAACTTCCTAGTCTATGCTACGAATTACGCCTTCCATCGATGGGGCGTCTACCAGCCTACTGCTAGTCGATTACCTTAGTCGATTTTGGCTGGTCTTAACAACCTTTGGCTCAATGAAGGTTCCTCCATCAAGGATCCTTGGTTGGTCCTTGGGGATGTCTTCCTAGAAATTTCCAATGCGATTATTTTTTATACAAGTTTAGGACCTCCCATATCAATATCGTCCAAAACAAACACGTAAAACTCAATGAAACATTCCAACATATACAAGGATCTTTCAAGGCAAACCTTTCGAACGTCATGGACGTTCTTAGACGTTTGACCTCCAAACTTCATAAAAGTTTGCACACTGTCTATAGACACTATATTAACTTATATTAGGACCTCATATGCTCATGAAACACACATATAGGAACATAAAAACACATGAGGCACGTAGGTGACTAGCTGTCAAACGTCTTCGTCGTTTCTTCACGTTTCCCTTCAAATAATCTACTACTACACACACTACCCCAATACCACATTATAAGTAATTTAAGACCATAGAACCTCAGGAGATATATGTTAGGCTCTGCCTTTACCTAAGTCTTTTTCTAGGTGTCATACTGTCATTAACATGTAAGATAAACATATGCATATAATTAATATTTATAAGCACATAAGAAAATCCTTCTAAGACTTCCCTCAAGGATAAATAGTGCAATTTATAAGTAGAGTCCCATGCCCATACCTAGACTAAGGCAAATATCTTCGGTCATCCTAGTTAGAGGTTACTTTCGTACTTCATTTTACCTTTTGGGAACATCTTTCCTTAAACAACATACACCACATGAGCTAATGTTGAATTCGGTGTCATGGATCCCTACACCGAAAGAAGGAAGACTACCTACCAAGGTATTGCAAAAACATAAAAATAACATCCATGTGGATCCACTAGTTAGTATTACTATTAGGGAAACATAGTTTAAAAACTAAAAAATGTAGTTGGGACCCTTTTTATGCTATATGCATTATAGTCTCCAATCTCATGAGTACATTAGTGATCCTAGATTCCCTATGTGGGAAGGGACACTCCTCACTTCTAGTGCAGTCGATGCTAAGATATAGTCCGTTTTTCAAGGTCTTTCATTAATAAACATAACTTGGTTTATGTCATAGGGGTCTACCCTTTATATAGCCATAGTCGTAGCTCAATAGGACTTTCATGAGTATGTCCTTTCAATACAATTAACACATGTGAGGTTAGCGCATTTACATCACCATATCACAAGAACGCACATCGTAAAGTCATGCCCAACCTCATATCATTACATATTATCATGTTCACAAGCCATATATCAAGACACTTCCATTCAACATCATACCAAACCTAATCAATGACATTATAATGTTTGAGATTACAAGACTTACCCCAATCTCCTTCACAAGACACCATCAAAGATTACAATCATCAATCAAATTCAACCCTATAATTGGTGTAATATCATCACAAAACTATTATTTAACACAATAACTAAGTCAATTATATCACTACACATTAATTTTTCATCACTACTTAATAACCTAGGGTTAGGGACTTGGGTCAAATTCATGATCTACTTAACACACTAGGTTAAATCATCAAGAACTAGCATAATTGAATCATAACACATCATAGTGTAAATATAATAACAAAAATAAATCATAAAAAACACTATAGAAAATTAAATTCGTAATAGAAGAAAACCCACTTGAAACTCATCTTTTAAACCTAAATTGTAAGAACCCTTTGGGGAAAGGAGTTCCAAAGGTTAATGGAATCTCATACCTTGATAATTGATGATGATTTGACAGAGGAAACTTTATTTCTATATGACCTAGAACCCACCACAAAATTGGTCTTTTATGGAGATTCTTTGGGAGAGAGAAAGTAGAGAAAGGGAAGTGACATTGGGTTTTCGTATTTTGATCTTTTAAGTGAGGTTATAGACATAGGGTCGGTTATATAGTTAATTAATTAATCTAAATAACCCAATCCTGAATTCTAATTAATCCCCTAACTAAAAAATTTAGTCAACTAACTATTTAAAACATAGCATCAAAACAGTGACCCTACCCTACGAGACCCCGACCTATGGGCCGTAGGTTAGTCGACGGACCTAGGGACCAACCATCCTGCAGGTCCGTCATTTTTGTTAGAGACTGTCTAAAATGGACCCGTTGCAAAAATGTCTAAGAAACCATCAACGGTGGAAACGGTCACCCCGTCGATTGGACAACGCCTCGTTGCTTGCAAGTCATCGATGGCTACTGTCCTCTAGACAACTTTTTGCCACAATGCAAGGGTCTTCATAAAGGACACTTTGGTTTTCCTTTGGGAGTCTTACTCAGACGATTCAACTCTAAACCAACTTTAATAATTTTTAAACACCTTTTCACTGAATTTCATCAATTTCTGACTCTTAAAACCTTGTCAAATAGGTTAAGGCACCCCATCACATTTTGAACTAGTCTCCAAACGTAATGGGCATTTCTTGACGCTTTGATTCTAAAAAATTCTAAATGAATTTTATGCATTATATTTGACCTTAAAATAGTGTAACAACACCTAAACTCTCATGTGAAGCTGTAGATTAAGCTTTTAACATTAAGAGTATTACATAAGGGCAGCAAGAAGGGTGCTTTTCTCCATATAACATAAAAAATTATCATGATATGGGATCCTTTCACCTTTGGGATTTATTTCCCAAAAGTTTCCAAAGTTGATTCCAAAAAAATGAGTTTCAAGTGGGTTTTCTTCTATTACGAATTTGATGTTCTAAATTGTAATGTCTATGGTTTCTTTTAATTATTATACTTAGATTATGATTCATTATTATTCAGATATGCTAGTTCTTAATGAATTAACCTAGTATGTGATGTAGATCATGAATTAACCCAAATCAAAAACCCCAAGTTATGAACTAGTGATATATTGATGTGTAGTTATACGATTGACTTCATTGTTGTGTTTATTAATATTGTGTGATGATATTACACCCATTATTGGATTGAATTGGATGGTTGATGGTAAAACCTTGAATAATGGTTTTTGAAGGAGATTGGGGTGGGTCTTCTGATCCCAAACCTTTACTTCAATTATGATTAATTGTTTTCAATGATTAACTTATACTGAAGTATTCCTTATGACAAAATTGATTAGGGTTAATATGATGTTGAACTTAAATGTGTTGAATTATGGCTTGTGAGTTGTTGGCTAGGATATAATGGTATAAGGTTGGTGAGGAATTGCATATGTGCCATATTATGATATCATGATGTAAATGTGCTAACCTCACATGAGTAAATCGCATTAGAAGGATGTTCTCATGTAATTCATGTTGAGCTAAAGACTATCATGACTATATAAAGAGTAGTCTCCTATGAGCTAAACTAAGTTATGATAATTAATTAAAGACGTTTCAAACATGACTCTAAGCTTATCACCGAGTGAACTAGAAGTGAGGAGCGTCCCTTCCCACATAGGGAAGGTAGGATTACTATTGTACTCGTGAGATTGGACAAAATAATTCATGTAGCATAAAGAGGGTCCCAACGACATCTCCTAGTTCTTGAACTATATTTCCCCCATAGGAATACTAGCTAGTGGATCCACCTAGATGATATGTTCATGTTTTGGTACTAGTATGTTATGTAGTCTACCTTCATTCTGTGTAGGTTCCACGACACTGAATTCCACATAAGCTCGTGCGGTCTATGTCAGTTAAGGCAAGATGTTTCCAAAGGTAAACAAACTAACAAAGTGAGCTCTAACTAGGACGACCTAAGGGGTTTTTGCTTAGTGTTTGTAGGGTATGGGACTTTACCTATACATTGCACTATTTATGCTTGAGGGAAGTCTTATAAGGATGTTATTATGTTCTTATATGAGTATTAATGTAAATTATATGTGTATGTTCATCGTACATTTTAATGGAACTATATGATATTGGTTTCACTTATGAATATGTGGTTCGACTCTATTGCTAAAGTGTGACGATGTGTACTCTTAATGATATAGTGTAACGACCTGTTTAGTCGATTCGAGCAGTAGAGTTTAGTTTTGAAAATAACTGACTGTGTCGACGGACAACACGGCGGACCGTCATGGTCACGACGGACCGTCGAGGGTCTCGTTCCAAAACATTTAAACTCTGAAAAATTGGGTACTGAGATCGACTCTCTGAACTTCATGACGGAATGGCAAGACGGACCGTCGTTGGCACGACGGACCGTCACAAACCCCTCTATAGAAATTAACTCTCTAAACTCTGTGACGACCCTTCAGGACAGACCGTCGCAGGCACGACGGGCCGTCACGAGTGGCGTAACCTTGACTGGGTCGGATTTCTTGTAAAAGTTTTAAGGGGCGTTTTGGACTATTCATGATTATAATAATAAAGTTAGTGGGTTAATGTTAATAATTTAATTACTTGGGGGTGAAAGGAGATAACCTTGAAATAAATAATGGGGTATTTTTATCATAATGAATTATATGGTAATTAGGGTAAAACAAAGAGAATCTGAAAGAAGAGAGAACGAGCGAGAGAGAGAAGAACGAAGAGACAAAAAGGAAATTGGGAAAGTAGATTGCTTGATCAAGATTCTTCGGTGTAGGTAGGTTATGGTTTATTCTATTCATAGTAAACTCTAAATAGCGATTGATATGTATTGGGTGGTATTGTAAAGTCCTCTATATGCTTAATTGTGTTGTGGCATGTTGTGATTATGTAAATGGTGATGGATTATAATGATGATGATACGGTGGAAATCTTAAACCTTAAAATCTCTCTATTAATAATGATGCCTTGACATAAAGGAAGGCTTGATGAACTAACGTAATGAGATTAGGGGATCGGGTGTCACAAACCGACACGTAATATTAGGGGATCGGAGTGTCACATTCCGACACCAGGATAGTAGGGGATCGGAGTGTCACGTTCCGACACCAGGATAGTAGGGGATCAGAGTGTCACGTTCCGACACCAGGATTGTAGGGGATCAGAGTGTCACGTTCTGACACCACGATAATAAAGAGAATGAATATTGAGGGGATCAGAGTGTCACGTTCCGACACCAGGATAATAAAGAGAATGAATCTTGAATTATGTTATTATACTCAAATTTAAAGAACTATTTCCCAAATGAGTATGGTGTGGAGGCTTGAGTCCTCATAGATGTGCTGGGTGTTGTGGCCAGTGGTTATGGTACTTGTTGTTGTTACTTGTTGAGTATGGTAGTCGATTTTATGTTATTATATGATATATATTGCTTTTATTTTGAGTTGGCCGATGATACCTACTCAGTACGCGTTCCTTGTACTGACCCCTACTTGTATTCTTTTTCTTTGTTATTTGTGGAGTGCAGCAAACGTACCATCAAATTCAACACGTCCTCAACTCTAGCCAGTCTTTATCACGTCAGCTTTCAGGGTGAGCTATTGTTCCTAGCTCGGACTGGATTCTCTCTCATTCATGTCTTGATGTCCTTGAATTTCGGACATGGACCATCTGTTTACTTATTTTAGCTTCTTAGATACTCTTAGATTTAGTAATTTGAGGATAGATGTTCTTGTGGTGATGACTTTTAGATTTTGGGAATAATAAGTATTAAATTTTAGAATGTTTTTTATTGGTTATACTAATGAGTTTTGAAGTCTTCCGCATTGTATTTTGTTCATTATGGTCGAAATATTGGTAAATGACTGGGGTTTAGATTGGTTGGTTCGCTCACATAGGAGGATAAATGTGGGTGCCACTCGCTGCTCGTTTTGGGTCGTGAAAAACTTGGTATCTGAGCATTAGGTTCGTTGGTCTCATCACACAAGAATGAGTCTAGTAGAGTCTTAACGAATGGTATGGGGACGCCTTTACTCTTCTTTGAGAGGCTATAGGACTTTAGGAAAATTCCATTCTTTCTTTCTTTCGTGCTATTACTTGGATCCAATTGGTATCTGGGTGATACAAATTGGTATCTGACATCCTCACTCTATTTCGCAGATGGTTAGAACTAGAGAAACAACAGTGCCAACACCAACACCGGCAAGACAAGATGCGTCTGAGCCAGCCACTAGGGCTGTAGCTCGAAGAGTAGCAGTGGCAAGAGTCCGTGGTAGAGGTCGCGGGAGGATGTCCTCTAGAGATAGAGGACAAACACCTGGCCCAGCTAGTACTAGGGCAGTGACTCCTCCACCGACTGATGAGGTAGTAAGAGAGGGTGAGGAAGGGGAAAATGAACAAGTGCAAGATGAGGAGTTACCACCCCAACCTACCCCGGAGATGATTAACCAGGTTCTTGCCTATCTTAGCGTGTTATCTGATCAGGGCCAGACACCTCCAGTGTTTATAGCACCATCACCTCAGGTTCCGGGAGTACAACATGCAGCTGCTATGGCTCCCCGCATGGATGCCTCATTGGAAATAGGCAC